>CM030358.1:365344058-365944058 GCA_017893485.1 Hemerocallis citrina | reverse complement strand
TCAGCTTGCTCGGGGTAGTAATTCTCCTCAACGATGTGCCAATCATCATCTCGAGCTGAGTAGAAGTGGTCCGCCATCTTAGAGAAAAGAGAAGAAGAAGCATAAATCATAGAGCAACACAAATGTAAGTGAATTACATTTAAATCTCTAGACTCACTACACGCTCTAATGTCCACTTCTACGGGTGTCGTTCCTTATAAATTCGTAATACTTGGAAGCGTGGCTCTGATACCACCCTGTAACATCCCAAATTCCAAAACATACTGAATTCGAGTTCCACAGGATCTTTTAACTTCACTTCGTACAATTTTACAAGAAAATTAAAACTTTACTTTACATCAGAGTTACATTACATTAACACTTATACAGCAGAAGCATATTTTACAACAATGAATAAAATACAATAACACTTGAATAATCTTTAAGCATCAATTCCTCCTTAGTCTTTTTCATGTGCTTTACCCTACATAGAAACTGTGGGTATGTTAGTTCATTCAACTGACGAAATATTATATACGGACATCCTCTCTATGCCGAAAACAGTATAACGATTTTCAACACTTAACAAACCACAAACTTGTTCATAAACAAAGCTAAGGGGACTATCCTATTGATGTCGTGTTATGAATATGCACTTAGTCCTTAATGCAATTATTTATGTTATATGACACTAATGCGCACTTGTTCAAAGTCTATGTAGCCCATACCACATAGGTCCGAGAGCAAGTCCTTAACCGTTCTTCATCTTGTAGGGTTCAATCCCTTGCCATGACTTATTCTACTTCTGTAATTACGGTAAGTATCCTAGATGTTCTACGAACTACGAACTCATGTGAAGGTTCCCTGGAGAGAATCCCAACGCACTGACACATGACTCATCATACTGGCATCCTGTGATAATTCACCTCCTACCATAGACATGACACCACCCGCAGTGGCCAAACACCCCACGAGCGTCGCCACCGGGACGGTAATCTGGAGCAGTATCCACGTCTTACTCATGACACATCATGGGACATCCTGTGAATACTCTCACGCCACCAATCCAATGGCCCTCATACTTAATGTTTTTCTCTTACTTTCGTCACATCTTCACTATGTATCTAATCCTTAGTTTAATTCAATCATGAACAAAATCAATCCCTTAGGGTTAGCACTCCACTATACCGGTCTTATTCATTCATTTAACATGACCCAAATCTTGATTTTCTTATTTCAAATATCATTTCAACATTTCTTTCAGTGCCGGTATGAGGCTTAGCAACACCCTACTTCTTAATTTCAACTCATAATTACAACACCGAGTTTTCCATACTCATAAGATCTTTTTTCATGATTAACAATAATTTTCCTTTTCATGTTCATAGCATTTGTATATTCATATTCATAATATCCTTCATAACTCATCATGTCATTAAAATTCCAATTTCATGTACAATATTATGCATAAAAAAAGAAATTCAATTTGTCATATTCAATAGTTCATTCTTTCAACATAATTTCCTTATTCTCATTTTATCAATACTAAATCTAATATTCATACTTTCATTTTTCTTTTATTATCAAAACTCTTTTCAAATCATCTTTTAATCAATACATTTTTCTTTATCCAAAGACAATTTAAGCTAACAATTTATAGTAAGTTCATTCTTCCAAAAATAGTCTCAAGTATACTAGGCCAAAGGTTATAGAAAATTATATCATGAAAACTGGATATCATTTGAACTTCAGGGCAGTCGACTGTCAAAACATAGCCAGTCGGCTGTTCTGCGAGAATTTAAAACTCGAAGACAACTAGTCAGGGTAGTCGACTGTTACAATACAGTCGGTCGACTATTCTGCAAAGATTTCAAAACTTGAAAACCAATAGTCAGGGCAGTTGACTGTTATAATACACTCGGTCGAATTTTTCTGCAACTAGAATCCGAAGTTTGTTACAAGACAGTCGACTGTCGATTGCACCAGGTTGCAATTTAGGGTTGATCATGGATATATTTTTGACATTGAAAATAAGATCACAAATTTTCGCATTATTTATTATCAAGGTTTCCACAAAATAATATTTTTAGAACACAAGTATTTATCATTCTACATTGATAATGCTTAAATCTAGACAATCAAATTTTTCATGATGCATTTAACCAATTATTTGTCTCATAAGCATAAATTTCAACATAGAACTCAATCCAAAACATAAAACATGACAACAAGATAATTCCTAGCACTTTAATTCACCATTTATCAACTAGCAATCATTTTACCAATCATTCTCTAAATTACCATTTCATCTCTAATTAAGCAACCATGGGTCCAATTTCACTTAGTTGTTTCCTTGTAACTTTATCAAATCATTCCTAGCATGGTATCTAGATTTAGAAGCATGAGAAACATCCACCTATTGGAGAAAAATGAATTGAAGGAACCTACAGTGCAAGAAAGTAGCCTTCTCCTCCTAGAATGTATTGCAATTTGCCTTCTCCTCCTTGAATTGCTTGAAACCCGAACCCTTCTTGTGCTCCTTGGATGGTTGGCCGGCCTCTTCTTGGTTGGAACACACACAAATTTGCACACTCTAATCTTTTACTCACTAGTACTTCTTAATTTTTTCACTCTCCTATGTATTTCTTTCTTTCTTTCTTTTCTTTACAAAAATTTCTTAGTGTTGTATGCATACAAGTGAGGGGTATTTATACTAGTTTTAGGGTGAAATGGAGGGCTAGGATTGCATTAGATGGTTGTAGATAAATGGCTAGGATACATTGGGAAGTTGTAGCAACCACCCATGAACAACTAACCATTCATCCACTAAACCATTTCCCCACTCTCCTTGACTCCATTTCCGGCCAAAGTAGAAGGGTGTGCAATGTACACTCTTGTGCGTGCACGTGCCAAAATGTAGCACCCCTAACTACTAATTGTGCATGATCATTTAATTAATTGTCAAAAAAAATGATCTACACAACAAGTCATGTTATTTAAAAGAGAAAATAACTAGTGGGCTTTAATTAGTGGGCTCAAAATTCAATGGACTAAACAAAATAAATTAAATAATTAAGATGGGCTTTTAAAATAAACAATTAGGCTTTCAAAAAAAGTGAAAGAGGGATGGAAAGATATTTACTCATACTACAAAATAATTGATTTTTTTTATAAAAATGAACCTGAATTAATACGTGCAATGCACATAAAATTCACAAACCTTCACTTAATTTAAAAATAAAGAATTAGGGTATTACAATGACATTGGTCACACATAGGTTACGTCAAATCATTGGCATTTCCATTACTTGAGTAGCAGTGATGTATTGCTAGATACCACTCATTGTTTGTAACACTAAAATATGATTTTAGTATTACTGTCAATGTACTAGGAACCTATAAGATCACACACTTAGAATGAATCGAAATTGAGATTAAAATTCATTATATGAATTTAATTCGGAGTCCAAGTAAGACTTGGGCTCCTAGAATTGGTTGGACAATTAATTAGATTAATTGGGGCAACCCATATCAGAAGCCCCTACATCACACTTCTTACTTATTGTTCGTTGTATATACTAGGTTTGCCCGTTGACACGTGCCTACGACACGTCTTCAGAACAGTGCACCTGGTTTGATTATATAAAATAGTTTTGGAGGTCCAGCAAATTAATTGAAGTAGCAAACATATTATATGAGAAAGCAGAATATCTACTTTTATGCTCAACCATTGCATTCTTGATCATTAGCTTGAACTTACCTGGAATGAATATAATTTGTTAGAAACACTGCATAAAGTTTTTTAAAAAAATTTCAGCATCACTTTTAGATGCTTGTAATAGTTATGTAAGGACATTATCATATAGGTTTTATAGAGCTTACTCTAATCCCATAACCACTATGAGCATATCTAAATACAATGGTAAGCAAGTGCATGTATGAAGGTATCTACAATACCAATAATCTAAACATTTGTTTGTCTGAGACTCAGTTTGGAATTGAAATACCTCTTATTATTATTATTTCAACCAAAATGAAATACATGAAGTTCTCAAAACTCTAATCCAAGCTAATCATTTCTTTTATCTCGACTTTGTCTCCCTATTGCACCTTTATAAAAAAAATTAAAATGGATAAAAAAACAAATTTACTTTAGCTGTCTTTCTTGAGTGGAGAGTTTGCACCCTTCACTGGTAAACTCTAGTCATCCCAATCCTATATATCCAAACATACATTAAAAGTTCTTATATGTTATGTTATCCTTGGTTTCTAATAACCAGTGAAGGGAACACTTCACGATAGTTATTTCTCTTGTAGTAAAGAAATTAATGTTGCATATTTGCCAAGTTATTTTAGGTTGCTAGTTAGCTTACCTGTCCTGCTATGGTTTGGAAGCCCAAATTGAGACCACCAAATAATCCATCTCTCACGTTCGTACACCTTAAATCAAAACCAATAAAAAACTCATCAAATAAATCACAAAATTAAAAAAAATTTAAACCCAAAAATAAAACAATCATACATCTCTGAACTTAAATCACATGCACACACAAAATTCGAGTCAGCAAAAAACTGAGTAATCCCCTGCACACAAAAAATTAAAAATTAGAATGAAAATTCAGTTAATGAGATGAAATTAAAGTCGTCGCATCGCATATAGAGGCTCTCAATTTGGTGTAGGGGAGTCGCCGATACGGAGTCACTTGATATTTGCGCCCGATTTGGTGGAGGGAGTCACCGATACGAAATCAGCAGCGGATCAGATATCGGCGATGACCTCTTGATTGGAGTTCGACATTGGATTTGGATTTGGATTTGCTTTGAGATTTTCAAATTTTTAAATTTTATTTTTTAAAATTTTCCAAATTTTCAAAATTTAAAATTTTAAAAATTTTAAAAATTTTAAATATTTAAAAAAATATTTTTTTATCAAAAATTTTAAATATTATTTGATAAGTTTTTGATTTTTTTTATTTTTTTTAAAGTTTTTAAAATTTTAGATTTTTTAGTTTTTTTAGTTTTTATTTTTTTAAAATTCTAAATTTTAAATTTTCGTTATTTTTGAATAAAAGAGAGAGATTGAGAAAGAAAGAGAAAGAGAGAGAGAGAGAGAGAGAGAAAATAAAAATAAAAATAAATATAGGAGTTGTTTTGGGTGGGAGATTTGAATTTGAGTTTTGGGGGGAAATATGTTTTGTAAGGTAAGATCTGAGCCTTTGATTTTTGAGGGGATTGAAGGATAGCCACTTGATAGCTTTCTTTGTGTTTTATTATATATGTATGTATGTATGTATATATATATATATATATATATATATATATATTACAAAGAAAGCTATCAAGTGGCTCACATTCAATCCCCCTAAAACTAATGGCCCAGATTGATTTTCACAAAACATATTTTCCCGTCCAAAATTTCAAACCCCAAAACCAAATTTTTCCCCCCGAAAGTAGAAAACTTATTACTTTATTACTATCTCTCTCTTCTCTCATAACTTTTTCATATTTATCTCTTTCTCTCTCTCCCTATCTCACTCTCCCATCCTTTCTTTATTTATTTAGAAATTCAGATCTTAAGATTTCAGGTTTGTAAATTTTCAAAATTTTTATGTTTTTTTATTGAAAATGTTATATTGAAAATAGCAAAGATCTCTTCAACAGTTAAATTCTGTCATTTTCGACACTTATAGTTCTAAGAAGTTAGATTTTACACCCCCTTTTATAATTATTTTTCAACATATACTAATGGAAACATGGACCTTTATTTACAACTAATTATTGTCATACTATTCAAACTTGAGCTACATAATTGTTGTTTTACTGTTTACAGGGATTTTCGTGTTTTGTATCGTTTCGAAGACGTGCCGTAGGCACGTGGCCACGGGCAAATCTAGTATATATATATATATATATATATATATATATATATATATATATATATATATATATATATATATATATGTTTGTGTGTGTGTGTATGTATGTATATGTGGTATAGAAAAGAGAAAACCCTAGCCATCACAGAAGTGAGAGAGAGAGAGAGAGAGATCGTGAGGAACATCCCCTTCCCATAGTTTGCATCGCGGCATGAGGAAGAGCCTGATTTGATCCGTTCATGTAGATACTGTAGAGGTACCGCTACGTTGTTGTGCTCGTTATTGGCATACTGTGGATACATTAGATTCTTTAGTGAGGAAAAATGCTTAACACATTTTATGGTTCTCGTATGGATCCATGGATGGGTTTCGAACTTTTTAATAGAATTTATCCGCTACGTATTTACTCCGTGATTGAATTTGAATCCCAACAGCAGTATCAGAGCCACTTGCGAAACCATAATTCGGTTATATATGATATGCAATTGTATGTGATATGTTCACACTTTTGGAAGAAACATTCATATGTGATATATGTTTTGCAACTGTTGCAATATAAGGATTCATTTATGTATTATTTGGTGACACAGATGCCACACTATGGTAGCCTTTGGTTTGGAAACATCGACAACCTTGGAGCAGCAAGATCTGTTTTGCAGCGACGTTAGGGTTTGTTAAAGCATGAAGAGTTCATGTGCTTATGTCGTTTGCGGCGTTGTTAGGGTTTCTTAAGGCTTGAAGGAGTCATGCTTTGGCGGTGGTAAGGGTGTTGGTGTATGCTCTAGAGGTAGTTGTGTATTAACATTACTAGTATACATTGCATCATGACATTTATTTCATATATGATGCATTTTATTTATTGTGTTATTGAACATAATAAAGTCCTTAGAATGGTAGGTTCAATACTATGGGACATCAAGTGCATGACTTGATTGTTAGATCATATTGGTTGTAAACATAACACTATTCTTTAATGTCCCAGTCAAGTATTATTGTGAATAGGATAACAATTGTAGCACCCCGAATTCCTAACATAGGAACTCGTAACACACTGTAGGTTCTTTCTTCAAATGAGTCACAACACAAAAAAATCACAGGAAATTAAAACTTTTATTACATCAAAAGGTTAAGTACAATGTCCAATGATTAACAATTACAATAGATTAATACATCATGAATATACAATAAAATTGGATAGTAACTTTCGCTTGAATGCTTCCCCCGGCTTGAGTTCTCCCCCGCGCTCTCCAACAGCAATCCTGCAACTAGATAGACTGTGGGAACGTCAGTTGAATACAACTGACGTAAAACTGTATACAGCGATCCTCTCCTTGCCATAATATAGCGATTGCAAACCTCAACAACCAAAATTTGATGTAAAAGGAAAAGTGATGTCAAACAAGTGTCGGTGTATGTCATGGCCTAATATAATGCACACACTATGCACACATGCTCCTAAGGCTAATGCACGCTTGATTGGAGAGATATGTATCCCATACTACACATCCCCAACCAAACAATGTTCTTCAGTTGATGCGGTTCGATCCCCAGCTATGCATCCTACTCTTGTGTTCTCTCCTATCTCTGATACTCTAGCGATGATGAGGCTACAGCGGCCAGTTCACTCCCATCGCTGCTGTCAATAGTGGTGTCCATTACCTCATGTTTTACCCTACTACGCCCAGAATCTCAGTCGCGGGCTTACTCCGTTGCAGCTGGGGTTGCAGTCGCAAGCTTACTCCGTCGTGGCTGAACCTATAGTAGATTGCGGTAATTCCACCCTTCAAGACCTCACCAAAAGCTGATATATGGACACTAGGGCTTCTTGCTGAAGAACATAGAGCCTTTCCCGTAAAGTTTTGCTCACAGGGCCTTTCTCTAAGCCTCCTGCCCGCATTGACCAACATAGGACCTGACGGATATAGGTTTTCCCAACTCCATTACCCTCATCCTTACACTAGACAAGAATTTGTAGTCAAGACGACGTCACCAATCCGAACCTCCTAAAAGGTTGTTACAGACAAAAGGCACCCACGCTGAGGATAGTAGAGCCCCATGGAGCTCACTCACAGGGCAACTCGAGGTCCCCAGTCCGCATTAAACGAACCTAGGATTCATCCAGGCGTGAAGACGCCAAGCATCCCCCTAACAAGCAAACACAACACACACTAGTGCATGTCCTTACATTCAACCACGACTTAAGCTAATCCTACACACTGCAAACCCAAGTACTAGAGCCAACCCTCTCATAAGATTAAGGACAAGGTTAGTTATATGATTACTAGCTCTTTATCTTGTCATCTGATTATCTAAAATCCAAGACTCTGACCAATCTCTAATCCTCTTCATTATCATATTAGACGTATGAATTATTAGGTGAGTCTAGGTCTATTTCATTTTTTTACCAATTCCTTTAGTTAGGTGATCTATCAAGTATTTCCAATCCTTATCTTAGCAAACAACTTGTTTATTACAACAACAGGTTAAGTTCTACTTGTAAACTCTTTCTAGTTAATTGCCTTTTTCATTATTAGGTCTTACCTATCCCATAATAAGACTCAATTAGCCCTCAAATCCGGCCGAAGAGTTGGCCCACCTCGGCCCATACTTGGCACAAACCAACGACGAACTGACTCCATCGATCGCCGCAACCACCATCAACGCTAGGAGTTAGATCGCAACCTCGGCCCAAACAAATACGTCGCTCCCGCTATCCTCGCGCTCCACAGTCCTTGACAATTGTTTGCCTCAAATCAAAATGATGGAATCCTTCCACGAACGGCACGGGTTCTTATTCTACCCGTCTAGATATACAAATATGACTTAAACCTAGAGTCTCAAACTTAACCAATGTAGTCCAACAAGGTACACTACTCTAGGGATGAATCATACACCAAGAATACCCTAAAAGGGGTGCTATAAAGCTCTAAAAATGACAATTTATGTTTCCAAACAGCAAGCATGATGTTTGCAATCATGCCAAAACGGAGTGGTTCCCGGTCCAGTTTCATTCAAGAAACGAGATCGGGTGCTCCCCATGCTTCTACTCAACGTAGATAGCAAGAACAAGCACCAATTGGGCATGAATCTCATCCCAAAATGGTTCACATCAACACATAATCGCATAACATAACCTCAACTCCAAAACAGTGAACATATATGTCTAGATTGTGGTCCTATTAGTACATACGAGCTCCACACATCATAAAACATAGTAAATTGAAACCATATTCCTTTCCCATATCCATAACAAGCTTTCTTAGTCATAACAGCAATTCCAAACTCAAATTAGGTGTTCTAAAGCAAGTTCATAAACATGGCATCAAAACAGTAACTTACAGGAACTGCATGCATCTATTGTATCTTGTAAAAATCATCATAAACTGTGCACAGCTTAGATTTTTAAGATATTAGATATTCCAGAAATCTCTACGTGTCTACTACAGCTTCCTAGTTATAAGTATATTCAAATTATGTTGTTTAAGTGGTCAAATAGGTCATTCTTTAACCTGCATACAAATTTCCAGAACAAAACATCACCTTAACACGGTCTTGAGATAAAATTAATTAAAAATAGCATATGGTGTCAAAAACTCGTGAAATTCCAGAATCTAGCTCTTTACACATGCGATTATAACATATCCAAATTTCAAGTGATTTTAACATGTATTTTTCAAGTTATGACAATTTGAAGTAAGCTTATGTTCAAGCTAGTAACATGCCATGCTCTATTTTACGAAGTAACTAGTCAGTGTTCATGAATTTTATTTGCATAGAAAACGATGTCCAAAATCATTGAAATTATATATTTAGGATCTAGACACATGCTACCAATACATACTAAAATCTCAGCTGTAGTTATCTAGTGGTCAGAGAGTTATTGATCTTCGAAAATCAAAATAGTAAACAAGATAGATCTGTTTACTACACAGTCAGTATTCAACTTCGTAATTATTTAAAATATCAAGTAAATTCCAAAAGTAATGAAATTTGGTGGGAGTGTTCCCAACCCATAGGAGATGCTGCCATAAAACATTCAGGAAATAATTCACAAAAACATTTGTATTATAGTTCCCAGACTAACTGGCATTTTCAGAGTCAGCATTTCCAGATATGTCATTATGCTTACTAGCACAAACCTGAATCCAAACGATTTTTTATCAAATGTCAAAGTCACACAAATCATTCTAGGCATTCAAGAAATATTGCACAAAAAAAAATTATGAACAAAGTAAGAGATTTAAAAACACCCAACTTAGTATTTTGATGAAAATTAAAATCTCCAAGCTCCTAGCTTTGACCTTTGCCCTTCTTGCTCCAAGCTCCTTGCCCTTCCTTTCCTTGGTTCTTCCTCCTCGGTTCCTTGAACTCCCAATTCAGTAGATAAGAGTGTAGGAGTAGGTTTTAGAGTTGTTTAGAATAGAGAAAATGATTTGAATTGGAGTGGAAATGAGAAATGGGAACTAGGGAAATGAGGAGGGATTTAAATGAAGAGGGTCTTCATAATGAGGGGTCATGGGAGGTCGGGATTCCCTTGTTGCTTGATTGGGTGAGAGGGGAGGTGAGGGTGGAGTGTGAGAGTGTACAAAACTCATGGGGTTCCACAAACACTCAAGTGGAATCTTGCTTCATTCAAAAACCCTAGATGCTCCTTTGAATTTTCCCTCCACTGTCTCCCTCCAAAAGCCCTTGTCCGGCCATGCATATGGGCCAATTCATTTCAATTATTTTTTTGTTTGTTTGTTTTGGTTCACAATCCATTGGGCTTCTCAAGCCCAACTCAAAAATGCAAAATATATACAAATGTTTCATGAAGAGTTTCTTACTAATAATTCCAAATATAAAATATAGTTTATTGTGCTTTAACAATTTTATATATATATATATATATATATATATATATAAATTGGGGTTGTTACATCACTCCCTCCTTAGAATAGTTATGTCATCAGAACTACGCTTAGTGGGAGGAAATACGGAGATCACATAAATAACTCGGGGTAGTTCTTTTGCATCCAACTCTCTGGCTCCTAAGTCGCTTCCTCAATGAATTGATTCCTCTAAAGAACCTTGACCATCAGAATGATCATGCTCCGTAACACTTTATCTTGACGGTCTATTTGTCACGCCCCGTATTCCTAACCTGGGAACTCGTGACATTACTCAAGGATCTTACTTCAAATGAGTCACAACACACAAAATTCATAAGAAATTAAAAACTTTTATTACATCAAATGTTATTACAATGTCAAGTTAAAATTACAACAATTACAAGGATATAATATTACAAAAATTGTAGAATAAATGGACAATGTCTTGACTTGGATGGTTTAACCAACATGAGTCTCTCCCGCCTTCAATACAGCGGATGATCTTGCAACTGAAGAGTGGGCACGTCAGTTGAGGACGCAATGCTATATACGGCCATCCTCTCTATGTCATGCTATAGCGATTCCAAACCTCAACAACCAAAAAAATTTTATGACAAAGAAAATGTGAGCAGAGACAAGTGTCGATGTATGACATGACCAAGAAACTAATGCACACTCAATGCACACGATGCTCTTAGTCTACTGCACTCTTGGTTGGAGAGATATGCATCCCATACTACACATTCCGCAAACAAACGACGTTCTCTACATTATTGCGTTCGATTCCTCACCATGCAACCTATCTTGTACTCTATCCTGTCTCAAACATTAGCGATGAAGAGATTGCAGTCACCTCAGTCACTGCAGTAAATAGTGGTGTCAGGGAACCCCCTTTTTGTTTCCTACTATGCCCGGAGGTAGTCGTGTCGTCACTCTTTTTCGACGCTACCATAAAAATGTCAATATCACAGAAAAGTTCCTCCTTCCAGATCTCTTTCAAAAACTGTAATATGGGCATAAGGCCTCACGGTACCCCTGCTAGCCAAGGATATTAGAGTTCCACGTACAACGCTTCACTCTAAGTCCCTACCCGCGTTGAACAGCATAGGACATGGCAGACTCTAAGGGTTTCCCCTCTTCTCTGCTAGCTCTTGTCCTTACACTAAGTCGAACTTGCAGTCGAGACGACATCGCCCCCGCTAGTCCTCATCAAAAGTTTTTACGGACATATAGGCACGCATGCCAAAAGTCGCGGAGTTGTTCGGTGCTCTCTGCCTGCATTAAACGGAACTTAGGACTTGGCCAGGCATGACGACGTCATGCGTCCCCCTGATAGGCAAACACAACACCCATTAGTGTCTGTCCTTACACACATGAAGACTCAACTTACCTAAGTCGCTACACAACACATGTGATGTCAAAAGATACCCACGACTAAGGCCATAACTAGAGAATAAGGTTAACTCTACCACTATGTTAAGTTATTATCATTACTACTATTTTACCTTATTCTAATGGCACTAATTAAAGGTATCCATTTTATTAATATGTTCTTAGTAACACTAGGCGACCTAGTCCTACTGCCATAACTTGACCCATCCTAGGTCTTTACTAAAAATCCGAGTCACTACCCACCACTAGGGTCAACCATCAAGTTCTAGGCCCAAACTTAGGGGTAACTAAATATAGGTTTTGACTCACGGACTAACCCTAATTGATAAATCCATTTTACCGTTATTAACTTACTAGGTGATCTAGTTCTACCCGGCTAATCAATTAGTTAGGCGATCTGTCAACTAGCCTCTCACCTAACCTCGATGTCACAACTAGATGTTTTATAATCACTAGTTAAGTTCTAGTTCATTCTAACTCACTCACTTGAACTTAACCAACCCGCACTAGGGTTCAACTGGGTTCTCAAGACCAGACCACTACATGTGTAACATCCCACATTTTATTTTAGTAAAAATGCACTTTTCTAAATTGTACACGTATGATGCACGTGTTATTTATTTTCAAAAATTTATTTCTCATTTGTCTATTTTGGGTTGCATGCATAGGATTAATTAATCTCTTTTGACCCATAGATAAAATTTCGCCCATTAGATTAAATTAAAAAGAAGCCCATTAAAGTAGTAAATTAAATATGAAGTCAAGGCCCATGATCAAGCCCATAAATTAAAATCTAGTTTAAGTTGATCTGCATTAACACATGACAAGTTACTAGTATTAGCACATATTTAGAGTCATAACAATTTTTACCTAGTTGTATTGTGCATGTGTGCACAAGTGGACAAATGTATCTAGTCGGGTTCTAGTACTAGGGGGAGGCCGGTTTTCATACAAGGGAGAGAGAGAGGTGGAGCTTTTAGTTCATGAAGAGTGGGGAGATGAAGGGTTGTAGGTTTTAGGAGTTAGGCAAGTGTAAGGTTGCACGAATTAATTTGAAGAGTTATTAGGGTGTGAATTTTGCATAATGAACCCTAGCTTTATCCAATAAATAGAACCCCAAATTCCTACATTCTCTTGCACCAAAACTTAATCAAAAGAGAAAGAAATGAAAGAAAGAAAGAAAAAGAGGGAGATAAAAGAAAGAGAGTGAGAATTCTCTTGCAAGGAGCCATTACTACAAGGAGGAGTCATAGCTAGGAGTGGAGGAGTCATAGCTAGGAGTGGAAGCTTTTCTAGAAGCAAGAAGTCTTGGAGCTAGGAGAGGTGTTCATTCTTTCATTGGATCAAGCTTCTATAAGGTGGGTGATCTCCTTATTTTCTAGTGTAGAATATTGCATGCTACAAGAAGAATATTGGTATGAATAGATAGTTGCATGTTAATATAAAAGATATGTTCTTGTTGTGAAGAAAAGTACCATGCTAACTAAAGAGAAAGAATTACTTGTTGTTGTGAACCATGCTAATTGTTGGTATAACCTTGTGTTTACAATAATGTTAGCATATGTGAATAATTTTAATGAGAAATTATGAATGAAGATAATGCTAGTAATTTTGAATTAGTTTGATGAGATGATATTGATATGTAGGTAAATTTTATGCTAATATACATGCTATGAATAATATGGGTGTGATTAAATAATAGAAGATTTTGATACCATGATTCATGTTAAAGTACTTATAAAACTTCATGTTTGGCAAATGTATATTTTTGAATGAAAAGTAGTCTTAATTTACACTTTTGTGATGAAAAGTTAGTAGTAAATCATGTAAATGGAAAATGAGAAAAATAAGAGATGATTATTTTGCCACATATGAACAAAAGGTAAAGAATAGATTGTATGAAAAGGATTAGAAATATTTTTGATAGTAAATATAATAATTTTTAATTAGTTTCACTAATGGACTAATGCAATTGGTTATGAAAGAAACAAATTGATTCTAATAATAAATAGATGCAAATATTGTTTCTAATAAGAAGAAACATTAAAAGGTAAGATTAGTCACATGAAATATAGATTGGAAAAATATGAGTTACTGTTTGAGATTTTATCTCAGTTTTTATAAGTTTATTTCAGTCTAATAAGAGAATTAGAATCAATGGGATTCGAATACATTCTTTTGGGGAAAAATTTAATAATAGAAGAACTCTAATAAAAGCCTAGAAACATCACTTGTATCGATGAGCATGCTCGGCCTAGTGGTCTGGCACGGTGCTGGCTTTCTAGCTGGCTCGGGTTCGAAACTTGTTAAGCCAAAATCTTTTTTTTTTTTGAGACATTCAGGGAACAACTTTGAGTATATGAGCAGTTTAAATTAAGAATTGGACACAGAATCCACTTGGACTCTTTGGTTTGCGGTGGGCCTTTGGTCGCTGCCTAGTCGCTCACGGGTTCGAAACTTGTTGGGGGTTTTTTAATTAAATTTTTTTGGGTTTTCTTTTTAAAGGATATTTATGAATTCTCGAGCTCATAAAATTTGAGGAAAAATTCCTGATACTCATAAAACATGATGGAGAATTTATAGAAAATAGTTTAAAGATTTTTCTTATTTATTGAAAAGCAAAAATAGATATCTTGAGAGACATTGTTTTTGAGAGATTGATTTATACTAAAATTGAGAAAAATGAGAAATGAAAAATGAGTTTTATAATTATTAATCAAATTTATTAGTAGAATGAGAATAAATGATCAATGTGATTAAACCTCTCTTGATGTGATGATTTTCTCATGTTAAGTTAGAGTACCTGATATATGTCGAAATGTGAATTGGTTATTGGCACTAAGTTATCCAAGAGATTATTGTTGAATTAAGTTTGTTCATGAAAAAGATTTATTATTGTGATAGAATCATGAATAGTGCTAAAATGAGACATTGCTTAAGTTGTGAAATGAATTAAAATGATGAAATGATCTAGGTTTAAGACATGATTATTAAAGGGTATGTGTACCCATATTTCTTGTACATGAAAGATTTATGATTTAGAATTAGTAAGACCTTGGTTACCGGTAGTTTTTAAAAGATAGATTTTGAGACTTGATTTCGAGATATTGCCATCAGGCGAACTCTAACTTTTGTGAACAAATCCGGTAGGAGGTAAAACTGATTCTAAAGTGATAACACATTCATGTCTTGAACTAAAATAACTAGGCACATATGTGAAGATGTAGTAAATCTGGGCAAACATAAGTGGGTTGCCTCTATATAGTCGTGCGATTGATTGACTGCGTCGGCAGCTATTCATCAGGCGATGGGTTGACTGCGCTGGCAGTGATTTCACCATGGCAATAGACCCAGTCGTCGGGGTGAGGTTGCTCTATGGGAGACGGGTTTTATTCATATTTTGAATCCGGGACTTGGAGAAGTCAGGCAGATACTTTACCGTCTCCAAAGTATATGCATATACCGAGGCTAGGGGGCACTTCTGGGATGATTCGCACGATGAGGGAAGCGTTATAATAGCCGTCGGGCTGGGACCCATATTCGTGGAATGATATAAACCTTATTTTATTACCGAGTGGTTTTCTTGGCGAGCGATTGAACCATTTATTATGGAGTACTAGGCACTTGTCCTCGGACCTATGTAGTATGGGATGCATAGAATCCGAACAAGTGTGCATTAGTGTCATCCTAGAATTAAATTGTATGCATTAGGCATTAAGGCATGACATACACTTACATGTTTAGCGTAGTCACATTCTAACACTTTATTTATTCATTCAACCATTCTGTGATTTGTTAAAGTAATGAGATCGTTATACTGTTCTCAGCATAAAGAGTATAGCCGTGTATAACATTTCGTCAGTTGTAAGCGACTGACGTACCCACAGTCTTTACATGCAGGTATGGATGTTCATGGAGTTATAAAATGAATATGTTGTTGCTGTTTTGTTTAAAAGTTAAAGATGTTGTAATCATATTCATTGTAATTTATTTTGCCTTCCGCTGTGTATCAATGTAAACAAACTCTGATGTATTATTGAGAAAAGTTTTAATTTCTTTGTAAAATTGTACGAAGTGAAGTAAAGACCCCGTGGAATCTCGAATTCACCCTTATTTATAATTCGGGGTGTTACAGATGGTATCAGAGCATGCTTCACAAGTAGTACAAATTTATAAAGAACGACACCCTAGAGTGGACACTAGCGTGTGAGTTTCAACTTATAGAGATTTATACTTATGTTTGCGTTGCTTTATGAGATGACATTTTTCCTCTTTTCCCCTATAAGATGGCCAACTAGTATGATCACCACAATGAGGTTCCTTGGTTTGTCCACCCCGAGGATGAGGAGGAAGAACCAATGGAAGAAGAAGAAGAGGACCCTGAGGAAGAACCAGAGGAGGTAGAAGAAGAACTGTTTGAGATAGAAGAGGAAGAATTTCCCGAGTCCAGGGAGATTACTCCACCTCCGCCTGACCTTCCCAAAGACTCCCCAGATGAAGAACTCATCCCAAATAACCCAAATGACCTTGTTACTTCTCTTCGATAGGAACTAGATGCACAAAAGTGGAAAGTTAACCACTTGGAGTTACAACAGGCACAGAACAAAGAGTGCATCCGGGAACTAAACTTTCAAGTGTGTGAGCTTGAGAAGGTCCGACTCGTGAATGATCGACATTTTGCCAAGTTGGACCGCATCACTCACTGGGACAAGGAAGAGCAACATCAGAAATTTGAAGACATGAGGAAAGAAATCCAAGACCTACGGGAAGAGCTCAGAGAAGCCAAGAGAAACCGTAAAATCTAGGATGTCTTTTATTCAAGCAATGTAATGGGTGTATTGGAACAAAAGTTTTATTTCTGAATAAAGAGTTTGAATTTTGGAGATGAATAAAATCCTGTTGTTTGTGTTATTTGTGAAGATTAATGATAAATCTTATGACTCAAAAATGGCACGAAGAATCAGAAAAGGCGAAAGGTACAGCGAAGAGAATGGGTTAGACCTGGAAATAGAACTAGCTCGTGTGTACCAAACCCTAAATGCTCTCGGTGGTAATATTCCCGATAACAGAGGGCCAGGGCCAGTTATGCATGTACCCGAAGCTATCAAGCTGGTCGAGTCATTCAAGAGAATGAAGCCACCAGTATTTGAGGGTCAGACTAATCCAGATGCTGTGGATGACTGGGTTCGGCAAATCGAGACAGTCTTAGAGGTACTGGAACCTCGGAAGCAAGCAAAGTGAAGTTAGCAACCATTCAACTGGAAAAGGATGCAAGTGTGTGGTGGCAATCTTTGAAGAGGAATTTGGGCAACGTACAACTCACTTGGGAAGAATTTCTGGAAGAGTTCAGGAGCCATTACTTTCCATTGGATGTTCAGGAAAAGAAGGCCATGGAATTCCTGAGCTTACAGCAGGGCAATATGTCAGTGCGGGAATACGAAACCAAGTTCAATCAGCTTTCCAGGTATGCACCTGAGATGATACAGGATGAGTCCAAGAAGGCATGCAAATTTGAGCAGGGACTGAGGCCTAGTCTGAGGTCAAGGATGATACCTTTGGGCATTTGAAGGTTCGAGAAGCTAGTCAGAAGGGTTGCTGCAACTAAGTCGGACATGAATCATTTCCAAGTAGTGCAAGTTAGAAGGAACAATTGGAACACGGGTAAGAGGCCTGCAGGACCAAGCAACTACAGATATCAACCTCCAGCACAGCGCTTCAAGCCAACGGGCGCTAATTCTATTGAGTGGCAAGAAGAGTACCTAAGTGTTTCAGATGTGGAGAGTCAGGCCACATATCCACTGGGTGCACCAAGCCACAGACTAGGAAGATTTGTTATCTGTATGGCAAGGAGGGCCACTACAAGTCTGATTGCCCCCAGCTTCAGCGGGGAGGACCAAGTCAACAACAATTCAATCCTGGATAAAAGCAGTTCAAGCAAGGGCGGGTGTTTGCCTTGACAGAAGCGGATGCAAAGGATGTGGACCATGTGATCACTGGTATAGAGGACAAAGCTTAGTTGATTTGTACTTTTTCCATTTGTAATAAAAATGTTATGTAATGAGAGCACTCATATGTAACAGGAGATCTTTTAATAAATGGAATAAAAGCTTCAGTGTTATTTAATACGGGATCTTCGCACACTTTTCTGTCACCTTCATTTGCAAAAAGTTTGGGAGTTGAACCAAAAATATTTCCTGACAAGGTTTTATCTGTGGCTACTCCGTCAGGAGAGAACTTGACAATCGATCGATACTATGAAGGGTGTGATCTCAAAATTGGAGGTAGGATTTTGGGCATGGACCTCATTGAATTGGCAGTTCTTGGAGTTGACGTTATTATTGGCATAGACTGGATGTCAGTGTACAGTGCCACCATCGAATGCAAGAGCAAAGAAGCTGTGGTGAAGGCTCCAGGGGGACCAGCTGTTACATTCCAAGGTAAAAGGAAGGGTAAGTAGATGGTAGCAGCTCTATCAGAGCAGAAAGTTCCAGCAGAAGTGAAGCAGATCCCAGTTGTCCAAGACTTCCTAGTAGTATTTCTTGATGATCTACCAGGACTTCCCCCTCATCGAGATGTAGAGTTCAGCATCACTGTTCAACTAGGAAGTGCTCCTATTTCTAAGGCACCATACAGAAGGACACCAGTTGAACAAGATGAGATCAAGAAGCAGATCAAAGAATTGTTGAGTAAAGGGTACATCAGGCCAAGTACATCACCGTGGGGAGCTTAGTTCTTTTAGTGAAGAAGAAGGATGGATCAATGAGGATGTGTATTGACTATAGAGAGTTGAAAAAGGTAACCGTACAGAACAATTACCCTATTCGTCGAATCGATGATTTGTTCGACCGTCTACAAGGAGCAGCAGTCTTTTCCAAGATAGATCTACGGTCAGGGTATCATCAAGTCCGGGTGAAAAGAAGAGGTTGTGCACAAAACGGCTTTCCAAACCAGGCATGGTCAGTATGAGTTCCTAGTCATGCCATTTGGAGTCACCAATGCACCGGCTATTTTCATGGACATGATGAATAGAGTTTTGCGACCTTTCATCAATTCTTTTGTCGTGGTATTCATTAACGACATATTGGTCTACTCCAAGTCAGAGAAAGAGCACGCCAAGCACTTAACAGAGGTTCTGAAGAAGCTTCAGGAGCATTAGCTATATGCAAAGTTATCCAAGTGTGACTTATGGAAAACCGAAGTCGCCTTCCTGGGTCACATCCTTTCTAATGAGGGAGTAGCTACTGACCCGCAGAAGGTTGAGGCTGTGAAGGACTGGCCAAGACCGACCACAGTGAAGGAGTTCAGGAGCTTTCTGGGCTTAACTGGATATTACAGAAGGTTCATTCAGGGTTACGCACAGCTTGTTGTGCCACTCACAGGGCTCACCAGGAAGAATGTGAGATTCAAATGGTCGGAACAATGTGAAGCAAGTTTCCAAGAGTTAAAGGAAAGGTTGACTACTGCTCTTATTCTGGCATTGCCAAGGGCAGGAGTTGACTATGATATCTTCAGCGATGCTTCCCATCGCGGATTGGGCTGTGTACTGATGCAGGAAGGGAAGGTAATTGCTTATGGGTCTAGGTAGCTGAGACCTCATGAAAAGAATTATCTACCCATGACTTGGAGCTGGCAGCAATCATCTTTGCTTTGAAGCAATAGAGGAATTATGTGTACGGAGAAAAGGTCAACATGTACATGGATGACAAGAGCTTGAAATATATCTACCAGCAGAGGGATCTAAATCTGAGGCAGCGAAGATGGTTATAAGTGTTGGAATATATCCGACCAGAAATCAAATACCATCCTAGCAAGGCAAATGTTGTAGCAGATGCGCTTAGTAGGAAAGTCAGTTTGTCTCAATTAATCACAACCCAGGAGAAGTTAGCAGATGAGTTAGATCGAGCAGGGATTGAAGTGGTCTTACAAGGTGTGGAAGCTTCCTTAGCTCAATTGAGGATTCAACCCATTTTAAGAGACAGAATTATTGATGGTCAAAAGGCAGATCCAGAGATCCAAGAGATGATAGAACTGTTAGGGTTATATACTAAAAGCATCACTTTTGTATTAACTTTATTTCCTTATTTTTTTTGAATGAGAATCATATGGGCATATGTTTGCATATTGTGTTTATTATAATATTAATGCAAGTGTCTGATATTCTATAAGGTTGATAATATGGTGTGAGGTGACACACAGAAGATCATATTATCAGTTCCCTATGGAATATATAAATAGTTCACAACCTAGAAGGACTTGGACAATCCATTGGAAAGGTTGTAGTGTAATCTGGTATTAGTCTGTCTTGACTATAGGTTTACACTAGTACACTTTGTGTGTATTGAACAGGACCACTTGAGGTTGTTCTCTTTGTACTGACTACAAAAGAGAACAAACACCTCTGTTATTATGGATGCTTATGCTCTTAATCCAGATATAATAACAGACATGTATATGCAGTGTGCATTACTTTGACTCATAAAAGAGTGAGATTCATTATGGATCAACAACCTCTATGAATTGGGTAATAGCATTGTATGTATGATGGGCTGTTGATTGTAAAAGGAATCCATGTCCCGATACGTCGGGTTGATGATGTCCCCTTAAGGAGCTCATAAGGATTGTCATGTAAACCCTGCAGGTGGATTACATCCGACATGACAAATAAAGTTGAGTGGTACTACTTAAGGATAAAAGATGTTGATCAATATAGTTGTCAGTAACTTAATTTGATCGACGGACATTCGATATCTTAACATGGGGAGTTGAACGAGCATATAATAAAAGGAGCCCATAAATATAATTTGGGATTAGGAAGGTAGTGCAACAATAGCTCCTTAGTGGACCGAGCTATTGTTAATGGGCCTGGGTTGTGTGTTCGGGCTGAACACGGGATACCCAGATTCGTTAGGAAACCTAACCCTAATTTCTCCTCATAGGTCCCTGCCGTAGCCTTATATATATCCTCTATTCTCTGGCCGTCATTGACAATCTGAAATATAAGATTTTTTCTTAAAACTCGTGATTCACGTAAGGAGAGAAAGAGAGATCAGCCAAGGAGAAGAAAGGTTGGGAGATCGTCGCCCACATGACGTCCAACCCGAGGAAGGAATACGCGCAGAAGATCTTGGGGTCGCTGTTGTCTTCTTCTCATCGCAGGTATAAATCGTGAACCCTTGATTCCGCTATATAGGGTTAGATCACGAATTTAATCTGTTAAATTTTTAACAATCGATACGCACACCAATCCGTAGTCCTGGGAATCATCTCAGTTCCATCAAGAATAGCTTGGCTTAGGCAGATTAGAAGAATTTTGGGTGAAGGATACAGTATTATGGTTTGGGGAGCGGCTATGTGTGCCAGATGTAGCAGAACTGGAGGAAAGTATTCTTTAGGAGGCACATGCTACCTTGTTATCTGTGCATCCTGAGAGCACCAAGATGTACAAGGATATAAAGCTGGTCAGGCATGAAGCGAGATGTGGTGGAGTTTGTGGCCAAGTGTGCGGTTTGTCAGCAAGTCAAGGCAGAAAATCAGAAGCCCGGCGGTTTGTTACAGCCATTACCCTTCTCGGAGTGGAAATGGGACTGTATCAGCATGGATTTCATCACGGGTTTACCCAAGAGTTCCAAAGGCAATGATACAATTTGGGTAATAGTGGATCGACTCACCAAGTAAGCTCACTTCTTAGCAATGAAGCTTACTTGGTCAATGGAGAAGCTGGCAGAGTTGTATGTGGATGAGATTGTGAAGCTGCATGGAGTTCCACTATGAATAGTATCTGACAGAGATGTGCATTTCACTTTGCATATCTGGAGGAGTCTATAAGTAGCTATGGGGATAAGGACTGATTTCAGTACAGCCTTTCATCCTCAAACAGATGGGAAAACTGAAAGGGTCAACAGGGTACTGGAGATATGATCAGGTGCTGTGTGTTGGATTTTGGTGGCAGCTGGGAGAAACACTTAGCTCTGGTGGAATTTGCATACAACAACAGTTTTCAGACAAGCATTGGGACGGCGCCATATGAAGCTCTATATGGGAGGAAATGCAGGACTCCGGTTTGTTGGTATGAAGTGGAAGAAAGGTAGCTATATGGACCAGAGATTGTGCAGCAAACCTCAGAGAAGATTGAGTTGATCAGAACGAGGTTGGTCGATGTGCAAAGCAGACAGAAAAGCTATGCCGACAATCGGATGAGAGACTTGGAGTTCGAGGAAGGAAACTTTGTCTTCGTGAAGGTATCTCCAACCAAGGGAGTGATTCGGTTCGGGAGGGGAGGAAAGCTATCCCCGAGATACATAAGACCCTACAAAATATTGAAAAGAATTGGGAAGACTACTTACCGGTTAGAATTACCTGAGGAGTTGGCCCAAGTACACAATGTCTTTCACGTATCTATGTTGCGGGGATATATTTCAGATCCGAGTCATCATTTGCCAGAGGTGCCAGAAGGATTGCAGTTAGATTTGAGCTATGCCGAGCATCCAATCGAGATCGTGGATCGTCGAGAGAACATCTTGAGAAACAAGACAATATCCATGGTAAAAGTTATTTGGAGAAATCGATTGGTTGAGGAGGCCACCTAGGAATCAGAGGAAAAGATGAGGAAGGATCACCATGAACTTTTTAGCTAAAAATTTGTAAACTTTTTCTTTTCCTTATTTTGTATCTCTCGCTCTTAAGTGTAGTTCCGGGGACGGAACTATTCTAAGGATGGAGTGATGTAACATCCCACATTTTATTTTAATAAAAATGCACTTTTCTAAATTGTGCACGTATGATGCATGTGTTATTTATTTTCAAAAATTTATTTCTCATTTGTCTATTTTGGATTGCATGCATAGGATTAATTATTTTCTTTTGACCCATTGATAAATTTTAGCCCATTAGATTAAATTAAAAATAAGCTCATTAAAGTAGCAAAATTAAATATGAAGTCAAGGCCTACGATCAAGCCCATAAATTAAAATTTAGTTTTAAGTTGATCATACACTAACACATGACAAGTTACTAGTATTAGAACACATTTAGAGTCATAACAATTTGTACCTAGTTGTATTGTGCATGTGTGCACAAGTGCACAAATGTATCTAGTCGGGTTCTAGTACTAGGGGAGGCCGGTTTTCATACAAGGGAGAGAGAGAGGTGGATCTTTTAGTTCATGAAGAGTGGGGAGATGAAGGGTTGTAGGTTTTAGGAGTAGGAAAAGTGTAAGGTTGCATGAATTAATTTGAAGAGTTATTAGGGTGTGTATTTTGCATAATGAACCCCAGCTTTATCCTATAAATAGAACCCCAATTCCTACATTCTCTTGCACCAAAACGTAATCAAAAGAGAATGAAAAGAAAGAAAGAAAGAAAAGAGTGAGATACAAGAAAGAGAGTGAGAGTTCTCTTACTTGGAGCCATTACTAGAAGGAAGAGTCATAGCTAGGAGAGGAAGCTTTTCTAGGAGCAAGAAGTCTTGGGGCTAGGAGAGGTGTTCATTCTTTCATTGGATCAAGCTTCTATAAGGTGGGTGATCTTCTTTTTTCCGAGTGTAGAATATTGCATGCTACAAGAAGAATATTGGTATGAATAGATAGTTGCATGTTAATATAAAAGATATGTTCCTGTTGTGAATAAAAGTACCATGCTAACTAAAGAGAAAGAATTACTTCTTGTTATGAACCATGCTAATTGTTGGTATAACCTTGTGTTTACAATAATGTTAGCATATGTGAATAATTTCAATGAGAAACTATGAATGAAAATCATGCTAGTAATTTTGAATTAGTTTGATGAGATGATATTGATATGTAGGTAAATTTTATGCTAATATACATGCTATGAATAATATGGGTGTGATTAAATAATAGAAGATTTTGATACCATGATTCATGTTAAAGTACTTATAAAACTTCATGTTTGGCAAATGTATATTTTTGAATGAAAAGTAGTCTTAAATTACACTTTTGTGATGAAAAATTAGTAGTAAATCATGTAAATGGAAAATTAGAAAAATAAGAGAAGATTATTTTGCCAAGTATGAACAAAAGGAAAAGAATAGATTCTATGAAAAGGAATAGAAATATTTTTGATAGTAAATATAATAATTTTTAATTAGTTTTGCTAATGGACTCATGCAATTGGTTATAAAAGAAACAAATTGATTCCAATAATAAATAGATGCAAATATTGTTTCTAATAAGAAGAAACATTAAAAGGTTAGATTAGTCACATGAAATATAGATTGGAAAAATATGAGTTACTGGTAGAGAATTTATCTAAGTTTTTATAAGTTTATTTCAGTCTAATAAGAGAATTAGAATAAGTGGGATTTGAATACATTCTTTTGGGGAAAAATTTAATAACAGAAGAACTCTAATAAAAGCCTACAAAGATCACTTGTATCGATGAGCATGCTTGGCCTAGTGGTCTGGCGTGGCGCTGGCTTTCTAGCTGGCTCGGGTTCGAAACTTGTTAAGCCAAAATCTTTTTTTTTTTGAGACATTCAGAGAACAACTTTGAGTATATGAGCAGTTTAAATTAAGAATTGGACACAGAATCCACTTGGACTCTTTGGTTTGCGGTGGGCCTTTGGTCGCTGCCTAGTCCCTCACGGGTTCAAAACTTGTTGGGGGCTTTTTAATTAAATTTTTTGGGGTTTTCTTTTTAAAGGAAATTTATGAACTCTCGAGCTTATAAAATTTGAGGAAAAATCCTGATACTCATAAAACATGATGGAGAATTTATAGAAAATAGTTTAAAGATTTTTCTTGTTTATTGAAAAGCAAAAATTGATATCGTGAGAGACATTATTTTTGAGACATTGATTTATGCTAAAATTGAGTAAAATGAGAAATGAAAAATGAGTTTTATAATTATTAAAGAAATTTATTAGTAGAATGAGAATAAATGATCAATGTGATTAAACTTCTCTTGATGTGATGATTTTCTCATGTTAAGTTAGAGTACCTGATATATGTCGAAATGTGAATTGGTTATTGGCACTAAGTTATCCAAGAGATTATTGTTGAATAAAGTTTGTTCATAAAAAAGATTTATTATTCTGAAAGAATCATGAATAGTGCTAAAATGAGACATTGCTTAAGTTGTGAAATGAATTAAAATGATGAAATGATCTAGGTTTAAGACATGATTATTAAAGGGTATGTGTACCCATGTTTCTTGTACATGAAAGATTTATGATTTAGAATTAGTAAGACCTCGGTTACCGGTAATTTTTGAAAGAAATATTTTGAGACTTGATTTCGAGATAATGCCGTTAGGCGATTTCGTACTTTTGTGAACAAATTTGGTGGGAGGTAAAACTGATTCTAGGGTGATAACACATTCATGTCTTGAATTAAAATAACTAGGCACATAAGTGAAGATGTAGTAAACCTGGACAAACATAAGTAGGTTGCCTCTATATAGTCGTGCGATGGATTGACTGCGTCGACAGCTATTCATCGGGCGGTGGGTTGACTGCGTCAGCAGTGATTTCACCATGGCTATAGACTCAGTCGTCGGGCTGAGGTTGCTCTGTGGGAGACGGGTTTTGTTTATATTTTAAATCCGGGACTTGGCGAAGTCGGGCGAATAATTTACCGTCTCCAAAGTATATGTGTATACTGGGGCTAGGGGGGCACTTGTGGGATGATTCGCACGATGAGGGAACCGTTATAATAGCCGTCGGACAGGGACCCATATTCGTGGAATGATCTAAACCTTGTTTTATTACTGGGTGGTTTTCATGGCGAGGGATTGATCCCTTTATTGTGGAGTACGTAGGCGCTTGCCTTCGGACCTATGTAGTATGGGATGCATAGAATCCGAACAATTGTGCATTAGTGTCATCCTAGAATAAAATTGTGTGCATTAGGTATTATGGCATGACATACACTTACATATTTAGCGTAGTCACATTCTAACACTTTATTTATTCATTCAATCTTTGTGTGATTTGTTAAAGTAATGAGATCGTTATACTGTTCCAAGCATAGAGAGGATAGCCGGGTATCACATTTCGTCAGTTGTAAGAGACTGACGTACCCACAGTCTTACATGCAGATATGGATGTTTATATAGTTATAAAGTGAATATGCTGTTGCTGTTTTCTTTAAAAGTTAAAGATGTTGTAATCATATTCATTGTAATTTATTTTGCCATCCACTGTGTATCGATGTAAACAAACTCTGATGTATTATTGAGAAAAATTTTAATTTCCTTGTAAAATTGTACGAAGTGAAGTAAAGACCCTGTGAAATCTTGAATTCACCCTTATTTGGAATTCGGGGTGTTACAACATGGGCCCACGAAGACTAGCGAATGGACTACATCGATCACCACCGCCCGTCATGTTTGGAGCCGCCCGCTACCTCGGCCCAAACAAATCGCTGCTCCCGCTAATCATCTGTAGCGCCCCAAATTTCTAATATGAGAGCTTAGAAAATAAGTGGCGAAATCCCAGCAATCCACTTCAATACAACAATAAACACCAACAACACCACTAAAATTTTTCTTCTTTATTACAACAATTATTACAATTACAGCGGAAGTCTAAACATCTCAACACAAATTAACAATTTATTTACAACTCAATAATGATCTCAAATATCCTTTACAGTTTTACACCAATCACTAAATAATCCAATTATCTCAAACTGCCCACTCAAGCATCCAACCTCCAATCTAAGCAATAACCTGCAACATGTGAGGCTAGAGTTGAACCCTAACCCCAAAACTACGGGGTCAGCCATAAAAGGTGTGAGTGGTAACAAATCAAACAAATAGCATAAATGAACTTAAAACATAAAATCCAACAAATAATAATCAAACACTAAAGTATGAAGTACAACAAAGGAATAATGGGTGATACCAAAACCAAAAGCCAAGTGTGTAAAAACAGGAAATCCGAATGCATAAAAGTGATTCAAGAAAACATCATGACTACATGCTGACAACGATGACTACTAAGAGATGAAGATAAACTATGATAATTTGCCCATGCTTGATCATTCCGGAGATTGATCCCACATCACAGGTATTTTCCCTGGATAATTCAGGAGATCATCCTACATCTAAACATAGATTCCTTATCACAATAATACCCCAAAAGCGTCGCCTCGACTCCGATCATTCCGTAGTTCAATCCCACATCTCAAGATAATTACTTGGATAATTCAGGAGAAATACCTCGCATCACAGGTTAACGGCCTGGATAATTCCGGAGATAAATCACACATCACAAGTTAACTACTTGGATAATTCAGGAGATTAAATCCTACATCAAAAGCCATACTGAGGTGCATAACTCAAGTTCCCATTCGTCATGACACTACTAATGCCTGTCCTTATTAGTTTGGGTTACTAGACAAATCTCCTAGAGTAGTGTACCCTACCGGACTAAAAATCTGAATAACTGAAAATTTGCCTCGATGGGCCTCAACAAATAACTGAACAAACACCGGTATACTAGGGTCACCTACCTCTAGAGACTCAAAAACAAATATCTGAACAATTTCCACTTAACAAGTGGCTCAACAAAATATCTCAAAATCATGTTCTTAACTGAACATCTCAAAAACAAATACCTAACTGAACATCTTAAAATCAAACACTAATCAAAATATCTCACAATCAAATACAAAGATCCTTCAGGACCAGTCGACTGCACATCAGATCAGTCGACTGTCCAGAGGACATAATCCAACATTTCTCAAAAATAAACTAAGGAAAGATCAGTCGACTGTCCCGACAGGACTGAACAAATTACAGACAGAAGACCAGTCGACTGACCTCAGTCTAGGTCGACTGTCCCGAACAAAACTCAAAGACTAAAAATACACAGTAGGCTCGTACCAGTCGACTGCTTCGCAGTCCAGTCGACTGTCGGCTACAGATTTACAAAAAGTATAGGTCTGAACACAAATCAAACGGGAGTATTCTAAAGATTCATCGATCATAAATTTAATTTATATCCAGGCAAATAAACAATTCTCAATAATCCCCATCATGGTTACATTACCCAATCAATCAATTTCTCCAATCTCATATTCTCATGATCTCAATTCTTAATTCTCCCATTAGGGTTTTTCTCAACAAAATGTCTTCCATAACTTAATCCAAATCTGATTTACAACCATAAGGTCCATGTGTTTACCATCTAATCACAACCAAAATCAATTCTTAATATGTCTCCCAACAATACGATCTCATAGATCAACATTTCCTCAACAAATCTTAATATTTTCTCATACATGGTTCAAATATCAACAAGAGTTCTCATCCTTCATAACAAATAAAAGATCCATACCATACATTCAATGGGACTAACAAAATAATGGCATAATGATCACAAACAAGCATAACAAGATCTTACGTCATTCATCAATCAAGACAAACAAAACAAGCAAAGCAAAACAAAACAACAAACAAACCACTCACCTTTGTTTTGATGAAAATCCGCCAAAAGCTTTCTCCTTGCTAGATCCAAGAATCCTCCTTTTTGCTCCTCAAAATAATCTCAAAATTCTGTGAGTTCTCAATGACGGCTAGGAAAAAGGATTTCCCTTATATATGCCGGATAGAATATTAGGGTTATATTTCCTCTTTTGCAAAATACTCCTTTCCAAAATACATCTTGCACATATAATTCTATTCTTGAAATTTAAATCAAATATCATTTAAGTTAGGATCTAATAGAAAAATATATTTTTAAACTTCAACAAATACTGATCGGAATGTCCAGCAAATGCATTTTTGCGCTTTAAACCCTCAAAATGTCAATTTTGCAAATAAGTCATTCTTTTCCCAAAAATTGCAAATAGTACTAATTAATTTTCAGAAAATCTGGAAAAATACTAAATAATTTTCAAATAATGAGTAATGGTTTTTCTTAAAGAAAACTTGATTTTTCAAACTTCTCAAAAGTCATTTGCACGTGTTTTGCACGTGTACAAAAGATAACTTTCTTAGAAAATATTTAGTAAATCCTCAAAGATCATTTAAATTCATTTTCAAATAATTAAAATAATATTTGAAAATACGGGGTTCTACATCACTCCCTCCTTAGAAGAGTTCTGTCCTCAGAACTACTACTAATGAGTTCAAACACATACCAACAAAAGGAAACAATACTTCATAAATAGATCATAATCAAAATAATTCCATATAACATCACAATCAAATTAATGATTTCATCATGTATCAATCAATAGTTCAATCATTCAAAGAATTCCATTCACATACAAGAAATACATTCATTCAAACAATTCAGGAAAATCGTTCTGCATGCGATCCTCTGGCTCCCAAGTAGCCTCCTCGAACTGTTGATTCCTCCACAATACCTTGACCATAGGTATCACCTTGCTTCTAAGGACTTTCTCCCTACGATCAACGATCTCAACAGGCTGTTCCTTGTAGCTCAAGTTCACCTGTAGATCTTCGAGAACTTCTACCGACTGATGATTCTGGTCGGCCACATACTTCCTTAATAGCGACACATGAAACTCATCATGTACTTGTGCTAACTCCTCTGGAAGTTTCAATCTGTATGCAGTCTTGCCAATCCTCTCCACGATCTTGTACGGACCAATATACCTCGGCGCCAACTTGCCACCCTTACCAAATCTGATCACTCCTTTGGTCGGAGAAACCTTGAGAAAAACTGCATCCCCAACCTCGAACTCCAAGTCTCTTCGTCGAGTGTCAGCATAACTCTTCTGCCGACTCTGAGCTTCAACTAACCTCTTGCGAATCAGCTTAATCTGCTCTGACGTCTGTTGCACGATCTCAGGACCATACATCTGCCTCTCGCCAACCTCATACCAACAAACAGGTGTCCTGCACCTCCGCCCATACAAAGCCTCATACGGTGCCATCCCAATACTTGCATGGTAACTGTTGTTATAAGCAAACTCAACCAATGCCAAGTATCTCTCCCAACTACCACCAAAGTCCATAACACAAGCTCTCAACATATCTTCCAGCACTCGATTCACCCTCTCCGTCTGACCATCTGTCTGCGGATGAAATGCTGTACTGAAATCAGTCCTGGTGCCCAAAGCTGCCTGTAGGCTTTTCCAAAACCTCGAAGTAAACCTTGCATCTCTGTCAGACACAATCGAAACAGGAACTCCATGAAGTCTCACAATCTCTCCAATGTATAACTCAGCCAATTTCTCCATCGACCAAGTAATCTTCATGGCTAGAAAATGTGCCGACTTAGTCAATCGGTCCACAACAACCCAAATCGAGTCATTGCCCTTCGAACTCCTCGGCAAACCCGTAATAAAGTCCATGCTGATATTCTCCCACTTCCACTCCGGAATGGGTAAAGGCTGCAACAAACCTCCAGGTCTCTGATTCTCTGCCTTGATCTGCTGACAAGTCAGACACCTTGCCACAAAATCTGCTACATCTCGCTTCATGCCAGACCACCAAAAGTGGGGTTTGATATCCCTGTACATCTTCGTACCTCCTGGATGAACTGATAACAATGTGCTGTGTGCCTCCTGCAAGATACTCTCTCTCAACTCTGCATCATCTGGAACACACAACCTCTCACCCAACCAAAGAACTCCATCTTGGACACGAAATTCTGATAACTTGCCTTCTGAAACCTGCTGCAACATCTTCTGGATCTCTGAATCTGATCTCTGACCTTCCATAATCTTCTCTCTCAAGGACGGCTGCAGTCTCAACTGAGCCAAAGATGCCCCTAAACCTCGCAGTACCACCTCGATACCTGCCTGATCGATCTCTGCTGCCAACTCTCTTCGAGTAGTGATCAATCTCGATAAACTACTCTTCCTGCTAAGTCCATCAGCCACTACATTCGCCTTGCCCGGATGATACTTGATCTCAGGACGAATGTCTTCCAATACCTCCAACCATCTTCTCTGACGAAGATTCAAATCCCTCTGCTGATAGATATACTTCAGGCTCTTGTGATCAGTGTACATATTGACCTTCTCACCATAAACATAATGCCTCCACAGCTTCAAGGCATAAATGATAGCTGCTAGCTCCAAATCATGCGTCGGATAATTCTTCTCATGCGGATGCAACTGCCTAGAACCATACGCAATGACCTTGCCTTCCTGCATCAAGACACAACCCAAACCCCTGAGAGATGCATCGCTGTAGATGTCATAATCCTTCCCTGCTTGCGGCAATGCTAATATAGGTGCAGTAGTCAACCTTTCCTTTAACTCAAGGAAACTCTCCTCGCATTTATCTGTCCACACAAATGCCACACTCTTCCGGGTCAAACCTGTCAATGGAACTGCAATCTGAGAACACCCCTAAATAAACCTCCTGTAGTAACCAGCTAATCCCAAGAAGCTTCTGACTTCCTTCACTGATGTCGGCCTGGGCCAATCCTTCACTGCTTCCACTTTCTGAGGATCAGTAGCCACTCCCTCCTTAGAAAGAATGTGACCAAGGAAAGCTACCTCAGACTTCCAAAATTCACACTTTGACAATTTGGCATACAAGCTGTGCTCCTGCAATGTCTGTAATACCGCTGTCAAGTGCTTAGAATGATCCTCCTCCGACTTCGAATACACCAAGATATCATCGATGAAGACCACCACGAAGGAATCAATGAATGGCCTCAACACCCGATTCATCATATCCATGAAAACTGCTGGCGCATTCGTCAACCCGAATGGCATCACCAAAGATTCATACAACCCATGACGAGTCCTGAAAGCTGTCTTGCTCACATCTTCCTCCTTGACTCGCACCTGATGATATCCTGACCTCAAGTCAATCTTCGAAAATACCGCTGCTCCTCGAAGTCTGTCGAACAAATCATCTATCCGCGGCAGTGGGTACTTGTTCTGAATAGTCACCCTATTCAACTCCCTGTAGTCAATGCACATCCTCATCGACCCATCCTTCTTCTTGACCAACAACACTGGCGCTCCCCACGGAGATGAACTCGGTCTGATAAGCCCTTTGCTCAAAAGCTCTTCAATCTGCTTCTTCACTTCATCCTGCTCTACAGGTGCCATCCTGTACGGAGCCTTGGAAATCGGCGCACTCCCCGGCTGAACATTGATGCAAAACTCCACATCTCTCTGCGGCGGTAATCCTGGAAAATCATCCAAGAACACCTGAGGAAACTTTCGAACCACCGGAATGCCCTTGACTTCATCTGCAATAGACTTCTTAGATACCATTGCAGCCACCTGCGGGATCTTCTTCTTCCCTTGGAAAGTTACTGCAGGTCCACCTGGTGCTTTCACCAACACCTCCTTCCGCTTGCAATCAATTGTGGCATCATAAATAGCCATCCAATCGATGCCTACGATGACATCCACTCCCAACACTTGTAGCTCGATCAAGTCGATGCCGAACATCCTTCCACCAATCTCGATATCACAGCCCTCGTAATATCGATCCGCTACTAGCTCTTCACCTGACGGCGTTGCCACCGACAAAACCCTGCCTGGAAATAACTTAGGTTCCAAACCTAAGATCTTTGCAAAACTTGGCGATACAAATGTATGCGATGAACCAGTGTCAAACAAAACCTTTGCTTTTATTCCATTTATTAAAACAACTCCTCTTACAATAAGAATGATACTCAATCTTAAATTATTCTGAAATAAAAGCTTTTATTCATTACACTGATTCAAAAATGAAGAAATCAAAATTCCTGCATACCCTGTATTACATCTTCCGAGTTCCTCGCATCCTCCTCGGTCAATGCAAATACTCGCCCTTGCCTCTTCGGGACTTTGCTTCCACCTGAACCATCTTTCTTCAGTTGTGGACAATGGGGCTTTGAGTGTTCATTCTGCCCACACTGAGAACAAACATGCTCTGCCAACTTCGGACATGCTGACCTGTAATGTCCTACTTCCTTGCAGTAGTAGCAGGTCACTCCCTGAGCTCCAGGTGCCTTCTGCACCGGTCCACTGAACTTCACCTGCTTCGTGGGGAATCCCTTCCCACTCTGGCCTGATGCTGGCCTCTTGTTCCGGTTCCATGTATCCTGCTTCTTCTGAAACAGTTCCATATCTTCTTCAGTCATCGCGGCCCTCCTGACCAGCTTCTCGAATCTCCTGATACCCAACGGAACCATCCTTGACCTCAAGTTCGGCCTCAAGCCCTGCTCAAACTTTTTGGCCTTCTTTGCTTCATCCGTGACCAACTCTGGTGCATACCTTGAAAGTTGAGCAAATTTCGTCTCATACTCCCGAACAGTCATGCTCCCCTGCTGAAGGTTCATGAACTCAGTCGCCTTCTTCTCCTGAACATCCAGAGGAAAGAAGCGATCTCTGAACTCCTCCAGAAAAGCTTCCCATATCAAAGGCTGATCTCCCAGAGTCCTCTTCAGTGACTCCCACCAGACACCAACGTCTTTTTCAAGTTGCATAGAAGCCAACTTCACCTTACTGGCTGCTGGAGTCTCCGATACTTCGAAGATTGTCTCCATCTTCCGAATCCAATCGTCTGCTACTGTTGGATCAGCTTGCCCCTCAAAGACTGGCGGCCTCATCCTCTTAAAGGATTCAATCTGCTTTATGGGGTCGGCATTCACCAATCCATGCCCAGCTCCATGATTCGGCGGCAGGTTCTGCTGCTGCGCTTGCTGCTGCGCCACATTGAGTGCCATCAATGTGTTCAAGGTCTGATAAACCTTAGCAAACTCAGCCTCTAGGTCAATTCCCGCTCCTCGAGAACTACCCGATCCATCCTCATTGTTGCCACCATTTCTACCTCTGGGTGCAACCATCGTGATTACTGCAAAACGAGGGTAAAGTTAGAGCACACATACAATTCAAACTCAAATCATTACCCTATGGTAAAGCCATAACCATACCCCAAACCATAATTTCAAACCAAACATCATAATTTAATTCTATGTGATACTCACACTCTGATGTCCACACCTAGGTACTCGCTCTCTAGTGTCCACACCTAGGTTGGTTGTCATACTATGTCTATTATTACATTGAAGCAGAGCTCTGATACCAATCTCTGTAGCGCCCCAAATTTCTAATATGAGAGCTTAGAAAATAAGTGGCGAAATCCCAGCAATCCACTTCAATACAACAATAAACACCAACAACACCACTAAAATTTTTCTTCTTTATTACAACAATTATTACAATTACAGCGGAAGTCTAAACATCTCAACACAAATTAACAATTTATTTACAACTCAATAATGATCTCAAATATCCTTTACAGTTTTACACCAATCACTAAATAATCCAATTATCTCAAACTGCCCACTCAAGCATCCAACCTCCAATCTAAGCAATAACATGCAACATGTGTGGCTAGAGTTGAACCCTAACCCCAAAACTACGGGGTCAGCCATAAAAGGTGTGAGTGGTAACAAATCAAACAAATAGCATAAATGAACTTAAAACATAAAATCCAACAAATAATAATCAAACACTAAAGTATGAAGTACAACAAAGGAATAATGGGTGATACCAAAACCAAAAGCCAAGTGTGTAAAAACAGGAAATCCGAATGCATAAAAGTGATTCAAGAAAACATCATGACTACATGCTGACAACGATGACTACTAAGAGATGAAGATAAACTATGATAATTTGCCCATGCTTGATCATTCCGGAGATTGATCCCACATCACAGGTATTTTCCCTGGATAATTCAGGAGATCATCCTACATCTAAACATAGATTCCTTATCACAATAATACCCCAAAAGCATCGCCTCGACTCCGATCATTGCGTAGTTCAATCCCACATCTCAAGATAATTACTTGGATAATTCAGGAGAAATACCTCGCATCACAGGTTAACTGCCTGGATAATTCCGGAGATAAATCACACATCACAAGTTAACTACTTGGATAATTCAGGAGATTAAATCCTACATCAAAAGCCATACTGAGGTGCATAACTCAAGTTTCCATTCGTCATGACACTACTAATGCCTGTCCTTATTAGTTTGGGTTACTAGACAAATATCCTAGAGTAGTGTACCCTACCGGACTAAAAATCTGAATAACTGAAAATTTGCCTCGATGGGCCTCAACAAATAACTGAACAAACACCGGTATACTAGGGTCACCTACCTCTAGAGACTCAAAAACAAATATCTGAACAATTTCCACTTAACAAGTGGCTCAACAAAATATCTCAAAATCATGTTCTTAACTGAACATCTCAAAAACAAATACCTAACTGAACATCTTAAAATCAAACACTAATCAAAATATCTCACAATCAAATACAAAGATCCTTCAGGACCAGTCGACTGCACATCAGATCAGTCGACTGTCCAGAGGACATAATCCAACATTTCTCAAAAATAAACTAAGGAAAGATCAGTCGACTGTCCCGACAGGACTGAACAAATTACAGACAGAAGACCAGTCGACTGACCTCAGTCTAGGTCGACTGTCCCGAACAAAACTCAAAGACTAAAAATACACAGTAGGCTCGTACCAGTCGACTGCTTCGCAGTCCAGTCGACTGTCGGCTACAGATTTACAAAAAGTATAGGTCTGAACACAAATCAAACGGGAGTATTCTAAAGATTCATCGATCATAAATTTAATTTATATCCAGGCAAATAAACAATTCTCAATAATCCCCATCATGGTTACATTACCCAATCAATCAATTTCTCCAATCTCATATTCTCATGATCTCAATTCTTAATTCTCCCATTAGGATTTTTCTCAACAAAATGTCTTCCATAACTTAATTCAAATCTGATTTACAACCATAAGGTCCATGTGTTTACCATCTAATCACAACCAAAATCAATTCTTAATATGTCTCCCAACAATACGATCTCATAGATCAACATTTCCTCAACAAATCTTAATATTTTCCCATACATGGTTCAAACATCAACAAGAGTTCTCATCCTTCATAACAAATAAAAGATCCATACCATACATTCAATGGGACTAACAAAATAATGGCATAATGATCACAAACAAGCATAACAAGATCTTACGTCATTCATCAATCAAGACAAACAAAACAAGCAAAGCAAAACAAAACAACAAACAAACCACTCACCTTTGTTTTGATGAAAATCCGCCAAAAGCTTTCTCCTTGCTAGATCCAAGAATCCTCCTTTTTGCTCCTCAAAATAATCTCAAAATTCTGTGAGTTCTCAATGACGGCTAGGAAAAAGGATTTCCCTTATATATGCCGGATAGAATATTAGGGTTATATTCCCTCTTTTGCAAAATACTCCTTTCCAAAATACATCTTGCACATATAATTCTATTCTTGAAATTTAAATCAAATATCATTTAAGTTAGGATCTAATAGAAAAATATATTTTTAAACTTCAACAAATACTGATCGGAATGTCCATCAAATGCATTTTTGCGCTTTAAACCCTCAAAATGTCAATTTTGCAAATAAGTCCTTCTTTTCCCAAAAATTGCAAATAGTACTAATTAATTTTCAGAAAATCTGGAAAAATACTAAATAATTTTCAAATAATGAGTAATGGTTTTTCTTAAAGAAAACTTGATTTTTCAAACTTCTCAAAAGTCATTTGCACGTGTTTTGCACGTGTACCAAAGATAACTTTCTTAGAAAATATTTAGTAAATCCTCAAAAATCATTTAAATTCATTTTCAAATAATTAAAATAATATTTGAAAATACGGGGTTCTACATCATCGCACTCCATGTCGTCCTGACAAATGGTAGCTCCTACGATGTTGGATTCTCCTCCTTAAATGGCATGCACGTCGGCACCCGAGTCGTCGCTCCAACACATACGGGGGTCACGGGTCTCTAAACTGTCCAACACAAACCTCACATAAACGGAATTGAATCCGAGGGTCTCTAACTCAACCAAGTGACCCTAAGTTACTCAAAAAAAAGCAAGTCACAGGTTGAGACCTCAAAAGTGGTCAACAATCAACTCTAGACCTAACAACAACACACATGCACATATCACAACTCGATTCTAGTCCATCACTAAGGACCTAGAAAATAACTGTGCCATGGGTAAGATGACCTAAATTGGTCTGCAATTATTTCACATCAGTACCCAAGAAAAATATGGCTTATCAGTAACATCTACAACACTCAAATAGTAATATAAGGCTCTATCACATCAATGTCACTTCAAACAGTAAAGTTGGGTTTGGGTCTGATAGAACCAGTATACTATAAAAATCATACAAACTAGCACACTGCATCAAAATTTACATTCTTAGGCTTTCTGGAAAGTTGTAGGTGTGCTCTACAACTTCCTAGTTGAACATTTTCGTAAATTCGGATGTTAACATGCTCAGAAACTTGGTTCTTTAACATGCAGCAAAATCATTTCCAGAACAAAGCACTTTCTGTACAGTGTTACAGAAAATTATCTTATATATATCAAATTTTACTGGATTGACATGAAATTTAAGAATATAGCATATAACATACATTCACAACACATATCTAAAATTAAAGTCTTTTCATAAAGTAGATCTTTAGTTATGCCTTTTTTATTAACACCCAAAATGGAGCATTCAACAACAGCAGTTCTGTTTATCATATTAACTAGCCGAGTTTGCATGGTTTATTTACCATGTCTATATTGGTCCAAATTTCATGAAATTTGAAACTTAAGCTCTAGACAGATAATAGAACAACATAAATTAATTTCAAGTCATTCACATAAGTACACAGTGAGTTCCAAGTATTTTAATCTACAACAGTAACATGCAGCAAGATCTGTTCTGTTTCTTACCAACATGCAAGTTCGTACTTTTATTAATTAGCAGAAAAAATTATAAAAATATAGAAACATTACTGAAGGTGTACGAAAAATATATGATCATCCCCTACAAATTTCAGACCAAAATATCAAGTAGTGTTCATGCTACTGACGGGAAAAAATTCTGCTTTTAACACTGTTATTGTTTTAATTTCTTTTAGCATGAGTCTAGCCTTTAGATTCCTAATCTTTTGCATGCATTTAGATTTAGATATTATAAACAAGTTACAACTACAATCCAACCATTTCCCAACAATTTAAAATAATCATGAGGTCAAAATCACCCACCTTGATGATATGATGAAGATATGGTCCTACAAACTCCTAGCTTCAAGCTTGATCTTCTTGCTCCTAGCTCCTTGCCTCTAGCTCTGTCTCTTTCTCTCTTGTCTTCTTAAGAAAAATTTCAGATATTTTGAGATTGGTAGAGTGCGAGAGGTTTAAATAAAGAGGAAAGTGAGAGGGGGTGTGCTTGGGGGGTGTAGCCGGCAAGAAGTGACAAGGGGGAGGGGGAGAGGCCAAGTGTCTTGTGGTTTTTTCTAAAACCATGAGCTCTTGTGCTTGGTTTTGAGAAGCGGTGATCCATGGTTTGATTCTAAACCATAGGATCAAGGATGAGAAGTTGATGGAGGTCGAGAACTTTGTGCATTGAAAGGGTATAATGATTTGTATTTTTAATAAATACAACATAAGTATGATGTACATTATTATGTACAAGTATAATTCATTCATATACACATACATATCTATATAATAAATTACAAAGAAAGCTATCAAGTGGCTCTCCTTCAATCTCCCATAAAATCAATGGTTCAGATTGATTCTCAGAAAACATATTTTCCCGCCCAAAATTTCAAACCCTACAATTTCAAAAATCACACACACTCTCTCTCTCTTTCCCAAAATACCCCCCTTTCTTCTCTCTCTCTTTCTCACTGTCTCCCTCTCTCTCTCTCACTGTCTCCCTCTCTCTTCCTGCTCTCTCTCTCCCCGCTCTCTCTCACTGTCTCCCTCGCTCTCTCCCCCTTCCGTGCCTCTTGAGCACTGCCCTCCCGCCGATGACCCCTCCTGTCACCACACAACGACCCCTACCTCCAGTCGCGACCCCCTATTTTCGTCCAACGCCAGCCAAAACCCCCCTACTCCTCCCTTCCGCTCTCACAGACCAAAGCCCCGATGGCAGATGAAGCACCCGTCAGCTCTCACTATGTTTAGTGAGATAGAAAAGGCATCCAAGGGGAAGCTGATTGTGATGTTCTTGGATTATGATGGGACTTTGTCGCCGATTGTGGATGATCTTGACTGTGCATTTATGTCCGAATCAGTGAGTGAAGTCCAATTATTTCATTTTCTTGATTTAATTTGTGTCTCTGTTTTGGGGGTTGTCAGTTGAACTGGGTTTGATTTGCATTGTAGATGAGGGATGCAGTTAGAGGGGTTGCCAGACACTTTTCGACTGCTATTGTTAGTGGCAAATGCTGCCTTAAGGTACCTTTTTTTTTGCAATCTCAGTTCGTCGGCTTCTTAATGTTGAAATTGATGCAGCTTTGGGTTCTTGAAATTTTGGTTTTAAGTGTATAATTTTGTGAGGCTAGCCAAGTTGTATTACGCTGGCCGCCATGGGATGGATATCAAGTGTCCTGAAAAATGCAGGAAGTTCATCAAAAACAAGGTGAGTAAAAGCAAAACACATCTCATTTTCTTTGCTATTTAAAAAACAAAATCAAAATTTGGGTTCATACTTATTATTCTCAATTTGTGTGGTTTAGGCAAAGCCCCAGGCAGCCAGTGAGTTCTTGCCTATGATTGATGAGGTGGGTGGGGATCTTTATTTTTTTTGTTTTCTTTTATAATCATGATTCCTTATTAGATTCATGCATATGGTACTGTATTTGAAACTGGGTTTGTTTGTAATCTGTTGTTGAAGGTGTACAAGGTGCTAACGAAGAAAACAGAGTCCACGCCAAGGGCGACGGTAGAGAACAACAAGTTCTGTATCTCTGTTCACTTCAGATGTGTGGCTGAATAGGTAAAAGTTTGGGATCAAGCTTACATTGAAAATCCTTACTTTTTTTTATTAATTAACATGTTCATATTTTTGTATTCAACTTTTTTATGTAAACAGAATTGGTGTGAATTGGCAGAGCAGGTGAGGTCAGTGCTGAAAGACAACCCCATGTTGAAGCTAACTTAAAGGAGAAAGGTGTGTGTGTTTCGACTCTCTATTGTTCTCATTTTGTTACAATTTGCTATCTATCTTTGTTTCTTGATTATAACTTTGAGGGGAACTTGATTTCTGTATGTTTTTTAGATTCGTCCTACGATCAAGTGGGACGAAGGCAATGTCTTGGAGTTCTTGCTCGAGTCACTTGGTATGCTTTTGGATTTACTTTCAGACACATTAATTCACATCATTTTCATTCAATTTGTTTGGTTAAATTTTAATCAATCATAATTAAGCATACTTGTCAACTTCTACAACTTTTGCTCTATTTCTAGGATTTGTCGACAGCAATAATGTTTGGCCTGTTTACATTGGCAATGACCGTACTGATGAGGATGCCTTTAAGGTAACATAAGAGTAATCTATTTTAAAGAACACATGCAAATCTTAGTTACTGATGAGGATGCCTTCAAGATTTTAGTTAGTGCTCAATTTCATGCCATTAAATTTAGTTGGAAAACATGGGAGTGAAATGAGTTGAAGTGGTGGGTTTAAGAATTAGCTGATACCTTATGTTTATTGGCCGCAATGTGTTGCTTTGGAATAAGTGAGATTTGAGATTTTTTTTTTGAAATGTTATATTCGCTCTGTCGGATACCCTGGAAACATGTTTATAGACATTATTTGACATTCAGCACTTAAATTGGAGTAAAAGGATGTAGAACATTACCATTAAGACGATACACATAGTTTACTTATCTTATGTAGGTAGACGAGAAGAGATTTGAAGTAGGGAAAGCAAATTTTGGATATTATCATGTTGCAATCAGACAAAAATATATTTTAACCTATTACTGGATGTAATATATCTAATTTGAAACTTGGATTGAAATGAACTGGAATCGATGAAAGCTAAAATATAAAGGAGAATGGTAGAGGCTAAATTCTAGACTGGGATTTTCCTCATTTAGATTGTTATTTAGGGGCCTCTTGCAGGAATGCATTTACTTTTGCATTTGGCATTACGTGTACCCTAGAATTAAGTGTAATTTGGAAAACACCACATAATGTTTTCAACTTTAACCCCATCCAACCACCGAACCCCTCACCGTCACCGATTTCAACATCCCGACCATAGCTGGAGTCGATCCCGACCACCGATTTCACCATCTCTACATCTCAGGTATACTTCACTGCACACCGATCAAAATTTGTTGGGTTTGTGTTACATTTAGTTGATCCCGACCACTGACTGCACTCGTTTTGTTGGGTTGGTGTTAGATTTGGGTTTTCATGTGTTACTTTTTTTATGCATAACCTAATTCTCATCTAAAGATTGGATTGTAACCTAATTTTCATCTAAACAAAACTGACTGCATTGTAGATTGGATTTTTAGGTGCATTGTAGATTGAATTTTAGGTGAATTGTAGTTAGAATTTTGGTTAGAACTGTTTAATTTTTAGTTAGAATTTTTAGTTTGCAAACCTTGGGTTTTGATTGAGTTAGTGTTCGAGGATAGTTTCTGGCTTGAGTATTATATGTACAATTATATGTTGGACAGTTTTTGGCTTGAGTATTGTTTTTGAGATAGATGTAATTATGGGAACACATGGTGTTTCTTATATTCACTCTAACTAAAGAAGTAAAGTACAGTATCCGGATTTTAGCTACTTGAATGTAATAGCCTAATTTAGCCATAGCCTAGTATTGCAATTGCGAAACAATATCTAATATTTTATTTTATTTTATTTTATGTTATTGCAATTGCGAAGTAGTGTTTCTTAAACTGTCCTTATATTACTTACAGCTAGGCCCAAGGGACTTCCCGCTCCACTGTTCTATTAAGAGGAATCGAACTACTCAGACATACAGCCTTTACCTTGGTCTTACGTCAGGTATGATTGCTTCCTGTCTATGATGGATAAACATCAATGTGTGGAGATAGAGGAAGTCGAATGTGGAACTGTAGTAGGGAACTTGGTAGTGTTCTGGATGATGATGCTCAACTATTTCGTGTGCATTATTAACTTTATTTTGTTCTTGCCCTATTCGGTAATGAATTTGCCAATTATATAATGGGACTGTTGTGACTTAATTACTAATAATTCTTATTCATTTTTAAAATAATTTTTTGATGTAGCTCTGCAATTTTTAAATGCTTGACTATTTTTTTCTTATGGACAATTCATTTAATTTAATGACCATATACTTTTGTAGTCGTTTATAGCACGTGCATTATACTTTTGTCTGCTTGAGCATCATTGCTAAAAAATGATTTAGTGAATCAGCACTCGAAAGTAGTAGACGAAGCTGTTTTAGGTAAGCATCTCCTTTCATTGTCCTATAATTCTAGTGAATATTTAAATTTGAAGTGATTATTATTTTAATACTTAAGCAGTAGCTATTCTTTATATTTGTATGTATAACTTACCAGATTCTTACCTAAAGTGGTATGTATGATAGTTATGCCATTGCTTTATGTTGATCTAGAAATGTCATTTAGTTTTCGTCAGAATATTCTTTCTCCTGATATTATAAGTGATTGAATTGGACTAAATTTTGATGGTACCATGTACATGCATTAACTGGCACATGTGGATATACCTTTTAAGGAAGTCTATTAGCAGTATATAACTTAGTAGTAAGTTTTAACTTTTACAAGCCAAAATATAGTAGGTTTTGTCTATGACGTTTTTGAAAATACATACACTGAGGGACAGTAGACATGCCTACAATATTTGCTACATCGTTTACATGATTTTTCATATGTTGCATCTAATTTTACGATTGATACTGTTTTGCAGCTCCGTCAACCAATCTTTCACCTCAGTGCATATTTTAGGATTGTAAGTGTTATTCTAAATTTAAACTGTTTTCCATCTATTTTTGCATCTAATTTTAGGATTGTATCTGTTTTTGGAGATTTCAGGATTATCGAAATTTATAATGTTTTCCATCTAATTATGCATCTAATTTTAGGATTGTATCTTTTTAGGGTTGCAGATTTTAGCTAACTGAGACTGTTTAGGGTTATATCTGTTTAGTATTGTATCTGTTTAGGGTTATATTCAATCAGATTGTTTTTCTTTGTCTTTGTATTTTTTTAGCTAACTGAGACATTGAATTTCTATTATAGTCAGTGGTCTGCCTTTTAGATGAGATTAAAGTACTATCGCATCAGTGTTGGTTCTATTAGCTTTATCTGACCTCTATTTTTACATGGCAAGTAATATGACGTCTATGGTTCATAGCACTAGAATTTGCAGGTGACACGCGTTCATTTTGTTTTGTTTTGTCAAGCCTTCCCAGTCGAGAGTTGTATTGTTGATGGGAAAAATGCTTTAGTGACGATGAAAATATTAATAGAAAGTTCAATTTTTAATTTTAAATTGAGCACTTCGATTCATCGCCTACGATAAATATACATGAGGTTAAGGCATGTTTACTCACAATTATAGTGAGACTGAATGTTTTTGTTCGGTGCTGCCAATAGTTTTCAACATCACTTGATATGATTTTTTTGTTCGATGCTGCCAATTTTTTTATTCTAAACATCGCTTGATAAGTACCTTTAGATTTAAACTAACTAAATAATCTTTTTTTAAATGTTTGGTGCTGCCAATAGTTTTGAGTTATTGTTTTGCATGCCGATTGTCGCCCATATTTATTAGGATTGTCGTATTGTGCAATGTTGATTTAGTTTTTAATTTAGCACATAAGTCATTTTCTATATAAACCACATTAAGTCTATTTGGCTGTATAAACCAGCATCGGACTTTTTTTTTTATAAAAAAACCTATTCAAAGATGAGTTTTAGCTAAAATAATATAAACATAATAAATACGTTTTAGAAAACACACATAATAAACATGTTTTAGCTATTCAAATATGAGTTTCGCCTTCTCATTCATGCCTAGAAGACAGAGACCACCATCAATTGTGTGATACGGAAACTGATTGCATTTGTTGTGCCTAGTCAAGGATAATTTCAAACCATATACTATATCATCCCGAGGCATCGAGTTGGTTGTCAATAACATATACACACTTAGTAAGTAGAGACCGACCAATAATGTAAACATTTTGGTAAAGTTCATAGTAATGTAAACATTTTGATACACCGTTCTCTTTCAACAATGTATTTATAGTTATCGCAATGATTAGCACCCTGAAACTCTTCTCTCTTCTTCTCATCTTGGCCTGCACTATCGCCACCCTATCACCAATGCATTTCTTCCCAAACCTCCAATCACTACGTTTTATCTTCAACAAGGTCGTTGCCACCACCACCACTACCAGCAACAAGCCCATTCCTTCACCAACACCCAATGCAAGCATGGTAACCCTGATCAAATTCCCATCCATAAACTGAACCAGGAATAATGTTTAGGGAAGCTCAATTTTAACTCTGCAAAGAACTACAAAGAAAGACATAACTCCAACATTGAAATTTTGATGACAATAGGTTCGTTACCAATCATTGAAATTTTGATTAAAGACGTAACTCCAACATAATCCATAGGGTCATACACCCTTTTTATGGGCATACTGGCTTTAGAAATTATGAATCAGATATCCGCTAATGAAGGTTATTAACACTTCTGTCGCTGAAAATATATTCACCAGTCCCTTCCATACCAGCCAAACTAATTTTGCTTAAGACCCTAACAAACAATCAAATTTAGAAGCAACAAGATTTACAATCAAAACAAAGGATTTCAGAGGATGCATTCATTAAACATTCTAAAACCTGGGATTCATCTGAAGTAGTCTCAATGAAACTCATGCAGAGTACCACACATTTGGCTCTAATGTCACATGTTCAATTTGAAATTTAGTAATTAGAAAACCGCACTTCCGATTATAAAGATAACATATTATCATTATCAATAAATACTGAAATTTAAACTCCAACCCAGACAGCTATATCTATTAAGAAAAAATCAAACCTAACACGAACTGCAAAAGTCTATAGACCACAAAATTAAGAACACAAGGCCATAATTCATGAAATAGCAGCAATAGTTAAACAATGGCATTGGCAGCACTAGCAATCCTTGGCCACAGGTCAGCACATTCTTTTCCAATGGGACCAGTAATAATAGATCCTACAACCATAGCCAATAGAACTCATTAAATTTATGGATCTGAGACTAATCAAAGAAAAAGCAAGTAACCAATCGATAATAATTCCGAGGTCAATTTCAACAGAATAAGCTAAAAAAATTAAGATATGAATTTGGAAATATTTATAAATTATTTAGTTAATCCTTTAGGATGGGAAAAAAATAGATCATATGATGCAAGCTATAGTCTGTATATATCCACTTCTAACAAATAAAACGAAATAGCTCTAAAGATCTTAAATTCGTAATTCTGTATCTTAATAAAAAAAGGTTAGGTGAGTAACATGTACCAAGCATTGATTAGTTGGTATTGTAATTTCTCAAATCAAGAGACTATGCCTATCTTAATAAATAAAGTAAAAAAATTGTCAACTAACAAGATGAACGTTGTGACAAAGTATTTTTGCAAGTTTCTGCAATAATGCACTTAAAACAGAATAAGTGTATCGCCTTACCTTTCATTTCTCCCTTTTGATTCACAATCACCCCAGCATTTTCTGCAAATTGTAAAAATAACATAACAATGTTAAAGAATTAGAGATGCATCCAAAACAATGGGCTCCAACAAATTTTCAGTTCTTTAAACTTTCAAATTGCAACAGTTAGTAGTGTTTCCCTATAATAAAACATGGTTAGCAAGTGGACAAATCGGTATATTTTATGCAACAACAAAATATTAAACATAAAAAAAAAAAAAATTAAACATGAAACCAACTAACATGCCTTAATATAACTTAGAAATGCAATTGCGGCTACAATAGATGTAGGCTTCAAATGCATGTACCCATTACTCTACAGTTTCCAACTACACCCTATGTTTACCGTTAATTGCCGCTAATTTAATGCTTCTTTTTTTTTCCCAGATTGTCGTCTACACTCAAAACTGTTATGTACATATTGACAGTTTAACTTTTTGTAGGGTGGTGAAAAACATGTTGGGTTCAAACCATTGAGTTAAAAGGCATTGTCCTGTTTGAAAGGTAATGGTTTCAAAACTCTTACTATTGTTTTAAAACTCTTACTATTGTTTCAAAACTCTTACTATTTGTTTCAAAATTCTTACTATTTTTTTAGGCTCACTGTTTGGTCCCATTTTTGAAGACATAAAGCATTGTGTTTTCCTACAACTCTGTAATTTTTTTTGGTCATTCAGTTGGTTGGTGTATATTATGGTGGAGGATGTAATAGTTGTAATAGTTGTAATATTTATAATGATGATATAATATAGTTATGTTAATACCCGTACCCGCAAAGTTGTGGAGTATTGGGTTCTGTGTTTTGTTTTTGAAAGGTTTTTCAAAGTTTTTTCTAAAAATTCATTACGTTTTCGAACGAAATTTTTATTTTTATTTTGTATCTTGCATTATATTATCATTTTCCCCCCAAAGCCTTATATATATGATGTGTAGCGTCCCGAATTTCTAACAAGGTAACTTAGAAAATACGTGGCACTTTCCCAGCGATCCACTTCAATGTAACAATATACATAGACCAAAAACTCAAATCATTTTATTCCAAATTCTTATTACAATAATCTTTTTCAATTGCAGCGGAAATACAAAACACCTTGAATTAAAGATATTCGTTTACAATACTCCTCTTTACAAAATTACATAAGGCTCTATTATATCACTCATGATCTGTACAGCTAACCCAAGCATCCAAGCCTCCAAACTCTAAGCAACCTGCATCATGTGAGGCTAGAGTTGAACCCTAACCCCCAAACTACGGGGTCAGCCATAAATGGTGTGAGTGATATAAACAACAAACATAAATAAACAATAAACATAAATTCTCATGCAACATGTACTGAACAAAAATACATAAACTGAACATGTAATCTGAAACAAGAACGATAGGCCAGTACATGCGTGAACCAAGTCGAGAAACAATACCAACGATCAAATATCCAACAAGCAAATCACTTTCAAAATAGTACAGCTCAACTGCACTGTACAATCGACTGAGTAATTCAGCCAGTCGACTGTTCACTCCCAAATACCTGATTATCAAACATTCTCAATACCACGGTACATGTCCAACGATCAATCACTAATAATGCCATAGATCGGGTACCCGGTTATCGATCACTAACAGTGACTCCCAATACCGCAGGGTATGCCCATCTACAAAGACTAAAGATAACATAGATCGGATATTCGGTTATCGGTCACTAATAGTAACTCCCAACACCGCAGATTATATCCATCTACAAAGACTAGAGATAACATAGATCGGATATTCGGTTATCGGTCACTAATAGTGACTCCCAACACCGCAGATTATATCCATCTACAAAGACTAACCATAGCATAGATCGGATACTCGGTTATCAGTCACTCACAACACCGCAGATTGGATACTCGGTTATCGATCACTAACAGTGACCCCCAACACCGCAGAGTATACCAACCCCAGAGACCAATGACTCCCAATACCGCAGAATGTACCCATCTACAAAGAACTAAAGACTTGAAAGAACACTCAAGATTATGAAAAACTCATCAGCACCAGTCGACTTATACTGTAGTAAGTCGACTGCCCCGAGAACCAATATCCAAGATTATAACAAGTGCTATAAGTTGACTTATAAAAGCATAAGTAGACTTACCAACATTATAAGATGACTTATAAAAATCATAAGTTGACTTACCAACAATATAAGATGACTTATAAGAATCATAAGTTGACTTACCAACAATATAAGATGACTTATAAAAACATAAGTTGACTTACCAACAATATAAGATGACTTATAAAAATCATAAGTTGACTTACCAGATCATAAGTAGACTTATAGAAAACATAAGTCGACTTAAAGGAGACATAAGTCGACTCATAAGAACATAAGTCGACTTATAAAAACATAAGTCGACTTACCAGAGAGAAATTCCAGAAATCTTTAAGAAAATATTCTAAGTGTCATAAGTCGACTTGCAAAGTCATAAGTCGACTTAAAATACAATATAAGTCGACTTAAATGGTCATAAGTCGACTTACCAGAGAAAAATCTGAGATAACTTTAAAAATAAATTCTAAGTGTACCAGTCGACTGAAAAGGGTCTAAGTCGACTGTCCAGAACGGATTTTCAAGAAAAACTAAAGATACAGCAGTAGAGTCGTACCAGTCGACTGAATCGTAGACCAGTCGACTGTCGGCCTACAGATTTCATAAATTAGGTCTGAATACGAAAATCAAGACTGGAGTTTTCTAAAGATTCATTGCTTAGGGAATTTACTCGTATTTAGTTAAAAGTGACAATCTCAAGATGATCCACATTTTGGATACAATACTAAATTCTCATGTTCTCAATTCCTAAATTTTCCATTAGGGTTTCTCAATTCTTTCACAAATCATAACCAAGATCTGATTATATACACAAGATCCAGATGTTCATACATCCGATCAAACCATACTTGAATCTTAACATGTTTTCGAGCAATAAAGAATTTGTTAAACAAGATCTACTAAACATTCGTGGATTTCTCATGCATAATACGAATAACGACTATTGCATCGATCACATACAAGATACGAATACATCAAATAAAACAGCACACAATCACACACACAAACAAAACCAAGTTCATATCACTCACCTTTTGAATTGTAAAGATCCAACGAAAAGCCTTCTTTTTGCTAGATCCAAATCTTCCTCTTCAACCACCAAGAGAATAGAAAATATAATAAAATCTGAGTTGTGTAGCGAATGACGGCTGCAAACTCTCTTATATAGGCCGGGAATATCATTTTTAGGGTTTAGGAATACATTTGCAAAATAGTCCTTTCAAAACATAATTTTACATATATAGTTCTTATCCTTGGAAATTCAATAAAAATCATTTAAATTAGGATTTAATAGTAAAATATACTCATTAATCTCAATTGGTACAGTTCAAAACGTCCAGAAAATACATTTTTCATTTCAACCCCTAAAAATGTCAATTTTGCAAAAAGGTCCTTCTTTTCTCAAAATTTGCAAATAGTACTAATTAATTTCAGAAAAATCTGAAAAAATACTAAATAAATCCCAAATAATAAATAATGATTTTTCATAAAGGAATCTTAATTTTTCAAACTTCTCAAAAGTCATTTGCACGTGTACAAAAGATAAATCTTTTAGAAAATATCAATTAAATTCTCAAAATTCATTTAAATTCATTTTCAAATAATAAAAATAATATTTGAAAATACGGGGTTCTACATCACTCCCTCCTTAGAAGAGTTCTGTCCTCAGAACTACGGCTAATGAGGTCCGAACAACCCACTAACAATGATTAAAAACTCATGGGTAGAATCATAATTCTTAGGAAATGCAGTCACACCAAAAAAAATGCATTCCAACAAAATAAACATATCATACATGCAAAGAATTCAGAAAAGACAAGCTCCCGTTGCGCGACTCTGATAACTTGCCATCGGAAGCCACGCTGCGACAACTACTGAACTTCTGCATCCCACTCTGACCTTCTGCTTCATCCTTCCGAGAATCAGTGGCCACTCCCTCCTTAGAAGAACATGACTAAGGATAGCCACCTCAAGACCTTGCTTGGAAATACCTTAAGATCCACCCTAAGACTAGTAATCAATGGGAGACACAATTGCATGCAAGAAAACAGTATCAAATAAAACTTTGTCTTTATTCCATTAATCCAATTAAACTTGTTACATGAAGAAAATACTCAATCTTCAATTATTTCCAAAATAAAGTTTTACTTAATACAAAAGAATAAATTCCTGCACACACAGATCATATTCCTGGATTGCTCGTATCCTCTTCAGTCAATGCGAACACTCGCCCCTACTTCGGATCCTTGTCTTTCTCCGCCTTCTCTTTCTTCAGCTGTGGACATTGTGGTCGGATATGCCCTTCTTGACCACAATGAAAACAAGTCTGCTTTGCTAACTTTGGACATTCCCTCCTTTTATGTCCCGTCTTCCTGCAGAAGTAACAAGTCACCTCCTGAGTTGCCGGTGCCTTCTGCACTGGATCACTGGACTTGTTCTGCTTCACTGGGAATTCCTTCTCATCCTGATCATCTGCTGGCCTCTTCTTCTTGTTCCAGGTCTCTTGCTTCACCCGGGACTGGTCCATATCTTCCTCGGTCATAGCTGCTCTCCTGACCAGCTTGTTGAATCTTCTGATGCCCAACGGAACCATCCTTGACCTCAAGTTTGGCCTCAAACCCTGCTCAAACTTTTTGGACTTCTTCGCCTCGTCGACAACTAGCTCTGGCGCATACCGCGAAAGCTGAGCAAATTTAGTCTCGTACTCCCGCACGGTCATGCTCCCCTGCTGAAGGTTCAAGAACTCAGTCGCCTTCTTCTCCTGTACATCTAGGGGAAAGAAGCGATCTCTGAACTCCTCCAGAAAAGCTTCCCATGTCAGCTGCTGATCTCCCAAATTCCTCTTCAGTGACTCCCACAAGACACCAGCATCTTTCTCGAGCTGCATCGAAGCTAACTTCACCTTGCTGGCTGCCGGAGTCTCCGACACTTCGAAGATCGTCTGCATCTTTCGAATCCAATCATCTGCTGCGGTTGGATCAGCTTGCCCCTCAAAGATTGGCGGCCTCATCCTCTTAAAGGATTCAATCTGCTTGATAGGGTCGGCGTTAACCAAACCCTGACCAGTTCCATGATTTGGCAGCAGATTCTGCTGCTGAGCCTGCTGTTGCGCCAAGTTGAATGCCATCAGCGCATTCAGGGTCTGATATACCTTGGCAAATTCAGCCTCAAGGTCAATTCCCGTCCCTCGAGAACTACCAGATCCGTCCTCATTGTTGCCACCATTCCTGCCCCTGGGTGCAACCATTCTGAATACTGCAAAACGAGGGTAATGTTAGAGCATCGCACACACAAATTCAAACTCACATCAATATCCTATGGCAAAACCATAACCATATCATAACCTCAAACCAAACATCATGTTCTAACTCTATGTGATACTCACACTCTGATGTCCACCCCTAGGTACTCACACTCTAGTGTCCACACCTAGGTTGGTTTTCATACTATGTCTATTATTACTATTGAAGCATGCTCTGATACCACTTCTGTAGCGCCCCGAATTTCTAACAAGGTAACTTAGAAAATACGTGGCACTTTTCCAGCGATCCACTTCAATGTAACAATATACATAGACCAAAAACTCAAATCATTTTATTCCAAATTCTTATTACAATAATCTTTTTCAATTGCAGCGGAAATACAAAACACCTTGAATTAAAGATATTCTTTTACAATACTCCTCTTTACAAAATTACACAAGGCTCTATTATATCACTCATGATCTCTACAGCTAACCCAAGCATCCAAGCCTCCAAACTCTAAGCAACCTGCATCATGTGAGGCTAGAGTTGAACCCTAACCCCCAAACTATGGGGTCATCCATAAATGGTGTGAGTGATATAAACAACAAACATAAACAAACAATAAACATAAATTCTCAGGCAACATGTACTGAACAAAAATACATAAACTGAACATGTAATCTGAAACAAGAACGATAGGCCAGTACATGCGTGAACCAAGTCGAGAAACAATACCAACGATCAAATATCCAACAAGCAAATCACTTTCAAAATAGTACAGCTCAACTGCACTGTACAGTCGACTGAGTAATTCAGCCAGTCGACTGTTCACTCCCAAATACCTGATTATCAAACATTCTCAATACCACGGTACATGTCCAACGATCAATCACTAATAATGCCATAGATCGGGTACCCGGTTATCGATCACTAACAGTGACTCCCAATACCGCAGGGTATGCCCATCTACAAAGACTAAAGATAACATAGATCGGATATTCGGTTATCGGTCACTAATAGTAATACCCAACACCGCAGATTATATCCATCTACAAAGACTAGAGATAACATAGATCGGATATTCGGTTATCGGTCACTAATAGTGACTCCCAACACCGCAGATTATATCCATCTACAAAGACTAACCATAGCATAGATCGGATACTCGGTTATCAGTCACTCACAACACCGCAGATTGGATACTCGGTTATCGATCACTAACAGTGACTCCCAACACCGCAGAGTATACCGACCCCAGAGACCAATGACTCCCAATGCCGCAGAATGTACCCATCTACAAAGAACTAAAGACTTGAAAGAACACTCAAGATTATGAAAAACTCATCAGCACCAGTCGACTTATACTGTAGTAAGTCGACTGCCCCGAGAACCAATATCCAAGATTATAACAAGTGCTATAAGTTGACTTATAAAAGCATAAGTAGACTTACCAACATTATAAGATGACTTATAAAAATCATAAGTTGACTTACCAACAATATAAGATGACTTATAAAAACATAAGTTGACTTACCAACAATATAAGATGACTTATAAAAATCATAAGTTGACTTACCAGATCATATGTAGACTTATAGAAAACATAAGTCGACTTAAAGGAGACATAAGTCGACTCATAAGAACATAAGTCGACTTATAAAAACATAAGTCGACTTACCAGAGAGAAATTCCAGAAATCTTTAAGAAAATATTCTAAGTGTCATAAGTCGACTTGCAAAGTCATAAGTCGACTTAAAATAAAAAATAAGTCGACTTAAATGGTCATAAGTCGACTTACCAGAGAAAAATCTGAGATAACTTTAAACATAAATTCTAAGTGTACCAGTCGACTGAAAAGGGTCTAAGTCGACTGTCCAGAATGGATTTTCAAGAAAAACTAAAGATACAGCAGTAGAGTCATACCAGTCGACTGAATCGTAGACCAGTCGACTGTCGGCCTACAGATTTCATAAATTAGGTCTGAATACGAAAATCAAGACTGGAGTTTTCTAAAGATTCATTGCTTAGGGAATTTACTCGTATTTAGTTAAAAGTGACAATCTCAAGATGATCCACATTTTGGATACAATACTAAATTATCATGTTCTCAATTCCTAAATTTTCCATTAGGGTTTCTCAATTCTTTCACAAATCATAACCAAGATCTGATTATATACACAAGATCCAGATGTTCATACATCCGATCAAACCATACTTGAATCTTAACATGTTTTCGAGCAATAAAGAATTTGTTAAACAAGATCTACTAAACATTCGTGGATTTCTCATGCATAATACGAATAATGACTATTGCATCGATCACATACAAGATACGAATACATCAAACAAAATAGCACACAATCACACACACAAACAAAACCAAGTTCATATCACTCACCTTTTGAATTGTAAAGATCCAACGAAAAGCCTTCTTTTTGCTAGATCCAAATCTTCCTCTTCAACCACCAAGAGAATAGAAAATATAATAAAATCTGAGTTGTGTAGCGAATGACGGCTGCAAACTCTCTTATATAGGCCGGGAATATCATTTTTAGGGTTTAGGAATACATTTGCAAAATAGTCCTTTCAAAACATAATTTTACATATATAGTTCTTATCCTTGGAAATTCAATAAAAATCATTTAAATTAGGATTTAAAAGTAAAATATACTCATTAATCTCAATTGGTACAGTTCAAAACGTCCAGAAAATACATTTTTCATTTCAACCCCTAAAAATGTCAATTTTGCAAAAAGGTCCTTTTCTCAAAATTTGCAAATAGTACTAATTAATTTCAGAAAAATCTGGAAAAATACTAAATAAATCCCATATAATAAATAATAATTTTTCATAAAGGAATCTTAATTTTTCAAACTTCTCAAAAGTCATTTGCACGTGTTTTGCACGTGTACAAAAGATAAATCTTTTAGAAAATATCAATTAAATCTTCAAAATTCATTTAAATTCATTTTCAAATAATAAAAATAATATTTGAAAATACGGGGTTCTACATGATGCCTGTGTGATGTTGCTTGGTTTGGCCTGGGGTGGATTGATATTTATTGCCTGTGATGTTGTATTTTTAATTGTTAGCAGAATTCCGTAAGGAATTGCTGTAAAAGGGCTAATATTTTAGGGGAGGCTCTGTCGAAAATTTTTACTAAATTTCATAAAATCTATTATGTTTCCAAACGATATCTTGGTATTTATTTTGTATCTTTAGTCATATGAAGATTTCCCCCCCAAAGCCCTATTTATATGATGCCTGTGTGATGTTGTTGGATTGGCCTGGGGAAGATTCATATTGACTGCCTGTGATGTTAATTTTTTAATTGTGAGCAGAATTCCGTAAGGATTGCTCTAAAAGGGTTAATAATGAAGGGGGAGATTTGATCGAAATTTTTACTACAATTCCTAAAAATATATTACGTTTTCAAACGAAATCTTGGTTTTTATTTTGTAACTTGGTTAATATAAAAATTTTAGAGGACACTATTTTAGAGGAGACTATTTTATAATATCAAATGAAATCTATTACTTCAAAGTTAATATTAACTGCCTGTAAATTTTTAGAGGAGACTGTCAAAATTTTTACTAAACAACTTAATTAATTAATCATTCTTCGCGATGACGTGCAGTAGGAAACAATTTAAAGGTGATTGTATTAGAAAACTGTCGCGCCCCGCTGCCCAGAAAAAATACAGGAATACGGAGACGCGACAAAAGTCCAGCGAATGATTTTCATCATCCATAAGTTGTTCAAGAATCTTTACAACATCTCACGAAATAATCAGAATCGGAAGCAAAAGTATCAACCAACATGCACATATGAACCAAAATACCAACAAGAATACTGGAAACCAAATACATTAATCTCAAATAGTCATGATCTGAATAAGTCAACAAAATCCTGGCTCACATTGCCCAAATACAAATAAATCCAACTATCAAAATACACTATTCTTCAAGCAAGCTACAAGAAATAATAATAACAAGATCCAGCACTAATACGTCATGTCACCAATACCATCTAGAACTTATTCTCCCAAAATCTGAAATTCAACAATTGCAGGAAAGAGGAAAAGAGAAAAACAAGTACCCTTCAATTGCAAGTTACGAACCACTTATAATGTAGGATACAAGTACAGGGGAAAAACTAACTAATATCATGAGATAAGCATGATGTCAAAATAACAACTAACATGCTAAAGTGAACAAGTGTAAATGGCATGAATCAAGTGTCAAGTAATCAAGTATCATGTAAACATGTATCAAGTATCAAGTATCATGTAATCATGTATCAAGTGTCATGTATCAAGTCTCATGTATCATGTAGTCAAGTGTCAAGCAAGCGTGTTGATGTTTCTAATTTATATACAAATATTTGTACTCATTTACCAATTAAAATTGCTTGTTTTCGTTGATATTGTTTATAATTCATCTTATTTCTATAAGAATTCAATTAATTAATTATTTTTGAAGAAATAATATTTTTGATGCAAAAAGTAAAGATTTGTGGAAAAAAAATCAACAAACAGAATAAAATAATGGATTTATTAATTATTATTGTTTTGTTGAGTTAAAAATGCGAAATAATTTTAGAAGGATTTTAATAAGCTAATATGATTTTTAGTTAGTTTAATTAATTTTAAACTAATTAATTTATTTTATTTTTAAATCCTAAATTTTGGTCTTATTTTGTGTATGCAGAAGCACGTGGTTGAAAGAAAAGGAAATAAAAGGAGAAAAGAGAAAGAAATAAATTTGAAATCAAATAAGGAAGGAAATAAATAAAAGAAAGACTTTTCTACAAAAAGTGCAAACCCTAATTCTCTCCCGTTCCCTGTAAATATATGCAAGGTTGGAGTACAAATGCTTAGGAGGTGACAGCTAACACAAAAGAAAAAATAAAAAAAATAAAAGAAAATAAAAGAGAGGGAGACAGCCGCACAGCTATCTCTTGCGTGCGGTACAAATCGAGTAAAGAAAAGAGGAGAGAGAGAGGAAGCAGCAGAAGGTGATGGGTCCCACCTGGCGACAACAGCGACTCGCGCTGGGTTCGAGACAGCGACAGGTGCGTTGTTCTCTGGCACGTGGACTTCGGCAGCTCCCAAGGGACGTGACAGGCAGCTCTGACTTCAAAAAGAGCGGTTTGACGCTGACGACGGCCCTGCTGATCTGAGTTGCTGACGTGGCAACGACAGCGATGGCTTGACACGACAGCACCTATGACAGAGGGCTGACTTGGTTGACTCGCTGACGTGGCGATGCTTTTGGCTTCAGATTTTGAGACAGAAGAGAGAAAAGGACTTGGCTCGGTTCTAGGAGTTCGGTTTGCATTCTTTTTATTTCTTTTTTAATGTATTCTTCTCTATATTTTTATGATGCAATCCCAAACTATTTTTGTTGCTTGCAATTTGAATACGAACTAAATTTATTGTTCTAGAGGCTAAGATGTAGCCTAGTTTTGTAGAACACAATTTTAACTCCTTATTATTATTGTATTTTTCCTGGTTGTGTTTTGATTTTTATTATTTATGCGTACAAAATGGTGGATAGACATTTGTATGATCTTTTAAATCATGAAGAGACCGAATGGGTGATTTGTGATTAATAAAAATTAAATACCGTTATTGGAGGACGTGACCGTTAAGAAATCCAAATTTTCAATTAATAATTTGATGGATAGGCAAATAATTAGTTGAGAATAATTTTTAGACTATGTGTATAGAGTTGTTAATATTTTTAGGATTTTGGTCTACAACTTGGAAAGATAATATTTTTATTTATAAGGAGTTATAATTTGTGTGTGTGATAAACGAGGTGAACCACGAGCCCTAGAACTAATTTTACCATTTATAAATTACAAGAGCTTCACTGTTTGACAGCCCTCTCCCTCTTCACAAATTTAGTTAGTTTTAATTAGATTAATTTAATTTAGTTGTTTTATTATTTATAAAATTCCTTCTTCCAAATAGTGATTAATCTAGTAAATTTGGTATTCAATAAAATATCTAGTCCCTGTGGGTTCGACACTCTATTCACTTAACTATATTACTTGTTGCGATTTTGTACACTTGCAAATATTCACATCAAGTTTTTGGCGCCGTTGCCGGGGACTAGTTATTCTTTTATTGATATTGAAAATTGCTAGATTATTGCTAGTTTGGATTTTTTTTGTAATTATTTTTATTTTATTATTATTTTACATCTTTATTTTCTTTTGACAAACTTTTACTTTGATTTATTTTTCTTATTTTGTTTTTTTTAGTTTTTCTATTTTTTTTCAACACTTACATTTCAGGACATACAAGGAAATTATCATGGTGAACGATGAAAACAAGCCTTTGAGAGACTATGCTATGCCCTCGATTTATGAATCAAGCATAAAGAAGCCGGTTATTGAAGCTAACGATTTTGAGATTGAACCGGAGACAATTCTAATGATTCATCAGACTGTTCAATTTTGGGGACTACCGCACGAAGATTCTTATGCTCACATTTCAAATTTTCTAGAAGTTTGTGACACTTTCATGCACAACGGAGTATCAGATTATGCGATCAGATTGAGACTCTTTTCTTTTTCATTACGAGATAAGGCGAAGGCTTGGCTACGTTATCTACCAGCCGGTAGTATTACTACTTGGGAGGGACTTGCAAAAAAAAATTTTGGCTAAGTATTTTCCACCAGCAAAGACAGCAAAATTAAGGAATGATATTGTCACATTTATTCAATTTGAGACTGAGTCTTTGTATGGTGCATGGGAAAGGTATGAAGAGTTATTAAGAAAGTGTCCTAATCATGAACTACCAAAATGGCTGCAAATGCAAACATTCTATAATGGTTTGGGAGTTACACATCGATCTATGGTTGACGCAGCAGCTGGTGGTGCACTTATGAGAAAGACATACCTAGCAGCCTATGATATTTTAGAGGAGATGGAATCAAATAATTACTAGTGGTCTTCAGAGAGAGCAATGCCAAGAAAAGTGGCTGGAGTTTTTGAACTTGATCTTTTTTCTACTTTAAATGCAAAAAATGATATTTTATCTAAACAAGTAGAAAATATGAATTTTCATGCTATTCATTCTAATATGATTTGTGATCTTTGTGCAGGAAATCATTCGAGACCAGATTGTCAAGTGGGGAACCCTTTTGCTCCATCAAATACCGAACATGAAAATTTTGTGTCAAACTTTCAAATGCAAAACAATCATTATGCAAACACATACAATTCAGAATAGAGAAACACCCCCAATTTTCCATGGAACAACTATCAAGGAGCAGTTATACCACCTCAAAATTATCCACAACAAGAAAAGAAGCCGGCACTTGAAGACATGTATATGCACTACATGCAAAGGGCAGAACAATACATACAAAAGACAGATTTGGCAATCCAAAATGTTGCAAATTCAACTTCGGCTTCCATTCACAAGCTTGAGGTACAGCTTAGTCAATTTTCAAATATTCTTAACGAAAAAACTGCAGGAACATTACCACGCAACACAGTTGTCAATCCCAAGGAGCATGTCGAGGCTATAACACTAGGAAGCGGGAGGATAATTGAACAACCACAAGAAGAAAATGGCGAACAGAATGTGGTTGAAAAGCAAAGTGAGATTGAACAAATTGTGGAGGAACAAATTCAGCATGAGCAAGTAACTTTTGATGTTTTTAATTCCATAAATTTTCCTCCTGAAGAACAGTCATCTATTCAAGTAAGTGTAACTGATTTAATTATGGACGAGAAACATAAGGCTAAATTTGAAAATTCACCAATCGAAATATGTCCAACAAATTCAGCAATTTTTGAAACCGAAAAAGAAAATATTCTTGAACACGTCATGTATTTGGATGCTGCACCTTCTATTTATTCATTTTTGCAGCAAAAATTCAAAGAGGTGGGGGAATCAAAGACATCATCAACACGAAGGAAACACCTCAAATTAGAGCTTGAACCTGATCCATACCTGAAAAGGAAAATTAGAAAGGATGTGTTAAGGTTGTTGGATCTTGGCGTTACATAACCATCTCACCCCCATGTCTGGCTGAAGACTTAAAACTTAGCGCTTCTTGGGAGGCAACCCATATTTTCTTTTATTGCATTTAGGTTTGATTATTCTTTTAGTTTATTTTATTTTAATTTTTGATTTTATTTTGTAGGATTGCATAAATTTTGAAAGTCGCCGGGCGGAGCTGTTTTGAACATCTTCATTGATGGCTGTTTTTGAGCAGTATGGAGTCAGAATCTAGAAATGTGATTCAAAGAGAAATTGCAGACAATTGTCTTAGCTTTTCCCGCAAAAAAAATCAGCCCATTTGGACATCTACAGCTCCAGATATCGCCAAAATACTGAACGCTGCGCGAGCAGAAATTTAAGGACGAATCAGGGGAGAAATTCTGAACTTTTGCATTCTTTTTGTTTTTCTTTTTGCTTTCCCATTGAGGAAAATTTGATATTCAAGTTTGGGGGGAAGGTTTAAAAATTTATTATTTTTAGAAAAGAAAAACAAAAATTTAAAAGGATTTCAATTAAACTCACCATTATACTTTTGAGTTCTTTATTGTGATAAGCATTGAAATAATTTTTTGGGATAGACAATTTCTTATAAAGTAAGAGTAAGCATACTTATTTACTTTAGGATTATGGAGTTTCACAATTCCGTACAAAATTGTGTGGGTCATGCTATTATACATTAAAGACAAATGTGATGCTTTTTCTTGTGATTATCCCCTTTGATCTAGTCCTAAACAGTGTTTAAGTAAATAGAGTAATAATGAAAAAAAATGAATAAAGTCAATCTACTCCAATGTTTTGAGTTGCTTAGTAACTAGGGGTATTCATCACCAATGTTTACTTTTACGTCAAACGACAACTTGAAATATGAGTATGCAAAGCACTTTAAGTTTGTGACTTGTTGAGTAACCGGGTGAATTCATCACAAATGTTTTGCATTCGCGTCAAAAGGCAAGTGACAACTTAGAGAAGAGACTGAAAAAAAAAAAAATTTCCAAAAAAAAATACTCAAGTTTGCTACTCGGTTTGTAGTAGAGAGAAAGGATAATCACAGATTAAGTTGTTACATACTACAATTACATTAATTGCATGACAAATACGATTGGGTTGGGAATTATGAATAAATAATTGCACTGGAGAAAGTGGGTATGCTTAGTTTTACTTTATTTGCTATTGTTTATATTTTTAATTGAAATTTTGATGCTTGCATGATGAGAATTCTTAGTGTGATGAGTTGAGCCTACTCTTGATTATTATTCCCTTGTTCTTGGTTTTCATAGATATTGTTTATAATTCATCTTACTTCTATAAGAATTCAATTAATTAATTATTTTTGATGAAATAATATTTTTGATGCAAAAAGTATAAATTTGTGGGAAAAAAATCAACAAACAAAATAAAATAATGGATTTATTAATTATTATTGTTTTGTTGAGTTAAAAATGCGAAATAATTTTAGAAGGATTTTAATGAGCTAATATGATTTTTAGTTAGTTTAATTAATTTTAAACTAATTAATTTATTTTATTTTTAAATGCTAAATTTTGGTCTTATTTTGTGTATGCAGAAGCACGTGCTTGAAAGAAAAGGAAATAAAAGGAGAAAAGAGAAAGAAATAAATTTCAGATCAAATAAGGAAGGAAATAAATAAAAGGACTTTTCTGCAAAAAGTGCAAACCCTAATTCTCTCCCGTTCCCTATAAATATATGCAAGGTTGAAGTTCAAATGCTTAGGAGGTGACGGCTAACACAAAAGAAAAAATAAAAAAAATAAAAGAAAATAAAAGAGAAAGACAGCAGCACAGCTGTCTCTTGCGTGCGGTACAAATCGAAAAAAGAAAAGAGGAGAGAAAGAGGAAGCAGCAGAAGGTGACGGGTCCCACCTGGCGACGACAGCGACTCGCGCTGGGTTCGAGACAGGGACAGGCGCGTTGTTCTCTGGCACGTGGACTTCGGCAGCTCCCGAGGGACGTGACAGGCGGCTCTGACTTCGAAAAGAGCGGTCTGATGCGACGGCCCTGCTGATCTGAGTTGCTGACGTGGCAACGACAGTGACGGCTCGACACGACAGCACCTATGACAGAGGGCTGACTCGGTTGACTCGCTAACGTGGCGACGCTTTTGGCTTCAGATTTTGAGACAGAAGAAAGAAAAGGACTTGGCTCGGTTCTAGGAGTTCGGTTTGCATTCTTTTTATTTCTTTTTTAATCTCTTCTTCTCTATATTTTTATGATGCAATCCCAAACTATTTTTGTTACTTGCAGTTTGAATGTGAACTAAATTTATTGTTCTAGAGGCTAAGATGTAGGCTAGTTTTGTAGAACACAATTTTAAGTCATTATTGTTCTATTTTTCCTAGTTGTGTTTTGATTTTTATTATTTATGCGTACAAAATGGTGGAAAGACATTTGTATGATCTTTTAAATCATGAAGAGACCGAACGGGTGATTTGTGATTAATAAAAATTAAATATCGTTATTGGAGGACGTGACCGTTAAGAAATCCAAATTTTCAATTAATAATTTGATGGATAGGCAAATAATTAGTTGAGAATAATTTTTTGACTATGTGGATAGAGTGGTTAATATTTTTAGGATTTTGGTCTACAACTTGGAAAGATAATATTTTAATCATAAGGAGTTATAATTTGTGTGTGTGATAAACGAGGTGAACCAAGAGCCCTAGAACTAATTTTACCATTAATAAATTACAAGAGATTCACTATTTCACAGCCCTCTCCCTCTTCACAAATTTAGTTAGTTTTAATTAGATTAATCTAATTTAGTTGTTTTATTATTTATAAAATTCGATCTTCCAAATAGTGATTAATATAGTAAATTCGGTACTCAATAAAATATCTAGTCCCTGTGGGTTCGACACTCTATTCACTTAACTATATTACTTGTTGCGATTTTGTACACTTGCAAATATTCACATCACGTGTATCATGTTCAGGTATCATGTTTAAGTATCATGTTCAAGTCTTGTAGTGGATACTATCTAGGTAGCACTTCATGCAGCCCACCTTACATGGTGCTACAACAAACAGTTTCGTTTTAGATTTTATAGTGGACCATAGAGGACACACTCAGGGACAAGTCAAGTAATCGAGGTCCAAGCTCCAAGTATCATGTATCATGTATCATGTAATCACGTGTCAAGTTGTGCAAGTGGCAAGTATTGTGTCTTGCATGCAAGTGGCAAGTAATCACGTGTCAAGTATCATGTATCCAGTTATCACGTAGGATCAGTGGATCCCCTTCCGAGTACACATTTTTGAATTATCCACTATTAGATCTGTCCCTTAAACCTCGACTTGATTATTTATTATTATTAATGTCAAACAAGCATGTATATGTGCAAAATATATCAAGAATAACATGAAATGATCATGTAATAAGTTTAAGTTGCAAGGTAAACATGTACGAGTGTAAGATAATACATGAAAGAATAAAATAGCCAAATCTCAAGTTCAGGACAGCAAGACCATACTATAGTAAAACAGTTATTCCCAGTGTTACAAGTATGAAAATATGAATCCGTCGAAACATCTAGAAAATAGACTCCTAAGCGAATCCAGAGAGTATAAATAAGTCATATAGTATTTCACAAAAATATAGCTCAAAGCTGATTTGAATATAGAAAATAGGTTCAGCCAGAAATCAGGAAAACAAATTCAAGAGCAGGAAAACAGAATGAAAACTCCATAAATAAATCCACGAAAAATCTGGGGTATTCCCCTATATGTCCAGCATCTAAATATAAAGTTTCATAATTTTCCAGTAAGATTAGGTTAGTCATAAAAAATCGGGAAACATCAATAAATGATTGTTTGGAAAATCTGGAATTCCCAACACTACTGTACAAAAACTGTAATATCTCGCAAACAGTGAAACGAAATCCAAATCCGCCAAAGGGAGATGAAAATAGAGAACATATACAAACTTTCATATTTCACTAACATTTTTCATAAAGTAAAAGGAAATAAGGTTAAAATACGATTCTTTACAGAACAGCAAGTATAGTTTTTATAGACGAGCATGAAACGACATAAAATTCATCAATAAAATCCGCCAAAATTCTGGGTAATCCCTAGATAAGTATAGAAAAATTGACCAAAGTTCTAGATCAAAATAATATGTGTAGCGCAAGTATCAAAATAATTTAATCATCAAAATCGTCAAGAAACGAAATCTGGAAACGAATTACACCTCTATACTAAAACAGTCATATCTCACACATACGAAAACGAAATCAAGTAAGGTTAGTGTGGTTAGAAAGAAGACGAATTTCTCTAAAACTCATGTTTTATACTGATCTTAAGATTCTGACCTTAATATGGTCTAAATGACTGGTCAAGACAGATTTTCGACAAAACACAGAATTTCCTCAAAAACCGAACTCAACATAGATCCAACAAAACTTGATCCAAACACAATCAAACATGAAATCGAGTCCACCAAGAATCCAAACATCATGAATTAAGGTAATTAACATATCTAAAACAAGTCTATCACATGGTTCTCCACAAATACCCAAATTCTCACAAGAAGTCTCACATATATGATCAAATCAAGAATGGGCAAATCTAAGTTGTTCATGTCAATATCGTGTCGTGAGGCAACTATTTTCAAATTACTATAGAGACAATATCAACTACAGGTTCCACACACGAATTGTCTCTAGAACCCAACTACACAACAAGCGGTATTTTTGATTGGTATCATACAAAGGAATTTGAGTACAAGTTACTTGCCTGAGAGACGACGACGAGAACGGAGCAAGAACAAGAATAATGGGAACAGATTCCTGGGCACGAACACAATATCACGAGCGGATGAACACGAACAAGATGAACAACCAATCACGATCGGGCACGGATCTTGATGATCAAGAGGATGATCAAGATGATGAAGATCAAGAGATCCAACGGCTAGATCAAGATCATATCAGATCGAACAGCTCTGATCAATGGTCAAGATCAAGATCAAGATGTGATCAGTATCTTGATGATGATGATGATGATCGGATCAGATCGACGACCGGACGGTCCACAACCAAAGCAATCAAGAACTCCAAGATGATGATAATGCGATCCAACGGTCCATAATCAAAGATGATGATCAACATCCTACGGACGGCCAAGATTAAACCATGATCAAGAAGATCAAGATGAGATCGTGAAGATCCGACAGTCCTCAATCAAAGTGATCATCAAGATGGTATCAATGGCCTACGATCCACTTGATCAAAACCCATGATCCAACCACGCAACATCACAACAGAGCAATGGTTGGCGGCTTGCTGCATGGCTGGCCTGGCGGGGGACGGCATGGGCGCGCAGCGGAGTTACTACGGCGAAGGACGGCACCTGTGACAAGGTGGCGGGACGGTGCGGCAGCGCTACCGGAGGCATGCACAGGGGGGACAATGCAGGGTAGCTGCGCTGCTGCAGTGGTCACCGGAGGGAAACACAGCGCACGGGGCTGCCGCTGTAGTCAATGAGGCATGTCGATGAAGAGACACAGTGGGCGACGTTGGGGTGTCGGCAGTTGAGCAGGAGGGTGAGGTCGGCACTGGGCATTGCAGTCGAGGATGAGGTGGGGTCGACGTTGCGCTGCACTGCGGTTGTTGCAGCCAGTCGACGGAGTGGTATTGGGAGAGAGATGGACGGGAGATGGCGAGGAGCGGGGGGCTGGCGTGACTGAGGGGCACGCCGAAGAGGGAAAGAAGCAGTGGGAAGGAGAACAGGGATGAAGATGGTGAGTTGTGACTAGGGGAAGATGAAGGGACAAGGAAGGGGTATGGGTTTAAATATGGGGAAGGGAAAAATAGGGTTAGAGTTTAGGCTGAGGCGATGGGGTAAATAGGTGAGAGGGTAGGCTAACAGGTGCGGGTTATATTAACCGGTCTGGGGTAGGGGTTTAGTTGAACTGGGTATAATAAATGGGTTTAGGGATATATTGGTAATGGGGTTTTGGGGTTTATAACGGGGTAAGTAAAATATGGGTTTAAGTAATGGGTATTAGATTGGTTTTATGGATATTTAAATGGGTATTTAGAATTTAAATAAAATAGGGTTTTAAAATCCAATGGGGAAATAACTAATCCATAACATAAAAATAATATTTATAACAAATTGTAGTTTGCATTAAAACAAAGAATTTATATGAAATAGATACAAGTACAATTAGCACATAAAAATGGATTTTCAATAACCGGCAAAAATTAGTAGTAATAATATCAATAATAAGAGTAATAGTAACAATAATAGAAATCAAAGTAATAATATCAATAATAAGATTTGTATAAAAATCAAATAAAATTATTGATTGAAAATAGATTTTTAATAAGAGATCCGACAATACATTTTGACGAAGGAATTTGAAAGTGGAAAAACTAATTTGTAAAAATTTTATATACAGAGAAATACACAGAAATTACGGATTTGGGGAAACAAGGGTTACAAAAACAATTAGGTAACAATAAAATTTCAAAGGAGGGCTGTATAGAGAAGATGATTGTATTAGAAATGTGGTTGTATTTGTTTACACTCAGAATTATTATTCTTCTGTCATGGTGCATATTTTTAATGGATGTGCTCACATTTCTTGAAAAATAGCTAGGTTTTTGCAGAATTGGATAAGTCAATATTGAGTAATTTAAGGGCAATAAAAATGAAATAACTAAAAAACTGAAACAATTTAACGAATAATTGTTCAAGAGGCATAGTGAATGACTTTTGATCTTAGCATGTATAATGCATAAATTTATATGCAGTTCACTCAACCAAATAACTCCAAATAAATTTATATGCAGTTCCGAATACGTGTCGTAGGCACGTGCCCACGGGCATACCTAGTACATATAGGTCTAATTCCGAAAATATAATTTTATTTATAATAGAAATTTTGCATATAAAATTAGGGGTGTTACACTATTATCTTTACAGGTCGTTCCTTGTAGGAGAGACCACTTGCAGGTCTTCTGGAATCTCGGGCAGTTGATGAATCGGGTATGGTATGTACTTCCTTAGCATAGATACATGAAAAACATTATGCACCTGGGCTAACTCAGTGGGTAGTTCCGACCTGTAGGCTGCCTTCCGTCCTTTTAAAGATACTATAGGGTCCAATGTACCTCGGGGCCAGCTTGCCACCCCTTCCAAATCTGACTACGCCTTTGGTCTGCGATAATTTTAAGAACACTGAGTCTCCTTCCTCAAATTCTAGCTTTATACAGAGGGTGTCGGCATAGATCTTCTACCTGCTCTGCGCGATTTGCAGCCTTTTCCTGATCAATTCAATCTTCTCCGAGGTCTTACGATCTTTGGTCCGAACATCTGCCTCTCTCCCACTTGATACCAGCATACTGCTGTCCTACACTTCCTCCCGTACAGTGCTTCGAATGGAGCCATCCCGATACTAGCCTGGTAGCTATTATTGTAAGAAAATTCAACCAGCACTAGATGCTTCTCCCAGCACCCTCCAAAGTCTTAGATGCATGCCCGAAGCATACCTTCCAAAATTCTGTTCACCCTTTTTGTTTGCCCATCGGTTTGTGGGTGAAAAGCTGTACTAAAATCTGTCCTTGTCCCCAGTGCTGCCTATAGACTTTTCCAAAACCGTGAGGTGAATCTCGCATCTCTATCGGAAACTATAGACACTCGTACACCATGTAGCTTCACGATCTCCTAAATGTAGACCTCTGCCAACTTCTCCATAGACCAGGTTGTCCTTACCGGTATAAAATGTGCTGATTTCATTAGTCAGTCTGCAACAACCCAAATGGAATCATTCCCTCTAGGACTCCTTGGTAATCCCGTGATGAAATCCATACTGATTTTCTCCCACTTCCATTCTGGAATGGGCAACGGATGGAGTACCCCTCCCGGCTTCTGATTTTCTGCCTTTACCTTCTGACAAGTGAGACATCTGGCTACAAACTCTGCTATATCTTGCTTCATTCCAGCCCACCAATAGAACTGCTTCACATCTCGATACATCTTTATGCTCCCCGGATGAACTGCCAGCAAAGTGGTGTGTGCTTCCTTCATGATTTCCTCCATTAGATCCTCCACCTTCGACACACAGAACCAATCTCCACACTACAACACTCCCTCTTTAATGCTGAACTTATGGAGTTTTCCCTTGTCCACTTGCTCCTTTATTGCCTGGATCTCTGCATCACCTTTTTGACTCTTCTTCACTCAATCCTTCAGACTTGGCTGGAGCTCTAATCGATCTAACATAGCGCCCAATCCTTGAGAAATCACTTCGATACAAGATCTCCTTATCTCTTCCTCCAGCTCTTTACGGGTTAAAATAAACTTAGAAATACTCCTCTTCCTACTGAATGCATCTGCCACCACGTTGGCTTTTCCTAGATGGTACAAAATTTCTGGCTTGATATCATCCAACACTTCCAACCTTTGCCTCTGCCTCAAATTTAAGTCCTTCTGCTGATATATACTTTAAGATCTTGTGATCTGTATACAAATCCACCTTCGTCCCATAGATGTAATGCCGCCATATTTTCAAGCCAAAGATTATAGCAGCTAACTCTAAGTCATGAGTTGGATAATTCTTCTAGTGGGGTCGGAGTTGTCTCGAACCATAGGCGATCACCCTTCCTTCTTGCATTAACACACAGCCAAACCCCAAGTATGAAGCATCACTGTAGATCTCATATCCCTTATCTAGTTGAGGTAAGACCAAAATTGGTGCTGGTATCAATCGGTTCTTTAACTCCTGGAAGCCCCCTTCACACTTCTCCGTCCATTCAAATTTCTTGTCCTTCTTGGTCAGGGCTCTAAATGGTACTCCAATCTTGGGATAATCTTGGATGAACTTCCTGTAGTACCGGGTCAAGCCGAAAAAGCTCCTAATCTCCTTCTCCATCTTTGGTTGAGGGCAATGCTTGACTGTCTCGATCTTCTGTGGGTCAGTGGTCACTCCCTCCTTAGAAATAATATGGCCAAGAAAAGCTACTTCCAACTTCCAGAATTCACACTTGGATAACTTGGCACATAGCTCATGCTCCTGAAGTTTGCTCAGAACTGCTGCTAGGTACCTCGCATGATCCTCCTCCATCTCTGAGTACACCAGAATGTCGTCTATAAAAACCACAACAAATGAGTCCATGAATGGTCATAGGACCCTATTCATCAAATCCATGAAGATTGCTGGAGCGTCAGTCACTCCAAATGGCATCACCAAGAATTCATAATGTCCATACCGCATCCTGAAAGATGTCTTTGGTACATCTTCCTCCTTGACATGGACCTCATGGTAACCCTATCGTAGACCGATCTTTAAGAACAATGTTACTCCTGGTAACTGATCCAACAAGTCATCGATCTTGGAAATGGGATAGTTGTTTCGGATTGTGATTTTGTTCAATTCCCGATAATCGATGCCAATCCTTGCTGACCCGTCCTTCTTCTTGACCAGTAGTAACGGTGCTCCCCATGGTGGGGCACTAGGCCTGATGAGTCCCATCTGCAGAAATTTCTCTATTTGCTTCTTGACTTCATGCTGCTCCACTGGTGCCATACGATACAACATCTTTGATATGGGTGCACTGCCTGACTAGATCACGATACTGAACTCCACATCTTTTGGTGGGGGTATTCCTGACAACTCATCAAAAATATGAGCGGAAAATCTCGCACAATGGGTATTCCCTTAACTTCCTTTGTCACCTTACTCTTGGTTGTAGCCGCCAGAATCTTCCCATCCTTCTTCTTCCCTTGAAACACAATTTTTGGTTCCTCGGGTATTGCTAGGGTCACGTTCTTCCCCTTGCAGTAGTTGTTTGCCTTGTACTTGGACAACCAATCCATTCTTTTGATCACATCAGCTCCCACAAAGCCCAATTCCAACAAATCTATATTCAATGTTTCTCCACCAATTTGGAGTTTACAACTTCTATAACATACATCCGCAGTGAGAGTTGCTCCCAATAATTCCATTAACTTCCTCAAAAAAGATTTTGACACAAAAGAATGAGAGGATCCACTATCAAACAAAACATCAGCCTTAATTCCATTGATATCCAAACATCTTGTTACAAAAAGAGTTACATTCCCATCAACTTCGTTTCTTCATATTCCAAATACAAAATTAAAATAGAATTACATTCCATCCATACCCACAATCACGCCATCATCTTCTTCAACGTCCTCTTCTGCGTGTGCAAAGACACACCCCTGACGGAGTGGCTTCTTCCCCTTGTTGTTAGTCTTTGGGGTGGGGGTAGCTCCATTGTTGCTTCTCTGCAGCTGGGGGCAGTCTGATCTATAGTGCCCAACCTTCCCACAATTGAAGCATGTGACGAAATTTGTCTGCATCTTCTGTTTCGGGCATTGGCTCCTCACGTGCCTTAATTCCCCACATCCAAAGCACTTCAATGGCCTGCTTGCTCCTGCATTGTTTCTTATCTTCTGTAACTTCTAACTAGGTTCATGCTTCCTGAAGTTGTAGGCTAGCATCGGCCGCTTCCCCTTATTCTAACTTCCTGCATTACCCTGTGGTGGCTGGTTCTGGTTAATGTCCTGTTCGGTCATCGCCGCCCTCTTCACCAGTTTGTCGAACCTCAGAATACGTAATCACACCATCCTCGTCCTCAGTGTTGGCCTCAATCCCTGTTTGAACTTCTTAGCCTTTTTGACCTCATCTTCGACTTTTTCTGGGGCATAACGAGACAGCTGTGTGAACTTCGTCTCGTATTCCCGAACAGTCATGCTTCCTTGTCATAGATTGATAAACTCCATCGCATTTTCCTTTTGGACGTCGAGGGGAAAGTAGTTCTGCCTGAACTCCTCCAGAAAATCCTCCCATGTGATTGGTCCCTCACCCAGTCTACGCTTGACGGATTGCCACCATATGCCTGCTTCTTTCTCCAAGAGGATTGTCGCTAACTTCACCTTGCTCCCTTCGGGGGTCTCCAATACCTCGAAAACGATCTCAACCTGGCGGATCCAGTAGTCCACAGCGGTGGGGTCTGCCTGCCCTTTGAAAACAGGTGGCTTCATCCTCTTAAAGGACTCCACCATTTTCACTAGATTGGGGACAAAATTCTCCATATTGCCTGTAGGTGCTGTGGGTTGTGCCACGAAATTACGCTGTGCCTCCATAAATATGGCCATCATCTGGTATATGCGCACGAACTCGGTCTCGACATTGAGGCCTGCGTTTTTGGCCCCAACTCCTTTTTCTCCAATCCTCCTCCCACTGCAGGTGCTCCTCGACATCTGAGCAATGATTGTTAACATAGGGTGTCTAAGGTGATCATTATTATGATAGCAATATAAACCACATCAAAATTCATATCAACCAAAATGTCATATCTCATTCATTCATCATGATAATCTTAGTAGTTTTATCAAAACATTACATCCGTACACATCACAACATCTTAATGGTACCAAAAGTTTGCAAAAACACAAAACACCCAAAATAACCATTTTACGAGACATGAGTACAAATCATAAAGGATAACAAATTCTATGGAGCCTACTGCCTCCTGCGTGGCCTAGGCTGGGCCTGTAGCTGGGCCACCTCTGCCCTCAACAGCTCCACCCCCGCCTCGAGGCGCGTGATCCTTTTCCGGTGCCGGACCTTCAGCATCTTGATTTTTTTAGAGGCCTTGACCTTGAATCGCTCAACCCTGCCCATGGCCTCCACGAGGTCCAACAGCTCAACTCCATAGCTGTGGAGTCGGTCCTCCAACATGCAATGAATGAAACAGTAGGTAGCGAACTCTCGTAAGACTCGATCCATGGTACGCTGGATTACGTCCGGCTGGGGTGGAAGCTGCTCAGCTAAGGGGCGATTCTCCACATCGAAAAGCTCTCCGCCCACAAAATCAGTGGTCACTATTGGCTCCTCGCCCACGACCTCTGCACCCACTCGGGCTCCTCGGCCTCCATCATCGGCTCTTCCTTGTCCGATGGCTCCTCCTCCTTAAACCGCACGTCCTGCTCGGGAAAGTCGCGGTCAGCCATCTTGCGAGAGAAAACAAGGGAATTAGTACAGATATAGAAAACCATAAAGCATAAGTTGAAAGTACAACAATATGAATTACGATCATCAAATATATATACTAGACTAACCCTACTGGGTCATCCAAGTCTAATCTCCTGTGGTGTTAGACTACAATTTAAAGTAAGCTCTGATACCAACTTCTACAGCATCCCAAATTCCTAACATAGGAACTCGTGACACACTCCAGGATCTTTTTTCAAATGAGTTATAACTCAACAAAATCACAGGGAATTAAAAACTTTTATTACATCAAAAGATTTATTACAATGTCCAATGATTACAACAATTACAATGGATTTATACATCATGAATATACAATAAAATTGGACAGTAACTTTCACTTGGATGCCTCCTCCGGCTTGAGTTCTCCCTCACGCTCTCCAACAGCTATCTTGCAGCTAGATAGACTATGGGTACGTAAGTTGAATACAACTGACGCAATACAATATACAGTGTTCCTCTCTATGCTATAATACAGCGATTCCAAACCTCAACAACAAAAATTTGATGTAAAAGGAAAAGTGATGTCAAACAAGTGTCGGTGTATGCTATGGCCTAATCTTAGGCACACACTATGCACACATACTCCTAAGGCTAATGCACGCTTGATTGGAGAGGTATGTATCCCATACTACACATCCCTGAAAAAAATGGCGTTCTTCAGTTGATGGGGTTCGATCCCCCGCTATGCATCCTACTCTTGTGCTCTCTCCTATCTTTGATACTCTAGCGATGATGAGGCTGCCAGTCGGCCAGTTCACTCCCGTCGCTGATGTCAATAGTGGTGTCCATTACCTCATGTTTTACCCACTATACCCGGAATCTCAATCGCAGGCTTACTCTACTGTGGCTGAAGTCATAACAGATTGCAGTAATTTGCCCTTTCGGGCCTCACCAAAAGCTGATATACGGACACTAGGGCTCCTTCCCAAAGAACATATAGCCTTTCCCGTAGAGTCTCTCTCACAGGGCCTTTCTCTAAGCCTCCTGCCTACATTGATCAACATAGGACCTGACGGATATAGGGTTTTCCTAACTCTGTTACCCTCGTCCTTACACTAGACCAGAACGTGCAGTCGAGACGAAGTCACCACTCCGAACCTCCTCAAAGGTTGTTACAGACATAAAGGAACCCACGCCGAGGACAGTGGAGCCCTCACAGAGCTCACTCACAGGGCAACTCGAGGTCCCCTGTCTACATTAAACGAACCTAGGATTCAGCCAGGAGTGAAGACGCCATGCGTTTCCCGATAGGCGAACACAACACCCACTAGTACATGTCCTTACATTCAACCATGACTCGAGCTAATCCTACACACTTCAAACCCAAGTACTAGAGCCAACCCTCTCTTAAGATTAAGGATAAGGTTAATTATATGATTACTAGCTCGTTATCTTGTCATCAGATTATTTGAAATCCAAGACTCTGACCAGTCTCTAATCCACTTCATTATCTTATTAGAAGTATGAATTGTTAGGAAAGTCTAGGTCAATATCATTCTTTTACAAATTCCTTTAGTTAGGCGATCTATTAAGTATTTCCAATCCCTAACTTAGCAAACAACTTGTTTATTACAACAACTAGTTATGTGTAAACTCTTCTCTAGTTAATTACCTTTTTCATTATTAGGTCTTACTTATCCCACAATAGGACTCAACTAGCCCTCAAACCCGGCCCAAGAGTTGGCCCGCCTCGGCCCATACTTGGCACATACGAATGACGAACCGATTCCGTCGATCACCGCAACTGCCATCAATGCTTGTAGTTAGATTACAACCTCGGCTCGAACAAATACATCGCTCCCGCTATCCTCGCACTCCACGGTCCTTGACAAGTGGTAGCCTCAAAACACAATGATGGAATCCTTCCGCGAAGGGTGAGCACTTCGGTGCACAACTCGTCTCCTCCAACACGTTCGATGCGACATAGGTTCTTATTCTACCCGTCTAGATATACCATAATGACTTAAACCTAAAGTCTCAAACTCAACCAATGTAGTCCAACAAGGTACACTACCCTAGGGATAAATCATACACCAAGAATACCCTAAAAGGGTTAATAGAAATATCTAAAAATGACAACTTATGTTTCCAAATAGCAAGCATCCTATTTGCGCTCATGCCAAAACGAAGTCGTTCCCGGTCCCGTTTCATTGAAAAAACGCGATCGGGTGCTCCCTATACGTCTACTCAATGTAGAAAGCAAGCAAAAGCACCAATTGGGAATGAATCTCATCCCAAACGGTACACATCAACACATAATCGCATAACACAACCTCAACTCCAAAACAATGAACATATATGTCTAGATTGTGGTCCTACTAGTACATATGAGCTCCACACATCATAAAAGATAGTAAATTGAAACCATATTCCTTTTCCATATCCATATCATGCTTTTTTAGTCACAACAACAATTCCAAACTCAAATTAGTTGTTCTAAAGTAAGTTCATAAACATGGCATTAAAACAGTAGCTTACAGGAACTACATGCATCTGCTGTATCATGTAAAAATCATCATAAATCGTGTACAGCTTAGATTTTTAAGATCTTAGACATTCCAGAAAGCTCTTCGTGTCTACTACAACTTCCTTTCTGTAAGTTTCTACATATGATGTTGTTTAAGGGGTCAAATAGGTCATTCTTTAACATGCATACAAATTTCTAGAACTGAACATCACCTTAACACGGTCTTGAGATAAATCAATTAGAAATAGCATATAGTGTCAAAAACTCATGAAACTCCAGAATCTATCTCCTAACACATGGGATTATAACATGTCCAAATTGCAAGTGATTCTAACATGTATTTTCAAGTTATGACAATTTGAAGTAAGTTTATGTTTAAGCCAGTAACAGGGCATGCTCTGTTTTACGAATTAACTAGACAGTCTTCACGAATTTTATTGGCATAGTAACCGATGTCAAAAATAAATGAAATTTTATATTTAGGTTCTATACACATCCTATCAATACATAATAAAATTTTAGCTGTATTTATCAAGTGGTCAGAGAGTTATTACTATTTGAAAATCAAAACAGTGTACAGGACAAATCTGTTTACTACACAGCCAGCAGTCAAGTTCGTAATTATTTAAAATATCAAATAAATTCCAAAAATTATGAAATTTGGTGGAGTGTTCCCAACCCATACGAGATGCTACAATAACAATTTCAGGCAAGAATTCATAATAATTTTTGAATTATAGTTCCCAGACTAACTAGTATTTTCAGAGTCAGCATTTCCAGATCTGTCATTATGCTTACTAGCACAAACTTGAATCCAAACGTTTTTTTATCAAATTTAATAGTCACAAAAATCATTCTAGGCATTCAAGAAACACTCAACAAACAATTTATGAACATATCAAGAGATTTAGAAACACCCACCTTAGTATTTTGATGAAAATTGAAATCTCCAAGCTCTTAGTTTTGACCTTTGCCATTTGCCCTTCTTGTTCCAAGCTCCTTGCACTTCCACTCCTTGGTTCTTCCTCCTTGGTACCTTGAACTCCCAATTCAATAGTCTAGAGTGTAGGAGTGGGTTTTAGAGTAGTTTAGAATAGTGAAAATTATTTGAATTGGAGTAGAATTGAGATATGGAAACTAGGCAAATGAGGAGGGGTTTAAATGAAGAGAGTCTTAATGATGAGGGGTCATGGGAGGCCGGGATTCCCTTGTTGCTTGATTGGGTGAAAGGGGAGTTGAGGGTGGAGTGTGAGAGGGGAGAGTGTACAAAACTCATGGGGTTCTATAAACACTCAAGTGGAATCTTGCTTCATTCAAAAACCATAGATGCTCCTTTGAATTTTCCCTCCACTCTCTCCTTCCAAAAGACCTTTGCTAGCCATGCATATGGGCCATCTCATTTTTTTTTTTGGTTCACAATCCATTGGGCTTTTCAAGCCCAACTCAAAAATGCAAATATATACATATTTTTCATGAAGAGTTTCTTACTAATAATTCCAAAAATAAAATATAGTTTCTTGTGCTTTAACAATTATATATATATACATATATATATATATATATATATATATATATATATATATATATATATATATATATATATAAATGTTACAACAATAATACATAGACACTAGTATGTGTGTAGACTAATGACCATATCTCACGGGTCATGGAGTAGACTAATGACCATATCTCACGGGTCATGGATATGAGATATCAAGTCTTTACATGAGTACATATTATAGTAATAATGTACGGGAATATATATATATATATATATATATATATATATATATATATAGAGAGAGAGAGAGAGAGAGAGGATGTTAAAACAATAATACATAGAAACTAGTATGTGCGTTAACTCATGACCATATCTCACGGGTCATGGATATGAGATATCAAGTCTTCACATGAGTACATATTGTAGTAATAATGTACTGGATTGACCCACCTTGAGAACGCTGCATTAATCATTACGAAAGTGTTATAAGCGATTCTCACAGTGACCATGGTTTACTTAGTCCTTTGACTTGAAGCCACTATGGTTCCCTACCTGAGAAGTTATATGTTTTAATGCTGTCAAATATTACCTGTAATAAGGTGATTATAAAGTCGACTATTGAATAATCTACAAATCATGCAGAAAGATGTGAGTGACTTAGATAGAATTTGTCCATCCTACATAACAGGAGCGATATCTATGAGCCCCTTGATTGAGTGAGACTGCAAAATCCTTGTCGTGCTCAAATGAGTCAATATGAGATATTAATCTCATTTTTTTAGTGAGTCTACTCGGACATCAAGAAACCAAAGATTGAGCTATACAAGGGTGACACGCTCTATGCCATGTGGTCAATTAAGATATCTAGATAAAAGGACTAAACTACATGATGATATTGGTCACAGATAGGTTACATCAAATCACTGGTATTCCCATTACTCTAGTAGCAGTGATGTTTTGCTAGATACCGCTCATTGTTTGTAACACTAAAATATGATTTTAGTATTACTGTAACTGTACTGGGAACCTATAGGGTCACACACTTAGAATGGATCGAAATTGAGATTTAAATTCATTAGATGAATTTAATTCAAAATCAAAGTAAGACTTGAGCTCCTACAATGAGTTGGACAATTAATTAGATTAAATGGGCCAACTAAAGTTGGAAGGCCCACCCACAAACCTGATCCTTGTCAGATTGTGAGCCCAACAGCCTCACCACTTTCTTAGGGTTGTTTTTCTTCACTTATATATATGATATATTTTTGTGGAAAAGACGCATGAGAAAACCCAAATTGTCACAGAAACTCTGAGAGAGATCGTGAAGGACATCCCCTTCCTGCAGCTAGCACCGCGTCGTGAGGGAGAGCTTGAGTTGATCTGTTCATGTGGATACAGTAGAGGTACCGCAACCTTTGCAGTGCTGTCATTGTCATATTTTAGAGACACCAGATCCATCTTCAAGGTATAATCCTAAACACGATTTATGGTTTTTCTCTTGAATCCATGGCTAGGTTTCGATATTCTGTGATTTTTCTGTTGTGTTTTAATCTGTGATTGCCATCGAAACCTAACAAAGGGATGATGAAGCAATTATTTGTTTAAATAGATTAAAATACCTTGCGCTAACTCTGCATAGGGTAATATTGATTCCCCAAAACTAATCCTTTAAAATTGATTAAATCAATAAATTTAAAAGAAATCATAACATCGTACTCTTGGTTTGTATGTTCTGTGATATTTGGTGTGTGGATGAGGCCTTATTTCTTTTTGTTTGTTTATATTTTGGTATTTTGAATACAGCCTATGTGTCGTGCCTTTCTCTCTACATACTGATTACAATCCTTTCTCTTTACACTCCGATTGTACATTCTTTCTTTATATGTATGTAATCTCACTTTGGAGACAAGGAATTTGCAACCATACAAGGACTTGATTGGGAAGCTGCTTGGAGAAGGCGCTATAATCCCTATGTCTTTTTATTGATACTCTCATTGGCTTATGAGAATTAGTGTGTTAGGGGCCACAACCATGTCACATATATTTTATGCCTTTATTTTGTATGAGATGCATTGTTTTAGTTGTATGCTAAAAGATAGTAAATGGTGAAATTAATAAAATAACAAAATTCCTCATAGTAAATATTAAGTTGCAATAAGATGCCTTCCAATACGTGGCACTCGTCTAGGTTATGATCGATTAAGTGTAAGTCTGTCAAACCAGGGTGCCTTTATCTCTCCTAGTGAGACACAATGGGATAAAAGTAATACACAATTGTCAAGTATTGAGCCTGACTTAACTGGACTATTTCAATAGGATTAAAGTTTCTAGGGCATAAAGTTGGGTTTTAGTCGATGAGATAGATTAGAACAAGTGTTATTCACTCAACTATCCAAGAGTTGCAAATGATGCAATTGGGAATTGTTCCCTACCTAAATAACTGGATTTTGGGTGATCAACCAAAGCTGACTCAAAACTAGGTGAAATATGGATCTTTGCCTACATGAAAATCTTACGATGAGATTTTCCGAGTCAATGATAAGGGTCGTTTATTTGAATAAAAATAGTATGAGGTATATTTAATTAAATACCTTAGTAAATAATTCAATGTCACGATACGTACTCTACATATTTTTGTTGATGGTGACCTTATTAAATATTTCTTATTTGCATATTTCTGTTAATATGGCATGATGTTTACTTTATATATTTCTGTTGATAGATTACCATAACATCCAACACATCTAATAACATATCATTGTGATTCGTCCTTCAGATGGACAAACTATATGGGACAAATTTTCTAGATTGGTACAGGAATCTAAGGATAGTCCTCAAGTAAGAGAAAAAACTATATGTTCTAGAGCAGCCTATTCCTGAGCTACCTGCTGCAAGTGCCCCTCGCACCGAAAAACATGCTCGTAAGAAACATCAAGATGACATCTTGGATGTTGGTTGTTTCATGCTAACCACCATGAACTATGAGCTTCAGAAGCAACATGAGAACATGGATGCCTACAATATGATCGTACATCTCAAGAGGCTCTATCAAGAGCGGGCTAGGCATGAGAGGTTTGAAGTCTCAAAGACATTATTTCAGTGCAAACTGGAACAAGGAATCCTTGTTTGAACTCATGTGCTCAATATGATTGGGTACATATAGAACCTTGAAAGGCTTGGTTTCCCTTTGGGTCAAGAATTGACCACTGACTTGGTACGACAATCGTTGCCGGAAAGTTATAGTTAATTCATCATGAAATACAATATGAATAAAAATGAGAAACCTCTGTCAGAGCTGCTAAGCATGTTGATAATTGCCGAGCAGAATATTAGTACGGGAAAAGCCATTATGATGGTCCAACAGGCCAAAGGTAAGGGCAAAGGCAAAAAGCATATTAAGAAACTCAAGTGCAAAGAGAAAGGCAAAGGCAATTTCAAGCCTTGCAATTCTGCCTTGAAACCTAAGGGTGAGGTGGCCAAGGAAGGCACATGCTTCCAGTATGGTGATACCAGACATTGAAAGAGGAACTGCTATAAGTACCTGGAGGAGCTTAAGAAAAAGAAGGAAGTGAGACTTTCATTACTGGTATTTTTGTTACAGAAGTCAATTTATCTAATTTTGCATCTTGGGTATTAGATACTGGATGTTGTTCTCACATTTGTATAAATGTGCAGGATCTCAAAAGGAGTAGACCATTGGCTAAGGGCGAAGTTGACATACGAGTTGGAAATGGAGCAAAAGTTGGTGCTTTAGCAGTAGGGACTTGACATTTATGATTACCCACTGGGCTTATCATTGACTTAGAGAACTGTTATTTTGTGTCTGCTATTAGTAGGAATATTATTTCTATTTCTTGTTGGACATGAAGGGTTTTTCATTTATAATAAAGGACAACGGTCATTTTATTTATTTGAATGATATCTTTTATGGTAGTGCACAACTGAGTAATGGACTTTATATTCTCGACCTCGAAATGTCTGTCTATAATGTAAATACTAAGAGGTTCAAATCAAATGATATGAACCCAACTTATCTGGAATTTTCTTTTGAGCCACATAAATGAGAACCGCATATCCAAACTCCATAAAGATGGATTCTTGGACTCATTTCATTTTGAATCATATGAGGTATGTGAACCTTGTTTGTTGGGCAAGATGACTAAGGCTCCATTCATAAGAAAAGGTGAAAGGACTAGTCATCTTTTAGGTCTGATACATAGTGATTTCTGCGAACCTATCAACACATTGGCAAGAGGAGGTTATCAGTACTTCATTACATTTACTGATGATTTCAATAGATATGGATCTGTGTATCTGATGAAACACAAATTAGAGTCATTTGAAAAGTTCAAAGAATTCAAGAATGAGGTACAAAACCAACTAAGTAAAAGTATTAAAGCACTTCAACCATATCGATGTGGTGAGTACTTAAGCCAAGATTTTGATGACCATCTAAAAGAGTGTGGATAATATCTTAACTCATTCCCCTTAGAACACTGCAATGAATGGTGTCTCTAAGAGGAGAAACCGGACCTTGTTAGACATTGTCCGATCCATTATGAGTCATGCAGATCTTCCAAGCTCTTTCTGGGGGCATGCTCTATTAACAACTGCTTTCACACCGAACCGTGTTCCATCTAAAACTGTTCAGGAGACACCATATGAGATATGGACTGGGAGGCGTCCAACTGTGTCTTTTATGAAAATTTGGGGTTGTGAAGCTTATGGAAGGCACCAAGTCTTTGATAAAACATGGTCCCAAATCTGATAAGTGCTTCTTAGTAGTATATCCTAAGGAAATCAAGGGATACTATTTCTATAATCCCACCGAAGGCAAAGTGTTTGTAAAACCTATTGGGTGATGAGCCTACAATTTATGAAGAAGCTGTAGAAGGCCTAGACTCTGAGAAATAGCTTGAGGCCATGACATCTGAGATGGAATCCATGTATGCCAACCATGTATGGACCTTGGTAGACCCACCTGAAGGGGTAAAACCTATTGGGTGTAAATGGGTTTTCAAAAAGAAAACTGATATGGATGGTAACGTGCATACATTCAAGGGGTGATTGGTGGCTAAAGATTTCAAGCAAGTTCATGGTATAGACTATGATGAGATTTTTCCCCCAGTTGTCATGCTTAAATCCATTTGGATCTTGCTTGCTATTGTAGCATATCATGATTATGAAATATTACAGATGGATGTCAAATTTGTTTTCCTAAATGGAAATATTCTCGAAGATGTGTACATAACACAACCTGAGGGTTTTGTCACTCCAAAGGATGCTGGAAAGGTGTGTAAGCTGCAATGAACCATTTACGGATTAAATCAAGCTTCTAGACGATGGAATCTTCGTTTCGATGATGTAATGAAAGAGTTTGGTTTCTTCAAGAATGTAGATAAACCGTGTGTCTACAAGAAGGTTAGTGGGAGCACAGTTGTATTTCTGGTATTGTATGTAGATGACATACTACTCATCGGGAATGACATCCCTACCTTACAGTTTGGGCAGACTTGGCTAGGAAAATGTTTTTCCATGAAGGACTTGGGTGAAGCTACCTATGTATTAGGTATCAAGATCTAAAGAGATAGATCAAGGAGATTACTTGGCCTGAGTTAAAGTACAAACATAGCCAAAGTATTGAAACGTTTCAATATGCAAGAGTCCAAGAAATTTCTCAATATGTCCCATGGTGTAAACTTGTTTAAGGCTCAAAGTCCTTCTACTCAAGTTGAGAGAGACCGCATGACTAAGATTGCATATGCATCTGAAATTAGATTTATCATTTATGTCATGTTATGTACTCGTCCAGATGTCTCATAGGCTTTGAGCATGATGAGCAGATAATTGTCAGATCCCAGTGATAGTCACTGGACTGCTGTCAAGAACATCCTTACGTACATAAGAAGGACTAAGGATTCGTTCTTGGTATATGGAGCTGAGGAAGAGCTTGTTGTAAAGGTTACACTGACACTAGCTTCTAGTCCGATAAGGACTACTCCAAATCGCAATCGGGTTTTGTGTTACGCCTAAATGGTGGAGTTGTGAGTTGGAAGAGTTCGAAGTAAGAGACAGTAGCCGATTCTACCACAGAGGCTGAGTATATTACTGCCTATAATGAAGTAAAGGAGGCCATTTGGATCAGTAAGTTCATCACCAAATTTGGCATAGTTCCTAGCATTGTGGACCCGGTGGATCTTTATTGTGATAAGAATGGGGTCATTGCACAAGCTAAGGAGCCTAGATCTCACCAACGATCCAAGCATATACTTAGGTGCTTTCATCTCATTCAAGAGATTATCGATAGAGGAGATTTGAAGATATGCATAGTACCAACATGTGATAATTTCGCTGACCCATTAACAAAGCCTCTTGCACAGAGAATGCATGAGGGTAACACTAGGTCTTTAGGCATTATATATATGTCTGATTGGCTCTAGTGCAAGTGGGAGATTGTTGGTGTATTTCCTAGAGGCCAACTTTATATTGACCTTGCTAGTTTACATTGTATCTTGACATTTATTTTATATATGAAGGATTTCATTTATTGTGTTGTTTATTGTGATTAAATGAACATAATAGAGTCCTTAGAATAGTAGGTTCAGTACCATAGGATATCAAATGCATGACTTGATTGTGAGATCCTATTGGTTGAAATCAGAAAACTATTCTTAAATATCCCAGTCAAGTATTATTGTGAATTAGGACAAAAATAATACATAGAGACTTGTAATGCCCGGAATTCCAAATACAGGTTGTAACCCCTGTTTTCCGTTTTCTGTATTTTGGGTGTATTTTTTTTTCTGTTTATTATCTGGGTTTGGATTCTTTATAAAATTTTTCGTTTTCTTAAATTCATTTTTATTTCAAAAATATTTTGTATCTCTCGTCAAAATCGATTTCTTTTCATTAATTGTATTTATTGTTATTTTCAAACAATTTTTATATTAATGTTGTTGTTATTATTATTATTGTTCAGTATTATTACTATTACTTTTTTTTTATTTTATTATTATTATTACTATTATTGTTATTATCATTTTTATTATGGTTATTAAAATAAAATCTAGTTCTATTTATAAATTATATTTGTAGTTATTTCTAATAAATTCTATGTTACAATACAAATTATATATTTTTTAAAATCTCTATTTTATTGGTTATTTTATCTGTTTTGGATTTTAAACCCAAAACCCATTAGTATACCCTGTTCAACCCTGTTCTTAATACCCAAATGAATTGAACCCAATACCCAGTTATACCGAATTATACCCAAACCCAATAGCACCTAACTGTTGTGCTATCTAGATGATCTAAACTAGACACAAATTAAAAACCTCGCAAGTGTACGAATCGTTTAGAGAAGCGTAGTGACGAGCAAGGGTCGATCCCACAGAGATTGTAGAATTTAACTTACTAACCAATAAAATAGAAATAAGAATCTTAAAGTGTTGTTTCTAAAGAAATAAAAAGATTAAAAACTATATCAAGGAGTTCTGAATCACAAATATTTATCAAGTAGTTGGGTTTTGATTTCCATCTGTAGTCAGTAATGCTAAGTCACCTTCTTTACTATTCTAGTTACTCATGTTCGTTCCTTTAAGGGCATGGTATCTACTCCTTAAAGTATTGTTTCCCTAGCCAAGAATTAGGCATGGTATCTACTCTAATTCGTTTCTTTTCTTAAGTATTTAGTATGGTATCTACTAAGTTGCACTTAAAGAAAACATAAGAACAATGGAAACGAACAAACACTCAAAGTTCTAGAAATTGGTATCAGATCTAGATCCCTCAAGTTGATTAAACCAAGAACCCCTAAGGACTCCTGTGTTACAAGTTATGAGCACGAGATACAGGGTCGTCTCTATACTCATATAACAGATGCAGATTTATAATGCGCAAACTTGATAAACTCAGGTTCTGTATGGCAGTCGACTTGCTCTCACTCTCAGTCGACTGCTCTTAGAACATATGAACAAGTTTGTCTATTATAAATCTATACCAATACTCTCAGGTTTAATCAATAAGTAACAAGATAGCACTCAGAAGAATATAAGCATTACATAACTACGATTTCAATCCACCCAACTATGAAATTAGTTCCACATAATTAAACTTTTATTGATCAGCAAGTTCGAATACATGATTAACATAAAAGAACTAAAAAGAGGAGAAATAAACTGATGAAGTCCGGCAGATAGGTCGACTGGCTGTCACTCAGTCGACTGCCTTGTTCCCTTCGGAGTACTTGATCTCCTCTCTCCTTCTTCGATGCTGATAGACTAATGCTCTTGGTTGATGTCTTGATGATTCTGGAACTCTGTGATTCGGCGAGATTGGGGGGGGGCCTAAATAATGTCTCTTGATTGATATTTATAGAACACGGCACGAGAATTAGGGTTTGCCCCCTTTTCAGGAAAGTCCTCCTCTTTCCTTCTTTATTTGATCAGCGATTTATTTCTTTCTCTTTTCTTCTTTTCTTCCTTATCTGCTAACCACGTGTTCTTGCCAATCCCCAGTCTCTGGCTTTGATTTGTTGGAGAAGTTGTTATTCGCATATAATCTGGGTTCAGATAGATTTGGATTTAGATGCAGAGGGATCTTATCTTTTCACTCCGCCGCATACCAGTCGACTGGTGTTGGATGTAAATCGACTGGTGTTGAGACATCTGTGGCTTCATGATTCCTCAGTCAAGTCGACTGATGTTGGGGAAGTCGACTGTGCCGAGCCCCAGCAAACTCTCTGTCCGGTCGACTGATGAAGAGCCAGTCGACTGTTGCACTGCAGTTCCCTGTATATCATCCTCTCAGTCTGTATTAGTCTGGAATCTGCTTCGTTTTGCTGCTTTTGGTTGTTTCCTATGGAAAAGAGAAAAGAAGAGTAAAATACCACATATAGAGCATTTAAATGTCCAATTGCATTAAGATTATTGCTCCTAAATGTGAATATTCTTGAGTTCATCACTAACCCTACCCGTAATCTGTCCTAACCCTAACTATCTCCACCTATATATTTATACTCTGTTCATATTCCCATACACAAAAGCCCTAGCCGCCTACCTTCAACTTCATCCCCTACCTCTACATATTCCAACTTCCGAGCTCCTTCTATTCTAATCCCCCCTGTCTCCTCGTGCATCGTGCTCAGCCAGCGATGGCCCCCAGGGACCTCCCATCGCTCCTTCCTCGATGCCTTAGCCGCCAGCGACAGCCAGCAGCCCCCCTACTCTACCATGCACTGCAGCACCAGCCCTACCCTTCTCCGACAGCAGCAGTCGCCGCCCCCATGCTCCCTGTGCAGCACCGCAACCCCCCTCATCTCGGTGTCTCCTCCCTCCTCCTCTCCACCGCAGCATCCTCAGCCCCATTCTACCTCATCCCGACCTCTCCCTGCTTCCTCCCACCTCGCCACATCTGCACCCATCTCTCCCCGACCTCCTAGCCGCTCCCTGTGCTCTCCTGACTTCCCTGTAATGCAGCGCCACACCGGTGCCGTCCTACCTCTGCGCTACTCTTCCCCCTCGCTGACGACAGCCCAGAGCTCCTAGCTGTGACCACCCCCTTGTCAGCGACTCACCGTGCTCCTCTCGGCAACTGCATCGACGATAACACCAGCCCCACTGCCATCCGCCGTCCTCTCTCTCCCTCACTTCATCGTGCTCTCAATGTTGGGTGTGTGTGGGTGTTGTTTCGAAGTTTCGCTCATTATTTGTGGTTCGTGTTCGGAATTCGTTATCGTGTTCGTGGGTTGTATTCGTGTTGGTTTCGTTGTGTTCTTGTTCGTAGTTCGTGGGTTGTGTGATCGTTGTGCTCATGCCCCGAGAATCTGTTCCCGTTATTCTTGCTTCGTCGTTTTCATCGTCGGCTATAAGGCAAGTAACATGTATTCTTTTCTTTATGTAATACAAGTACTAAATACTGCCTGTAGTGTAGTTTTTTTCTAGAGACAATTCTTGTGTGGAACCCCCTGTTGATCTTGTCTCTATTGTGTTGACCTGCCCGTAGTTGCCACATGACACCCATGACATGAAATAACTTAGGGATGACCACTTCTTGTTGTATACGTGCATGTTGTTCATGACTCGTAGTATGATCTCGTATGCTTGAGGTGTTATTCGTAGTATAACTCAATGTAAACTTGTGAAATACCCTATACCATGTTGCTTGGAAATCTAGTATACCCTATTTCACGTTTGGTTATGTTTTGGATGAGTTTTATATGAACAAGTTGATTTTGTGCATGAAGGATAATTTCTGTTTTGCCGGTTTTCCATTTTTTATTTGTATTTTAGACCCTATTAAGGTTAGTATATTAAAATTATTTGTGAACATGAACTGTACAGAAATTGGTCTATTTTCGAACCCTTCTGACTGATCTCAGTTTCATTTTATGAGTTACGAGTTATGACTATTTTACTACAGTTGTGTAGAAAAATTCCAGATTTCGTTTTATATGAACTTTTGGAGTAAACTATTTTTATTCCGATGTTAAAAGTATTATTTTGATCTAATATTTTGCTGAGTAAAACTAGACCTGATTGGGATTAACCATGAATTTTTGTGTATTTAATTAATGAGTTTTACCAACTATTTTATACTTTCAAATAATAACTATACTTAGCAGAATTTCCTTGCTGTTCAGTAAAGATACAAAATTCCGAACTGATTCTACTTGCTGTTTGAAAAATCTTTCTGAATATGAAAGTTAGCCTATTGTATCTAGTTTATCACCCTTTTAATGGATCTGGATTTCTATTTGTATTTTGTGAGATATTGTTGTTTTAATACTACAGTGTTTGTGATTCCAGATTTACAAAACTGCCGTATCTTGCTGTTTTCTGATTTTACTTGACTATTCTATCTATATTGAAAAATTATGAAACTTTATTTTCAGATACTAAACATACTAGGGAATGCCCCAGATTTTTCTTGGATTTAATTAGTAAATTTTGATTTCGTTTTCCTGATTATGAATACAAACTTCTGATTTCTGGCTGAACACGTTTTCTGGATACAACCCTGTTTTGAGTTATGTTTTTGTGAAATACCATATGACTTATATATATTTACTGGATTTTTTCTGGAGTTTATTTTCCGGATTCTCTGACGGATCTAGGTTTACATGTTTGTAGTAACGGGAATCCCAGTTTTAGTGCAGTACTGTCTTGATGTCCTGAACTAGAATTTTCGTTGTCCTAATCTTTTATGTGTTGTCTTTTACCTGTGCATGTTTATCTTTCAACCTGAACTTGTTACTTGTTTATACCATGTTATATTTGCCTTATTTTTGACACAAATATGCTTGTTTGATAATAATAATAACCAAGCCGGGGTTAAGAAAAAGATCTAGTAGTGGACAATATAGGAGCCTGTACTCGGAAGGAGACTTGTATTTCCCATATGACAAGTTTACCGACCAAGTTACCAATCAAGTTTACCGACTAAGTTATCAATCAAGTTTACAGACCAAGTTACCGATCAAGTTTACCGACCAAGTTACCGATCAAGTTTACCGATCAAGTTTTGTAATCCTGTGAATACCCGAGTACATGACCTATAGAATCCCCTACGAAATATAAACGTAACTTGATTGTATGTAGCAACCATGTAGTAAAAGTATGAATGCATGATAGTTATAAATACAAGACTTTACATGAAATGATTACCTGTACATGCTACTTGACACCTGTTACCTGTTCACCTGCTTGTATGATACCTGTTACCTGTTACCTATTATATACACCTGTTATTACTTGATTCTGTTCATGATTCATGTTAGTTATCCTGCTTTGTTACCATGTCTATTCCATACTATTTGTTTATTTTATCCCTGTACTTATGTCTGCACTAACTTGCATTGACAAGAGTTTGTTTTATTTTTACTCTTCCTGCAATTTATTAAATTGCAGATTTTGGAGATCAGCTGCCCGATGGAGTAGGTGATCTGAGATACTAGTTGCTGGGATTTTGCTATTATTATTTCCTGTGGCTTATTTGAATCATGTATCTGTTACTTGAATTTTGTATTGGGCAATGTGACCCCGGATTATTGACTTGTTCAGATCTTGTTTATTTGAGATTAATATGTTTAGTTTCAAGTAAATTCCTGTTGATATTTTGATTCATATATGCATGCATGGTTGACTTTTCTTGCTTCAGACTCTGATTTATTTTTGTGAAATGTTGTAAAGATCCTGAAAACTTATGGATGATGAAAATCATTCGCTGGGCTTAGTCACGTATCCGTATTCCGTATTCTCTTTTTGGGAAGCGGGGCATGACACAGGTAATTCGTAGCAAATACATGATCTTATACTTCAATTCATACAAAAATACAAGCAATTTAAAACTTTATATTACAACAATGTTCTTTACAACAACACAACGGAAATAAGTGAATACAATACAATCTACGATAATGAAAAATTTTCAATCTTGTAACAACTCATCATAGTGACTTCAAGTCCATGCCAAGTCCAATCCTGCAACTGGAAATCTTGTAACAACTCATCATAGTCACTTTTTATTACCTGACGCAATGCAACAATATAACAACTCTTAATTTAGTAAACACACACTTGAATGCAAACAGGAAAAGTGACTACCTAGTCGTGGCAGTATATGACATGAGATTAAAGCCTAATGCAGTCATTTATACTTGTGATGACACTAATGCACACTTGTTCGGATTCTATGCATCCCATAATACATAGGTCCGAGGGCAAGCCCTTAACGTACTCCTCATTATAGTGTTTACATCCCACATTATACCATACCTAACTCAATGAATATACTCCAATGCGTAGTCATCGATGAGTCGCACCCCCAGGATATTGGACCTTACCGGCCTACCCCTAGCCCACATACAGTGGATTTACCGGGCATATCCTCAGCCACGAACCCTAGTAAGTCAATCTCCCACAACTACAGACCTTACCAGCATACTCCTAGCCCACACACTGTGGATTTACCGAGCGTATCCTCAGTCCCGACCCTTCCTAGGAACTGCAGACACTCTATCGGCCTTTTTGATGATAGGCAGACATACCCCTAGCCCATATACATGGAATTACCAGGCGTACTCCTCGATCTCGAACCACTAGGATTTGCACATTCTTTACCAGACATATTCGTCGTTGTTTCTATCATATCTTCTTCTAGTGTCTATCATTAAGTTCAAACATGAATACTATTACCACCTAGAGCTAGCTTACCCTTCTACCGGTCTTAAACAATATACTGAGAATGATAGCCTCTAGAATCAATACAATTAAGGTTCACAACATCATGGGTTATTCATACCGTCATTATTCACATTTTAGAGCTTCATTCATTCATATATTCAATTATTCTCTTGCTCACACAACCCAATTATTCGAACAATTAGTTTCATACTCTTATTCAAAACTTCGAGTCAATCATTCTCTATATGGTTTCTCCAGCTCTTTTAATAAAATTTCAATGAAATTGTAAATTGACAAACTTTACCTATTATATTCAATGAATGATGTTCAACTTTCAAATTAGTCTTTAACAAATCTCATTAACTTACGATACAATTTCTAGAATACCTCTAGTTCAATAATACACTTTGTTTCTAAATCAAAAGGTATACCATTTATTTAACCACCACATAACTTAATCCCAAATATTCTTCTTCTTAAACCACATATTAAATCTCACAATATAATTCTAGTTTCAATATCAAATTGTTTCCTAAATTACAACAGAAATTACTATTTATTTTAATCCCCAAATAGATCTCAATCTTTATAATCAACTCAATTTCAATTATTCCCCTTAATTCATATTTTAAATCTAAGAGTAAAACTATAGTCAAAATAATAAGACGTAATCCCCAAATAAATCTAAATTTTATATTTACTCATTTCTAAAATTTTCCATATTTTAAATCTCTCGATAAAAATTCAAACATACGAATAAAGAGAAAAATGGAAAAAAAAAAAAAAACAAACAAACAAAAAAAAACAACAACTTTCCCCCTTGGAATTGAACCCGAGCACAACCAGAGGCGCCCAAAACCCCCCTCATGCGCTGACCAAGAAGCCAAACACCACAAATGAACATAACTTCATTTGAGTCCTTTTATACCGACTCTCTGTTTCTCGATTATTTTTAATCTAATCATATGACTACAAGTTTTCTCCTTCTTTAAATATTTTCAGGATTATTACTATACACAGCACCTCTAAAATTTTCATAATGAAAAATCTCTCTAATTTAATATATTTTAGCTTGGAAATTATTCAAATCAATTTAAATAGAGCAATCTTTAACCTTTATATTCTTGTTCCTCATTAATTTAAATTAGACTACAATTTATTTTAAATATATAAAATTAGCATGAATGCCCTACCAATTATTATAGAGTTGGGAAAAATACCCATACTCCTAATCCACATGCAAATCTACATGTAATTCTAACATAAATTTCTCAATTTTGCAAACTGCTATGCATACTCAATTTCACATATACAATTTAATCATGGTGTAGCAAAATCTAAGATGAACCAACATTCATGAATTAACGTGCATGAGCAAACATGATGAACTCAATAATATTCACATTTAGGAGCAATAATCTTAGTGCAATTAGACATTTAAATGCTCTATATGTGGTATTTTACTCTTCTTTTCTCTTTTCCATTGGAAACAACCAAAAGCAGCAAAACGAAGCAGATTCAAGACTAATACAGACTGAGAGGATGATACACAGGGAACTGCAGAGCAACAGTCGACTGGCTCTTCAAACAGGCGACTGGACAGAGAGATTGATGGGGCTTGGCACAGTCGACTTACATCCAACACCAGTCGACTGCATCCAGCGGAGTGAAAAGATAAGATAATTAAAGATCCATCCTCATCTAAATCCAAATCAAAGCAGAAAAGGAAGAAAAGAAGAAAAGAGAAAGAAATAAAACACAGATTAAAGAAGGAAAGAAATAAAGGAAAGAAGAGGACTTTTCTGCAAAAAAAAAAAAGGCAAACCCTAATTCCCTTCCCGTGTTCCATAAATATCATCAAGAGGCGTTATTCTAGGGGATCGGAGGAGGAGGACCGAATCACGGAATTTCTGAATCATCAACCAAGAGGATTATTCTATCAGCATCGAAGAAGAAGGAGATCGAGTACGCTGAAGCAACAAGACAGTCGACTGAGTGACAGCAGTCGACTTCTCAGGCCAAACATCATCAGTTTATTTCTTCTCTTTCTAGTTTTTATTTTCATCATGTATTCGAAACTGTTAGTCAATAAAAGTTTTATTATGTGGAACTAATTTCATAGTTGGGTAGATTGAAACCGTAGTTATGTAATGCTTATATTCTTCTGAATGCTATTCTGTTACTTATTGATTGAACCTGAGAGTATTGGTATAGATTTATAATATACAAACTTGTTCAGAAGTTCTAAGAGCAGTCGACTGAGAGTGACAGCAAGTCGACTGCCATACAGAACCTGAGATTATCAAGTTTGCATGTTATAAATCTGAATCTGTTATATGAGTATAGAGATGACCCGTATCTCGTGCTCGTAGCTTGTAACACAGGAATCTTTAGGGATTCTTGGTTTAATCAACTTGAAGGATCTAGATCTGATACCAATTTCTAGAACTTCGAGTGTTTGTTCGTTTCTATTGTTCTTATGTTTTCTTTAAGTGCAACTTAGTAGATACCATGCTAAATACTTAAGGAAAGAAACGAATTAGAGTAGATACCATGCCTAATTCTTGGCTTAGGGAAACAATACTTTAAGGAGTAGATACCATGCCCTTAAAGGAACGAACATGAGTGATTAGAGTAGTACAGAAGGTGACTTAGCATTACTGACTATAAGTGAAAATCAAAACCCAACTACTTAATAGATATTTGTGATTCAGAACTACTTGATATAGTTTTTAGTTTTCTTCTTTTCTTTTAGAACAACACTTCAAGATTCTTATTTCTTATTGGTTAGTAAGTTAATTTCTACAATCTCTGTGGGATCGACCCTTGCTCGTCACTACGCTTCTATAAAACGATTCGTACACTTGCGAGGTTTTTTAATTTGTGTCTAGTTTATCTATTTATTTGGATATCTAGATTGCACAACAAGTTTTTGGCGCCGTTGCCGGGGATTGTTAGTATTTTAACTTACAAATCAGTAAATCTTTTCTTTTATTTTCTTTTCTTTTATTAAAAAATATTTTCTCTTCTAGGTTACAGGATTTTGGTGGATGCATGGAAGGCGATCACTTCGTCCAGAGCTACTACCTATTGATGCGGAAACAGAACGTGCTCTGCACAGACTAGGTCGGCTGTCTGCAACCAACCAGTCGACTGCTACAAGGGACCAGGAGACTGCACAGAGACCCAATTCACGAGCAACAACGGCTGAGGAGATACCAAATCGAGTACCAATGTAGGACAAATTCACGCCTAAGAATATTGAGCAACCTTCCTGCATTGCTTATCAACCTAATGTCACAGGGAATATGCATCTATCTCCCCAATTACTTAGCATGGTTCCCCACTTTAGTGGCAAACCAGACGAGGAGCCTCACCTCCATCTGCAAGACTTCTTTGATCTTTGCAGAACACAAAGCGTCCAAGGGCTTACCCCTGAACAAATCAGGTTAATCTTGTTTCCATTTTCCTTAAAACTCAATGCTCAATTGTGGTATAATTCTTTGGAACCAGGATCAATTAATTCATGGGAGCAATTAGCAACAAAATTCTTGAAAGAATTCTTTTCAGCCCAGAAGACCAAACAACTAAAAAGGGAGATTCAACTCTTCCAACAAAAAGATGGAGATTTATTCTTCGAAGCATGGAAGGACTTCAAGAACAAGCTTCTCAAGTGTCCTACGCACAACATGCCTAAAGTTGATCAGGTACAAGCATTTTATGAGGGTTTAAATGATATTAACAAGGCAATTGTGGATTCAGCGTGCAACGGGATCTTGATGAGGAAAAGTGGTGAGGAGGCCATCGAATTATTTGAAGAACTCAGCGAGAACTCACAGCAATTCTCAACAAGGGGAAGAGGCATTTCTAAAAAACAGGGAGTTTACAAAATTTCTGGTAGTAATAACATACAATTAGAAATGGTAAACATGAACAAAAAAATTAATATGCTTGTTAATGCAATGACAACAATGGGTAGTGTAAAAAATCAGACAAAAGAAATTTGTACAATTTGTTCTCATTTTGATCATACGACTGATAAGTGTCCCATGTCTTCTTTCATAGATCAGAAGCATGCAAACTATGTGGGACAAGGAGTATTTCCACCAAAGAACAACCCATTCTCGAACACATACAACCCAGGGTGGAGGAACCATCCAAATTTCTCATGGAGCAACAATCAAGGCACTCAATCTTCACAAGGACATGCACGGAACTTCCAGATGGGAAGTGGGTTTGATCGGCCAGTTCAAGAACAGAAGAAGTTGGATTTTGAATCTACCGTTCTTCAATTGCTCCAACAACAACATCAAACAAGCAACCAACAAGGGCAGGCCATTCAAAAATTGGAGACACAAATTGGTCAAATTGCTAAGGAGTTAAGTGAAAGAAAGGCAGGAGAACTCCCTTCACAAACCATACCAAACCCTAGAGGCCAAGAACAGCTCAAATCAGTAACAACTCTGAGAAGTGGTAAGACAATTGACAACAAGGTTGGAACACACGCAGACGATGCAGATACACAACCATCAAAAGTTTTGGGTTCCAACAAGGTAAGTGAAAAAGAAAGGATAGTTTTGCCACCATTCCCTCAAAGGTTAGTCAAGCAAAAGAAAGAACAACATTTATTTGATATCTTTGAAACTCTCAGAAAGGTAGAAATTAATATCCCCCTACTTGATGCTATTAAACGAATTCCTTCTTATGCCAAATTTTTGAAAGAATGTTGTACTCACAAAAGAACATTTCAGGTTAGTGAGCGCTGTTTTGTTAAGGAAATTACCTCCTAAATTGAAGGACCCAGGTAGTTTTACCATTCCTTGCAGGGTTGGTGAGCACTTCTTTGAAAAGGCACTACTAGACATGGGGGCAAGCATAAATCTTCTTCCTTACTCTGTTTACGAAAAGCTAGGATTGGGGGAACTCAAACCAACATCCATCACTTTGTAGTTGGCTGATCGCAGCATCAAAAGACCTAGAGGTATTTTGGAAGATGTCCTAGTTCAGGTAAATGATTTCATTTTGCCTGCAGATTTTGTTGTGTTGGATATGGAGGACTCTTCAATGCCATCTTCTTTACCGATCATTTTAGGTAGGCCCTTTATGAGTACGACTGATATAAAAATTTGTGTTAAAAAGGGTACTATAAGTATGAAAATAAATGGAGAAAAGGTTGAATTTAAAATGTTTGATACACTAAAATTACCACATGATGACCATGAATGCTATAATGTTGATGTGGTACAGGAGATTGTTGATCAAACATTTCAGGTACATAGCATTAACCACTACAAGTCGCATTACACAGTCTCTAACATTATCTCATGTTGAACAGGAATACGATGACTGCAGGATTGCAGAGACAGTACATCACCTTGAAACCCCAAAGTCATATTCAGGTAAGCTTGCACCTGCATTTGAAAATTTTGTGTCTGATAACACTTGTGTTTCCTCAGACCAGTCGACTGGTGAACGGAACAAGTCGACTATCTCGACTGCTACCAGGACACCAGACGTGGAGCTTAAGCCGCTGCCTGAACATCTGAAGCACGCATATTTGGGTGAGAACCAGACGCTACCAGAGATAGTTGCTGCAAATTTGAGTGCACAGGAAGAAGATAAGCTGCTGAGGGTACTGCGAGAACACAAAGGTGCAATAGGATGGACCATTGCAGATATCAAGGGAATAAGTCCATCCAAATGCATGCATAAAATACTTCTTGAAGACAATACAAAACCTAGCAGGGAAGCACAGAGAAGGCTTAATCCACACATGAAGGAAGTGGTAAGAACAGAGGTCTTGAAGCTATTAGATGTTGGCATCATCTACCCTATCTCAGATAGCAAATGGGTGAGTCCTATACATGTGGTGCCTAAGAAAAGTGGAGTCACAGTGGTGAAGAATGAAGAGAATGAGCTTATCCCTACTAGAGTGACCACAGGATGGAGGGTATGCATTGACTACAGGAAGCTGAATAACGAAACCAGGAAAGATCACTTCTCTCTTCCTTTTATTGATCAAATGTTAGAAAGATTAGCAGGATATAGTCATTATTGTTTTTTAGATGGTTATAGTGGCTATAATCAAATTGCTATTGCTCCAGAAGATAAAAAAAAAACCACTTTTACATATCCTTTTGGTACTTTTGCATACAGGAGGATGCCCTTTAGATTGTGCAACGCACCAGCTACATTTCAGAGATGCATGATGAGTATATTTTCAGACATGGTGGAAAGGTTCATCGAGGTATTTATGGATGATTTTAGTGTTTTTGGATCTTTTTTTGATGAATGCCTTAACCATTTGCAGCTTGTACTTAAGAGATGTGAAGAATGCAATTTAGTGCTGAATTGGAAAAAGTGCCATTTTATGGTACAACAAGGTATTGTCTTGGGACATGTGGTGTCAAAAAGAGGCATAGAGGTGGACAAGGCAAAAGTTGACATCATATCAAAGCTACCCCCTCCTACTACAGTCAAGGGTGTTAGGAGTTTTCTTGGACATGCAGGGTTCTATAGAAAATTTATAAAAGATTTCTCAAAAATCTCCAGACCCCTTTGTGAATTGTTGGCTAAGGACGTTGAGTTTGCATGGACAGAAGAGTGCACAAATGCTTTTATTACATTCAAGAATCTTCTCATTTCTGCACCTATTGTCATGGCACCAGATTGGAACCATCCTTTCGAGCTTATGTGTGATGCAAGTGATTATGCTTTGGGAGCTGTTTTAGGTCAGAGAATCAATAAGGTACCCCATGTTATTTACTATGCTTCTCGAACTTTAAATGATGCACAACTAAATTATTCCACTACTGAAAAAGAAATGTTAGCTGTCATTTTTGCTGTAGAGAAGTTTAGATCATATTTGATTGGTTCTAAAGTAATTGTTTTCACTGACCATGCTGCTTTGAGATATTTGTTTGCTAAAAAGGATGCTAAGCCTAGGTTGATTAGATGGGTGCTGTTGCTTCAAGAATTCGACCTTGAGATTAGAGACAAGAAAGGAAGTGACAATGTTGTGGCAAATCACATGTCCAGATTACTGCATGAGGAAGAAAGAATTGTGCCCCCACTTAATGAAAATTTCCCAGATGAAAATTTATTTGAAATAAATATACAACTTCCATGGTTTGCAGATATTGTAAATTATCTCACTGCTCATGTTTTCCCTCCAGGTATGACAATTCAGGAAAGAAAGAGACTGGTGGCCATGTGCAAGCACTATTATTGGGATGATCCTTATTTGTTCAAATTCTGCCCTGATCAAATTATAAGAAGATGTGTGGCAGAAGAAGAGCAAATGAGTATTCTACAACATTGCCATCAATATGCATATGGAGGACACTTTGGACCAAAAAGAACAGCACTTAAGGTATTACAATCTGGTTTTTATTGGCCTAATGTATTCAAAGATGCTTTTTCTTTTTGCAGGACTTGTGACAAATGCCAAAGGACAGGCAACATCTCTTCTAGAAATCAAATGCCACTGCAAAACATTCAAGTAATCGAGCTTTTTGATGTTTGGGGAATCGACTTCATGGGTCCCGTTCCTAACTCATTTGGTTATTTATATATTCTTGTGGGTGTGGATTATGTGTCTAAATGGGTCGAGGCTGTTCCCTCAAAAACTAATGATCACAAAGTTGTTGTCAAGTTTTTGCAGGAGAACATCTTCACTAGGTTTGGTACACCACGGACAATAATTAGTGATGGAGGGAGCCACTTCAATAACTTTCCATTTGCTTCTTTGATGAAGAAATATGGGATTACACATAGAGTGGGTACTCCATATCATCCTCAAACCAGTGGGCAGGTGGAGATTAGTAACAGAGAGATCAAGAGCATTTTGGAAAAGACAGTAAATACAAGGAGAAAGGATTGGTCGCTACGCTTGAATGATGCATTATGGGCCTACCGAACGCCATACAAGATACCCATCGGCATGTCACCATACCGTTTGGTTTTTGGAAAAGCTTGTCATCTGCCAGTGGAGTTGGAACACAAAGCCTATTGGGCCATCAAAAGGTTCAATTTTGATATGAAACAAGCAGGCGACAAAAGAAGATTGCAACTGAACGAGCTTGAAGAGTTGAGGCACGACGCATATGAAAATGCAAAGTTGTACAAAGAAAGGACCAAGATGTACCATGATAAACAGCTAGCAAGGAAAGAGTTTTATGAAGGATAGAAGGTATTAATATACAACTCAAGATTAAGACTCTTTCCAGGCAAGCTTATGTCACGATGGTATGGCCCATACATTGTTACAAAAGTCTTTCCACATGGAGCATTGGAGGTTCATAGCAAAGAGAAAAATCAAAAATTCACGGTGAACGGGCATAGGGCGAAGCCGTACATTGAGATGAGTTTAGAGCCACACGAGGAAGATGTGAATCTTCAAACCATTCAATACATTGCATGAACTCATCAAGTCTAGCTGAAGACAAGAAACACAGCGCTTATTGGGAGGCAACCCAATTTTTCAGGGGAGTACTTACACTCTCTATTTATTTATTTCTTTAATCTTTTCTTTACTTTATTTTCTTTCCTTCAAACTAGTTGGTGACACATGCCTATATTTTAAGTTTTGTGCGAACATTGAGGACAATGTTCCATCTAAGTTTGGGGGTAGTTATTTGGAGTCTTTTGATTTTTGTTTTTTTTTTTTTTTTTTTTTTGGGGATAAACAATTTCTTATAAAGTAAGAGTAAGTATACTTATTTGCTTTAGGATTGTTGAGTTTCATAATTCCTTACAAAATTGTAAGAGTCATGTGACTATACATAAAAAAAAAACAAATGTGATGCTTTTTCTGGTGATTATCCCCTTTGATCTAGTCCTAAACAGAGTTTAAGTAAATAGAGTATTATATCTAAAAAAAAATAAAAAAAAATTGAATAAAGTCATTCTACTCCGATGTTTTGAGTTGCTTAGTAACTAGGGGTATTCATCACCAATGTTTACTTTTACGTCAAACGACAACTTGAAATATGAGTATGCAAAGCACTTAAAGTTTGTGACTTGTTGAGTAACCGGGTGGATTCATCACCAATGTCTTGCACTCGCGTCAAAAGGCAAGTGACAACTTAGAGAAGAGCCTTATCTATAAAAAAACAAAAAAAAAAAAAAAAAAAACTCTAGTTTGCTACTCGGTTTGTAGTACAGAAAAGGAATAATCACAGATTGGGTAGTTACATACTATAACTATAATTAATTGCATGACAAATATGATTGGGTTTGGAGTTATGAATAGACAATTGCACTAGAGAAAGTGGGTATGCTTGTTTTTACTTTATTTGCAATTGTTTTTAATTGAAATTTTGATGCTTGCATAATAAGATATTTTCTTGGTGTGATGGGTTGAGACTAGTATTTCCCTTGTTCATAATTTTACTTTTTGCTTGAGGACAAGCAAAAGCTGAGTTTGGGGGTATTTGATGAACTCAATAATATTCACATTTAGGAGCAATAATCTTAGTGCAATTAGACATTTAAATGCTCTGTATGTGGTATTTTACTCTTCTTTTCTCTTTTCCATAGGAAACAACCAAAAGCAGCAAAACGAAGCAGATTCAAGACTAATACAGACTGAGAGGATGATACACAGGGAACTGGAGAGCAACAGTCGACTGGCTCTTCAAACAGGCGACTGGACAGAGAGATTGATGGGGCTCGGCACAGTCGACTTACATCGAACCCCAGTCGACTGCATCCAGCGGAGTGAAAAGATAAGATGATTAAAGATCCATCCTCATCTAAATCCAAATCAAAGCAGAAATGGAAGAAAAGAAGAAAAAAGAAAGAAATAAAACGCAGATTAAAGAAGGAAAGAAGAGGACTTTTCTGCAAAAAAAAAAAGGCAAACCCTAATTCCGTTCCCGTGTTCTATAAATATCATCAAGAGGCGTTATTCTAGGGGATCGGAGGAGGAGGACTGAATCACGGAATTTTTGAATCATCAAGCAAGAGGATTATTCTATCAGCATCGAAGAAGAAGGAGATCGAGTACGCTGAAGCAACAAGCCAGTCGACTGAGTGACAGCAGTCGACTTCTCAGACCAAAAATCATCAGTTTATTTCTTCTCTTTCTAGTTTTTATTTTCATCATGTATTCGAAACTGTTAGTCAATAAAAGTTTTATTATGTGGAACTAATTTCATAGTTGGGTAGATTGAAACCGTAGTTATGTAATGCTTATATTCTTCTGATTGCTATTCTGTTACTTATTGATTAAACCTGAGAGTATTGGTATAGATTTATAATATACAAACTTGTTCAGAAGTTCTAAGAGCAGTCGACTGAGAGTGACAGCAAGTCGACTGCCATACAGAACCTGAGATTATCAAGTTTGCATGTTATAAATCTGAATCTGTTATATGAGTATAGAGACGACCCGTATCTCGTGCTCGTAGCTTGTAACACAGGAATCTTTAGGGATTCTTGGTTTAATCAATTTGAAAGATCTAGATCTGATACCAATTTCTAGAACTTCGAGTGTTTGTTCGTTTCCATTGTTCTTATGTTTTCTTTAAGTGCAACTTAGTAGATACAATGCTAAATACTTAAGGAAAGAAACGAATTAGAGTAGATACCATGCCTAATTCTTGGCTTAGGGAAACAATACTTTAAGGAGTAGATACCATGCCCTTAAAGGAACGAACATGAGTGATTAGAGTAGTACAGAAGGTGACTTAGCATTACTGACTATAGGTGGAAATCAAAACTCAACTACTTAAAAGATATTTGTGATTCAGAACTACTTGATATAGTTTTTAATTTCTCCTTTTCTTTAAGAACAACACTTCAAGATTCTTATTTCTTATTGGTTAGTAAGTTAATTTCTACAATCTCTGTGGGATCGACCCTTGCTCGTCACTATGCTTCTATAAAACGATTCGTACACTTGTGAGGTTTTTTAATTTGTGTCTAGTTTATCTATTTATTTGGATATCTAGATTGCACAACAAAACACACATGATATTAACACATAAGAAATCTTATGAAAATTTATTTTAAAAGCATGACAAATCAATTTCCATGTTGTATCTTCATCTATTCATCTAGTCTATTTAATTTAGCATGCATCCAGACTCATCTTAATTCACCAATTACAATCTAGATTACATAAAGCAATTACCTAACAATTTCATGCATCAAAATAAGTAAATTAGAAATTAAAGTGACATCCACCTATTTGAAAATTTTAATTAATCCATAGAAAACAAACTCCATGATGCCCCAATCTCTCCCTAAAAAATCGAGCTCCCAAATTCCCGAAAGCAATTCACAGCAAGAGCACCAATGTTATATATATATATATATATATATATATATATATATATATATATATATATATATATATATATTGTTTCTTTGCCGTTAGAAACTAGGAGAGGGTGTATAAATTTGATTAATTAAGTGGGGGGTTAATTTAACAACCCAATAACACCCCTAGCCACTTACTTACACACCCCACTCTCTCATCTCCAAAAAGTGCAGCCGGTTCTTTGTTTAGTGTGCAATGCAGGTGCACATGTGTGCACGTGCTTTGTACACCACTTATTCTATTTTCATATAATTATTTTATTTCATTTCATTTTTTTAATAAATACTTATATCAGTAAATTTTGTACAGTTCGCTTAAATTAATCCTACAAAACTTTTAGTGCACAAAAATCTGTAATTTAAAATACCATAGTTTGCATGTGCATAGAAGAGGAACACGTGCAAAGCACGTTAAGCCAAAATATTCAAAAAATCTAAAAATATATTATTCCGTATGTTAGAATTAAGACAAAGAAATATAAATATACATGCTTCATAAAATTTGTTTTGAAAAAGAATATAACTGATACATGCACTGCAAGCACGTGCGTCGCACGTATCAATAAGTATTTAAATACAATAAAATGGTTTTGAGCAATGGAGAAATTGAAATACGATTTACATAAACATATTTATATTGATAAAGTTATGGATATTTCATGTAATGGTAAAATATATGTAATCGACACGTATTGGAAACACTTGTGATGCACGTAAAAACACAAAGGTTAAGATTAATACTTGAGTTAGCTCAAGATAGGATAAAAAAGAATTTCGATATGACGGAAGATATATAATTAATCGAAGTACAAAAATACGTAGGATATTTATATTAAAATACGTTATGGATATACAAAATGCATATGCATAACACCCGTGAGAAAAATTATCGTAACTCAATTTTGCGGGGTGTTACAAGACTAGTAAGTACGTAGACTGATGACCATATCTCACTGGCCATGGATATGAGATACCAAGTCTTCACGTGGGTACTTATTAGAATAATAATGTACTGGACTAATACACCATGAGAACGTTGCATGGATCGTTACGTGAGTGTTATAAGAAGTTCTCACAGTGATCATGGTGTACGTGGTCCTTTGAATTGTATTCGTTACGGTTCCTTACACGAGAAGTTATTTGTTTTAATGCCGTCAAACGTCACATCTAATAAGGTGATTACAAACCCGACTATTGGACATACTAAAAAACATGCTAACTAATTGAATGACTTAGGATTTGTCCCTTTTACATAATAGGAGTGAAATCTACTGGCCCCTTGATTAAGTGAGACTACAAAATGCATGACCGTGCTCAAATACGTCAATATGAGATATTGGTCTCATTTGTTTTAGTGAGTCTACTTGGACATCAAGAAACTAAAGATTGAACTATACAAGGGTGCCACGTTATATGCCTTGTGGTCAATTAAGATATCTGGACAAAAGGACTAGACTACATGATGACATTGGTCACGGATATGTTACGTCAAATTACTGAGAATCCCGTTACTTAAGTAGCAGTGATGTATTGCTAGATACCGCTCATTATTTGTAAAACTAAAATAGGATTTTAGTATTTCTGTCAACGTAATGAGAACGTATAGGGTTACATACTTAGAATGGGTCGAAATTGAGATTTAAATTCATTAGATGAATTTAATTTGGAATCCAAGTAAGACTTGGGCTCCTAAAATTGGATGGACAATTAATTAAATTAATTGGGCCAACCCAAATCAAAAGGCTCCCACATCTGACTACTCACTTAGGGTATATATATATACTAGATTTGCCCGTGGGCACGTGCCTACGGCACGTCTTCGAAACGATACAACACACGAAAAGCCCTGTGAACAGTAAAACAACAATTATGTAGTTCAAGTTTGAATAGTATGACAATAATTAGTTGTAAATAAAAGTCCATGTTTCTATTAGTACATGTTGAAAAATACTTATAAATGAGGGTGTAAAATCTAACTTCTTAGAAATTTAAGGATGGAAAATGATGAAATTTAACTGTTGAGGAGATATTTGCTATTTTTAATATAACATGTGCAATAAAAAAAGCATAAAAATTCTGAAAATTTTACAAACCTGAAATCTTAAAATCTAAATTTTTAAGTAAATAAAGAAAGAATGAGAGAAAGAGAGGGAGAGAGAGAAAGAGAAAAATATGAAAAAACGAATAGATGAGAGAGATAGTAATGAAGTAATGAGTTTTTAGTTTTGGGGGGAGAAAATTTAATTTTGGGGTTTGAAATTTTAGGCGGGAAAATATGTTTTGGGAGAATCAATATAGGCCATTTGTTTTAGGGGAGATTGAATGAAAGCCACTTGATAGCTTTCTTTGTAATTTATTATATAGATATATATATATATATATGTGTGTGTGTGTGTGTGTATGTGTGTGTGTGTGTGTGTGTGTGTGTGTGTGTGTGTGTGTGATATAGAAAAGAGAAAACCGTATCTGTGTGTGTGTGATATAGAAAAGAGAAAACCGTATCTGTGTGTGTGTGTGTGTGTGTGATATAGAAAAGAGAAAACCCTATCTGTCACAGAAAGTGAGAAAGAGAGAGATTTTGAGCAACATCCCCTTTCCGCAGCTAGCACCGCGGTGTGAGGAAGAGCCCGATTTGACCTATTTGTGTGGATACCATAGAGGCACTGCTACATTGCAGTGCTCGTCATTAGCATACTGTGGAGAAAGCAGATTCATCATTGAGGAAAAACTCTTAACACGTTTTATGGTTCTCACATGGATCCATGGATGGGTTTCGAATCTTTTATTTTATTTTGTCCACTTCATATTTACTTTGTGATTGAATTTGAGTCCCAACAGCTGCACTTAAGGAGAGTTGGACTCCGGACTTGCCGTTTTGTACTTGTAAATATTTGTAGTGGCAATGGATCTGAATACATAAATTTGCAATAATTCTGTGATTTGGATAATTCTTTCATATGTTTTATCCTTGCTGTGTAACTTGTTGTGTGAAATTGATGAGCAGTCGACTGGGTTCTTTGTAGCTAAAGAACATGGCCTCGAACTTGTTGTTTGTAGCTAACAAACTGCCGATGATGTTCAAATGATGTGCGTAGTGTTTGACATAGTTAGAACTTATCCGTCTTGTACCCAGCTAGTTAGTTGTAGGAGAAACTCTTAGGAAGAGTAATTTTCCAAACTTGTTGTATGAGTGTTTAGCTAGTTGTAGGAGCAACTCTGAGGGAGAGTTGTTTTCCAAACTCGCTATATGAGTCCTCCAACAAATTGTAAGAGTCACATCAAGTGGCTTGTTGAACTAAAAATGTTGCTTTTGCAAGTTTTATTGGAGTAACCATAATCCACGATTTTGAACCTGTAATCTATCTTTAAGGAATTTTAACTAGTTTCAGGAAAAGATAGAATGATGAGTTGAACTCTAAATGTGCTTGTTTACAGGTTGCTAAAGTAACTCCGAGCCATGGGTATAGATTTCGAACTTGTTAGTTTAGGTATTAACAGATTGCAGAAGCAGATCAAATGGTGAGTTGAACTCTGAACTTGCGTTGTTGCAAAATGCTAGAGTAACATCGTTGAATCCAAACACCCCGATTTCCTAACACTAGAAATTCGTGACACAATCGAGAATCATACTTCAAATGAGTCCATAACATAAAAAATAACTAGAAATATAAACTTTTATTACCTCAATGATATTACACTGTACAATATGATCTTACATAAACTTTTCATCAAGAATTACATCAACAAAATACTTTGTACAAAATCTATATCCTCTACTTGGATGCTTCTCGCTGCTCGAGTCCCCTGCTCTGAAGATCAGATAGTCCTTCACACTAACCAAGTGTGGGCATGCAATGCTGATACCACCAGCAATCTCCAAAATCCTCAACAATCAATATTTGAAGTAGACGAAAAATGTGAAAGTCAAACCACAAGTGTCAGTGTATGCCCTGACCTAGAATTTACTACAAACAAACTTAAATACACGCGATGCTCCTACTCCAATGCACATTTGATTGCAAACATATGCATCCCATACTACATACTTCCCAACCAAGCTCACGTTCTTCAGTTAATAGGGTTTGATCCCTCACCATGCAACCTACTTTTGAACTCTTTCCTATTTTTGACATTCATCTAGTAACTAGTAGAGTCTATAGTTGGTGCGGTCTACCCCCGCTAATGCAGCCGGATCGTGGTCCTTCTCCACTCTAAACGGCATTGATCACTCTATTTATTCAGATCATGGTCCTTCTCCACTCTGACAGGATCATGGTCCCTCTCCACTCCTGGTCAGGCCGGTGATCATTCGGCTTCAGCCACAGCTCTGTCAGATTTATGGTCGTTATCCACTCATGCCTCTACAAAAGGTTATCGTGAACATAAGTCGAATTTGTAGGGCCAGCGTATTCCGCCAAGAGACACAGAGTTTAACTTTTGCTCCCCATTCGTATTGATAACTCAGATCATAGATAGAAGCTTAAGGGTCCACCCCCTAAGTTTCGACAGAACCTGTGACTTACGTCTGCGTCCTGCTTTTATCACTAAATCCTAGAAATTAACAATCGAGACAACGTCGTCCCTGTTACCTTGACCAGGTGAAATGGTGCCCCATGTGTCCCCTTGACAGGTGATTACCACACCCAACTAGTGCATGTCCTTACAACTTTAATAATGTGGCCTAGAGCTAGCATACCCTACCTACATTTCTTTACTAATAATAAACATTTGCCAATTAATCCATCTTCTCTTCCCCGAACAACTTTCACCCTATCGGTAATTTGGGTCACACTTAGCCTCTAGAACCACGCACACATGGATCACATCATTAGACTACTGATTAAAACATGACTATTACAAGAGTCAAACCATTAAGATCAAGGATATAAATCATTGTAAGTTCTAAAGTTCTAGCGTGGTTCTCATAATATTACATACAATCTTACTAGTCAACACGTCCTAGAATTAAAGACAAAATATCACATACACGGACATCACACAACACACAGACTGATAAGTAGTTAATTCTATAATTACTAGATTGGTTCATTAATTATGCGATCTACCATCTAGTTACAAAATCCTAACTTATAAATTATGCACTTGATTCAACTTATACACAACTAGTTATCTTTTATTAACTAATCGATTAGAGTATACTATATGGCTATTTTATAGTTAATTAGCTTAGTCATTTGTTCAAGACTTAATCAAACCCAAATAGAGCTCAACTCAGCCTTCAAATCGGGCCCAAGAATTGGCCCACCCTGACCAAATTTGGCCCAACGAAAAATAGCGAATCGAACCATCGTCGATCGCCATTTTCACCCTGATCTTGGCCCGCAACCAACTTTTGCTTGAGTCCCTCTAATTTTCTCACTTCCACGGTCTTCCCGATGAGTGGTAGTGCCAAAACGGTGTGTGGAATCCTTCTTGGATGACGAGCAAGTCGGTGCGCAGAAACAATCGCAACCTTTGCATTCGAAATGTTATGGCTCCTATTCTACTTAATTAGTCATGTATTACCGATTAGGGCCTAAGATTCATAGTAATGACTTAGTTAAAAGAAAGTTAAGGTCCTGATGAGTGACTTTTGCCCACCGTTTGGGTGTGCTAAAGTGCTCAAAGCAGTGAACAAGATCAGCCAACAACGGCAGCCTAAAATACTGACTAAATCGACTAACTGAGCTCGTTTTGGCGATCAACTCACTATGTAAGTGATCCTACACTTAGCACAACACTATAGAACTTCTACCCACATGATACACATGCAAAAGAGATGATCTAAAGTCCTAAACAATGAATTTAGAAATACAAACAGCAAGCAATACATAGGCAAAAGTGTCGTTAAAGGGTTCTTGCCGGACCTGTTTCAAGGGTTAAGCATGTCCTGATGAACCCCAAATTTTAGCATGAACAACAAACTAGAGCCCAAATTGGTTATATTTTCATCCCCAAAACAACAATCATAGACACATACAAACAACATTTACACAACTAAACTACACCTCTAAATAGTGAGAAATATGTGACTTATTTGCACAATCAAGTTAGAAAAATCGACTTTATCCACACACAAATTATCACCTACTGATGCGCATGCTCATCTACAACACATGATTAGATTTTAAGGTTTAAAAACAAGATTATAAGATCATTAATAGACCCCTAAGTAGTGACTACTTGCATTCATCAAAACAGTAAGCTTAAAAAATCTAACATGTCATTCTTGCTATTTGAAAAAATCACTAATAATCACACACTAATTGGAATTTCAACTTCTTAGGTTCTGCAGGAAAAATCAGTGAGTCTACTTCAATTTCTTAGTTGGAAGTTTCCTCAAATTATTTCATTAAAGATGCTAAAATTATCAAGAACTGATAAGTATACAAATCTCCAGAGACTGAACAAAATTGTCAACCAATTGAAAATTCAGTTTTATTTAAAATAAAAACTGATGTAAAAAATTCATAAAATTTGGTGAACATGTTCTACACACATACAAGTATCACATATAAAAATTTCAGCTTGAAATACCACATTTCCATAGAAAAATGATTTTTTTTGAAATAAGAGTAATAAACAGGATAAAATCACAACTTATACTCTGTTTTTCTTCTTAAGCAACAATGATTTCGGATTTTATTAAAATAGCAAATATTATCCAAAAATTATGAAATATGGTGGAGATGTTCTAGAAATGCATGAGATACTGCTATAAAAATTTGAACCATAAATTCCATTTATTCACAGAGATATGATTTCCAGACTAAGGACAAGTTCCAGGACAGAAAACATACGACCAGTCCAAGTTATTCTATCACGAATTTCACATACGATTTTTAACAATCATCAACATGTGTCATATACTAGAATGCAAACCATATTGTGAAGAAACTACACCAATCACATCAGAAACAAGAAATGAGGGATTGGGGAACACCCACCTCTTGAAATGAAGACAATTTGTGTAACCCTTTTAGCTCCAAGCTTATCCTCCTAGCCTTGTTCTCCTTCTCATTGCTATCTTCTTGGTTCCTTGGCTTCTTGTTCTCCTTCATGGCTTCTTCTTCTTGCTCCAATTCAGCATTAGAAAGGGTAAAGTGTGTTTTGAGAGGTAAAGAGAGTGTTTGTGAAGTGAAGAAACGAAGCAAGTGAACTGGGGCTAGCTCCTTCTCCTTTTAATTGGCCAGCCACAAGCAGAGAGAGAGAGAGAGAGAGAGAGAGAGAGAGAGAGAGAGAGAGAGAGAGAGAGAGAGAGGTTGAGTGCTAAAGTGTCCAGAATGCTTAGCGTTCCACAAGATGATCCTGGAAACTCCCACACCCATCATGACAACTACTCAAAAATCAAACCCTAGCCCTTTTCCCTCTATCTTAAACCGGCCAACTAGCCCCTAGGAATTTTTTTTGTTTTTTTTTTGTAGAGTTTCAAGCAGTAATATACAATTGTATGAAAGGTGTACTTGACATGTTAGGTCATGTGAGCCCAAATGTCTAACCATGTGAGTTGGGTTTGGACTCAAACCTACACTTCATATGGTGCACAAACAATAGCAAAATAATTATACATACAAATTGTAACACACAAAAATTTTACTAACTTATACAATCATATTCATATATAAAGTTATTATACAAATAATTGTTAATCATTTATACATTTAATCTCAATTAATACTGAGAAAATACATCAACTCCGGTTTAATAATCACACCTTTGTTGAGTTCAAAATATATCGAATAATAATATGTTTCAATACTTACTCAATTTAAAATTTTGAAAACTTCATTAATACGCGTGACTCTCAAACATTCATGGATTAATATACAAAAAAGATATATACTATTTTGCAGGGTATTACACTTCGAGCCATGGGTATGGACTCCGAACCCATCTTATAAGGAGCTTCTAATGTGTTTTTGGTGCCATGTTTAGAAGTAAGCTTGGCATTTAACTCATTGTATGCATCCATAGAGTTGTACAATAATTCTGCAAAAACTAATACTAAATTTTACTGAAAAATAAAACTAAGTGGTTGCTGTAGTGGCTGACCGTTATTACACCCAGGACCGATAGCGAAAGCGGTCTTTATTGGAGAATAAAACTAAACGGCTGCTCTAGTGGCTGGCCTTTATTACAAGTTGAGAAAATTTGCTACTACTTCTATGAGAGGACGTTTTAGACACCTTCGTAGTACTTCATAAGGTGTTCATCATTCCAAATCCTGCTAATATCTCCTTGCCCCCGGGTCTTCAAGTTGATGAGCCGCGTGGTAGATCTTTGCCTGGACTTACCTGTTTTGGAGTGAGCCTGCCATTATTTTGCATAGAGAATTGGCGATCTTCAGATTTGCCAATGTGTTTAGGCAAGACTTTTTTTCCAGTTGAACGAGCGGAGCGACTTCGTGTGGGGGTTCAAGTCCATTACTATATTCTGTTGAGAACAAATTTGAACCTTGTGGGAGATGATTTGGCAGGTTTGGTAGTTCTTAGCAGAATTTTCTATTGTAGTGGCTTCAAGCTTGTTATGGACTTGGAGTTATTGTGATTGCTTTCCGGTAGTAGATTTATTGCGTTGAAGGAAAAAACCACGCCCCCATTGCTACGGTGTAGCATGCTCGTGCTGACTGTTGGCTCCCTACAACTTGGCCTACGCCGCTGGGAACTTTATTTTCATGTGGTAAGCAGAAGCAATTGCATAAAATGCCGCTAGGCCTAGAGAACTGAATATTGTGTTGTATGCACCTTTGAAATCTACTACCATGAAGCCTAGTGCTTTGGTTTAAATAGCGGGGGCTTTTCCTGCTGTCACATCGAGTGTGACGATATCTTCTACTTGAATGGGTACACTAAAGAATCCATGGAGTGTATTATCGACTGGCTTGAGTCGTTCTTGGGAGAGCTTCAGGCCGTTGAAAGTGTTCATGAAAAGGATATTTACTGTGCTACCGTTGCCTACCAAGATGCGGTGTACCTCATGATTCACCATGTAAAGGTTTATGACCAATGTATAGGAGTGAGGTGTTCAGACACCTTCTAAGTCTTCGTCGGAGAAATATACCGAGACCCCGGTGCTCTTGCCAAGCAAGATGTTATGTACTGATTTGACTTACCAGAAAAATGCTTTACGTGATGAGTTGGAATCTCTCCCCATTGGGCCTCCGAGAATAGTGAAGAATGACCATGCGTTCTGAGTCTCGTGATTCAAAAGGTCTCTTTTGATGCTTATTAGGCCCCCGTGTCAGAAGGCTTTCGGCGTTGTTGTTTTTTTTGGACAAATTGAGAGAGATAGCCCCGGCGAATCAGGCCTTCAACTATTTCATTGAGGTCTAGACAACTATCAGTAGTGTGTCTATGGTCTCTAGAAATGAGCACCACTTGTTCTTGTCTCTTCTCTTGTTAGATGCGGACATATTAGAGGAAGGGTGGATTATTCTGTCCTTCTCAACTTCCATGAGGACGGCTGATACGCTTGCATTGAGAGGAGTGAACTTGTCAAAGTTGTTGGTGTATGCCATAGAGGCTAGCCTTATATGACCTTTCTAGTTTACATTGTATCATGACATTTACTTTATATATGAGATATTTTATTTATTTTGTTATTTATTGTGGTTAAATAAAAATAATAAAGTCCTTAGATAGTAGGTTCAATATCACGGGATATCAAGTGCATGACTACTATTGGTTGAAATCAGAACACTATTCTGAAATATCCCTACTCAAGTATTATTGTGAATTATGACAATAATAATACATAGAGACTAGTATGTGTGTAGACTGATGACCATATCTCACCGGTCATGGATATGAGATATCAATTATTCACATGGGTACATATTGAAGTAACAATGTACTGGACTGAATCACCATGAGAATGTTGCATGGATCGTTACGTGAGTGTCATGAGCAATTCTCACAATGACCATGGTGTAACGACCCTAAAATTCACCACATTGTAGAACATAAAGTTTTGAATAAGAAAATTTCCTTTAAATTGGACCCAATTTGACTCAACTTGACCCAAATGAACCCAATTGGACAAAACTTGACTCTACACTTGGTTTCTAGCATGACATGTAACAAGAAAAAAAAGTTGAATTGAACCCCTAGGGTTTGGCCAGCCAACAATTAGTGGGAAAGTTGGAGGGCGTCTGAATAAGGTTTGAATGCTACAACTCTCCACACACACCACCTCCCACTCTCCCCAATCTAGTGCAGGTGACCCTTCCCCTCCCCATCAGAAATCCCGCCCAAGATCTCTCCCTCTCTCTATTAAAGCCCCCTCATCAAACCCTAGCTCCATTTTTATCATTTCTACTCCAACATGACTATTTTCTCCGTTCTAAACCACTACCAAACTCACTCCTACACTCTTAGATACTATTTTGGGAGCAAGTAAGAGCAAGAGAAGCAAGAAGCAAGTAAGGAGCAAGAGGAATAAGAAGCAAGAAGAGCAAAAAGCAAGGAGGTTGAGGCTTGAAGTGTCATTTCCCTTCAACTACACAACTAGCAAGGTGGGTGTTTCTACTCCTTGGTGTGTTTAAATTGTTTTGAATGTTTAGAATGTAAACATGATCTGTTTGTGATGCTAAGACATGAATGCATGTGGGAGTTTTGAAGATATCTTGCTAGGAATCTTGCTAAAGAACTGTCACGCCCCGCTTCCCAAAAATACGGAATACAAGTACATGACATTGGCCCAGCGAATGACTAACGTTATCCATTAGCTGTTTCTCCGATCAACTCAATAAAATAATCAATACAGAACAATTGTGCAGGAAATAATAACAATCTCATGAACAATAATACTTGGAATGAAGCAATATAAAATATCTAAATACAATAAACCAACATCTGGAAACAAATAATAAAATTCGAGATATAAGCCCAATACAATAATAATCCAATCACAAATAGATAATAAGTCTCAATACATTAAGTTCAATAAAACGATAAGCAATTATAAAGTATTAAATCTTTAGAAAGATTGTTCTCCAATTCCAGCAGGAAATTCTCCATCAATACCTGTGAATACTTCATCTAAAAAAATAAGAAAAATTTTCCTCAGATTAAGTCATGGACAGCAAGTAGAGAAAGCAAGGAATAATGGAATAATGGTATAACAATGAATCAATGAATCAATAGGAATCAATAACATGGGAAAATAATCAATAATCTTTATCATGATAATCGATGCAATGGCTATAAACAATGATTCAATCTTCAATAACAATATTCAATGATCAATACCAATAGCACTTAGCCAATATTCGATATCAATAGGAACAATAATGAACATTATGCAGTGCCGATGTTGTGTCAATTCTTATGTCTATTATTCATTTTAATTCTAACTAATGCATGTACTACTACATCCCATACTACAGGTTCGATGCATACAACCAATTTCGTTCTAGACTTAACTAGAAGATTCTATAGATCATGTACACGGCACGATAACATTATTAGCAGCATCGGTGAACACTGATTGGCTCAATAACAATAGAACAATATACGATCAATTGGGTTATTATGTCAATAATCCAACAATAAACCGATAACAATAACAATAGTCAACACAATATTTTGGGAAACATGCCCCACACTTCAGTGTACAATCACTATATCATCAACTACTCCAATCAATCCCTTAAACCCCGGCTTATTAATTATTTTATTAATTCAACAATACAATATGCAATTATGAGACATAAGATAAACGATAATAACAGTAGGGAAACTATAGGATAGTAAACAATGACAATAACTCATTGGGATCATGCAATATACCATACACACTTCGATTCATGCAATACTACGATGTAGGGAACAATCAATTTAAGAAACTTGAAAAGTGAAATTCTGGACAGCAAGACTAGTCTGTACAAAAGTGTAGTTTCCCACTATTTCAGAAATCAAAAACTAAAACCATCAAAAATTCTAAAAACTAGACTTCAACACGGTTCCAACACATATTTAAAATTCAAAATCTGACAACAGTAGCTAGGTCAAACACATTATTCTTTACAGATTTCATGTTCAGGCAGAATTTTGACATCATATTGTTATAATTTTAGAATTAGCAAAAATTCAATAATAAATTCATTAAAAATATTTTCTAGACTCGTAAACATGATAACTAACAATCTGAAAATTTCCAGAACAAAATTTTATCATTTGATCAGCCTTTTTACTGTTTAAGCATGCAAAATACAAGAATCAGAAAATCTGAATGTAAAAATACAGCTGTAGTAAAACAAGCACAACTTTTGCTACAAAACTCAAAATTTAAAAAATTCAAGATGTTCTGGAAACTAGAAAGATAAGGATACAATTCTTATTCAGAAAGTAATTCATTTTAAGATTATTTACTGGTTCAAAAATAGCAGTCAACATACAGACCAGCAAGCAAGATACGTGTTTTAGGGTATTTTCATTAAATAAGTTAATTAAACACGATGAGTATCAATTCTATTAGTCGATAAACTTCTCCATCAGCATGATGGGATATGAGACATGGGAAATAAAATTAAGAACACATACATACATCAATTTATCATTAATCAACCATCAATCGATCAAACAACATACAACATACGGTTTACGAGAGTTGGTCTCGCCCAACCAAGGGTCGGGAGGCATCCGCTATATGGTGTGAGAAACTTAGCAGACTCAGGGGAAAACTCAGGAAATGGAACCGGACCCGATTTGCGCTGATCTGGAGAGCAAAGGAGTCCTTTCTAGAAGGAATTGAGAACTTGAAAAATTGAAGAATCTAAGGATCTGCTGCAGCAAGAGCGGAATTAGCTGCTCCAATTCAGACAATATATTGAACAACTCTACAGGATTGAGGAAACTAATTGCAACAACGGTCTAGAATTTCGTGGCTCAAAGAGGGAGATGCGAACACAGCATTCTTCCACCGAGTGGCCAGTGCCAAACGTAGATGTAACCTCATTCACTAGATCCACTCGGACTTCGACATGGTACAAGGTGATGTTGCTATTAAGATGGCTTTCCAATCCCATTTTAAATGCCTTTTTGGGCATAAAGCGGACTTCAGGGTCCCTCTTCAACACGACTTCTGGCAAGACCATGCAGGCAACTCAGTTCCTAGTCTACAATCCCTCGAAGCAGCCTTCTCTGAGGAAGTGGTCTGGAAGACTATTCAACAACTTGGAAAAGATAAAGCCCCAGGTCCAGATGGTTTCCTAATACTATTCTATCAGATATTCTGGGAGGAAATCAAAGGTGCTTGATGAAGGTGTTCGCAGACTTCCACAAACATAAACTCAAATTAGGGAGATTCAACTACGGGGAGGTGGTGCTGATTCCTAAGAAAGAAGATTCGCGATGAGTTGGAGACTTCCGCCCCATAAGCCTCCTTAACTGCTCTGTAAAGATCATTACAAAGACTCTCGCTATCAGACTGGGAAAGGTTATGGATGGTATCATTAGTCAAGATTAGACAGGATTCATCAAACGACGATGTATTTAGGATAGTATCGCAATGGCTGAAGAGACTATCCATCATTGGCACACCTCGAACTCTAAGAGTTACCTCCCTAAGGTAGATTTCGAGAAAGCATATGACTCAGGTTATTGGGAATGTCTGTTGGAAGCGCTTGCTAAGAGAGGCTTCGGGGACAGATGGATCATATGGATCCACACTTGCCTTACCACCTGCAGGACGGCAATTTTGGTAAACGGGATATTAGGCCATCCATTCTCTTGCAAATGGGGACTCAGGCAAGGCGATCCGCTCTCACCCCTCCTTTTTACCATAGTGGTAGGCATACATAGATCCATGATGGCCAAGTGCAGTAGAGCAAGCTGGATTGCACCAGTGGCTAAGAGAACCAATTGTCAAGGTTGCTCTATACTCCAATATGCAGGCGATACTCTTCTTTTTGGCAATGGCAACCTAGGGGAAACTACCGTCTTCAAAGGAATTCTGTATTGTTTTGAAGTCTGGTCTGGCCTCAAGGTTAACTTCCACGAGAGTGCTCTCACCTCCATTGCCCTTACTCCAACAGAGACTCTTGAACATGCCATAATCATCAATTGTTTCATAGAAAGTTTCCCCATTCAGTACCTTGGATTTCCACTAAGACTCGGGAAGCTAAAAAAGGCGAACTGGATGCCAATTATTGATCGGGTTGAGAAACGGCTAGCAGGTTGGAAAGGTAAAGCCCTATCCTGTGGGGGGGAGGGGGGGAGAATCATGCTTATTAATGCAGTCCTCTCCAACCTCCCCACCTATTATCTATCCTTCTTTGAGATGCCGTGATGGGTAATCCAAAGAATTGACCGGACTCGGAAACGTCTCTTATGGAAAGGAGCTAACCCGGATCGAAGGGGTTATCACCTCATTAGGTGGAAGAAGGCGTGCATGAAAAAGATTCATGGAGGCCTAGGTATAATTGACCTGCGAGATATGAATCTGGCGCTTCTGGGCAAATGGTGGTGGAAAGTATTCCACCCTAATGGGGAAGGGTGGCAGCAATTTGTTCAGGGTTATATGCATGGGAACGGAACGAGAAATCTGGGCTTCAGGATAGGGCCGCGAGTTTCCTGGTTTTGGAAGGCATCACTAAGGCATACGAACCCTTCTCATGTTGTGTCAAGTCAGCTATCGGTAACGGCAGACTCACAAGGTTTTGGTGGGATAAGTGGTGTGCTGATCACACGCTAAGAAGCTTGTTCCCCGACTTATATGAGCAGGCAGCACAACCACACTGCACGGTGGCTGCAGCCTGGAAGAGAGGCACCTGGTACCCTACGTTCAAACAACCGCTTGACATAGGCTCTCAGCTCAGACTTACGGAACTTCAGGCCTACATTTCCAACACTGGAATTGGCTGCTCCCAGGGCCCTGATAAAAAATCCTGGGGAATGGAGAAGAATTGCAAGTTCACGGTTCGCTCCATGTATAAACGCATCCATTTTAGGAGTTGTACCCCAAAGTGAGCTGCCATCATCTGGAAAATGAAAGCCCTGATAAAAATAAAAGCTTTCTTATGGTTGACTCTAAATGATGCAATCCTGACTAGAGAAAACCTCGCTAAGCACCAACCGAGTGTGGACTCCCAATGTGGATTCTGTAGCGCCGCCCTTGAGACTAAAGACCATCTTTTTCTTCAGTGTCCTAGGAGTAAAGCAGTACACGTAGAAGTACTCAGTACCCTAGGAAAAACCCAATATGCTAGTACTTACGAGGACCTGTGGGTAGGCCCAAAGTTCGTAACGGAGAGGGGTGCAATGAGAGAAGCGTGGTATTTAGCTATCACTGCAATGATCTGGGTTCTATGGCTAGACAGAAATAATCTTTGTTTTCGTAGATCTTGCAATAGTATTTCTGGATATTTGACTCACATTATGCATTTTTTATTTCTTTTTGGGCTAATGTGGCAGCAGCAGGTCCCAGGAGAAGGATTGCAAGTGTTTTCCAGATAGAGGAGTTTGATGATGAGGAGATCGACATCGGGCCGATGACCGACTGACGGCTACTAGGCTCCTTGATACCCACCGCCCCAAGGTTTGTTAGGGGCATATGATGTATCACGGTGTGGCTACTCAATGTTTATTTTTGTTTGTTTATTTTGTCCCATCCCCCATGTTCGGGGAGGAGTTTATGTTTATTTTGTCCCACCCCCCATGTTCGGGGTGGAGGTTATGTAATTTCTTTATGGTTGTAGGATGTTGTAGTTGGCTCAGTACTCTGAGTATGTTTTATTAATCTCTTAATAATGAAATAGGGTGGCCAGATTCCACATTTTCTTCCAAAAAAAAAAACATACAACCTAGCAATTGTCTCTACAATAATTAATCGTGTTATGAGATGCATGAAAATTTCCTATCATCAATACTATGTGATGTATGCAAGATTCAACATTTTTGGAGTCAAAGTAGTACGATATTAAGAATATTGGGGTTAGCTCGTGTAAACCCTCAATAGATCCAACGAAGGAGATGGACAATGTATAAATATGATAACAAAGGGATATACTTGCAAGAGTTTCAACAAAACTTGAATTTGATACAATTAACAATTCAAGAGGACAGTGACTTGTCTTTTAGACGAGGAAATTGAATACCAAGAGTATCGGGGTAAGGATCTCGAAGCAATGAACCCATTAACACATGAAATAACACGTGCAATATATGTGTAAACAAAGAGATAGCAAAACAACAACAAAGAAACCTCAACCACGACAGCAAGAGGCACTAGCGGCAGCAAGGAGGACCTCGGTCTGGCCGATGATGGTGGTCGGCGGCAGTGGGGAGCGCGAAGGTAATTGTGCATGAGATTATTATTATTACCTGCGCAATTGTTATGTATTGATTATATTGTTGAGTTGATCGGATAAACAACTTATGAGTGACGTTAGTCATTTGCTGGACCAATGTCATGTACTCGTATTCCTTATTTTTGGGAAGCACGGTGAGACAATAATACTTTGAATGAAACAATATGAAATATCCAAATACAATAACCCAACGTCTGAAAACAATAATAAAATCCGGGACATAAGCCCAATACAATAATAAATTCCAAGCACAATAGTTATAAGTCTCAATACAATAGTTTGATAAAACAATAAGCAATTAAAAGAATTAATATCTTCAGAATCTTTGTTCTCCAATCCCAGTAGGTAATTCTCCTTCATTACCTGCACTTCATCTAAAAAGAGGAGAAAAATTATCCTTAGAGCAAGTCGTGGGCACCAAGTAGAGAAAGCAAGGAACAATGGAACAACGGTATAATAACGAATTCAATGGATCAATAGGAATCAATAACATGGCACGATAACAATAATCAATATCATGATAATCGATGCAATGGCTATAAAAAATGATTCAATATTCGATAACAATATTCAATGGTATCAATAATACTTAAACAATATTTGGTATCAATAGGAACAATGATGTACAATATGCAATATTGATGTCGTGTCAATCCTTAAGTCTATTTATCATTTAATCCAAACCAATGCATGCACTATTGTGTCCCATATGTTCCATACCACATGTTCGATACATACAATCAATTTTGTTTTGACTAAGTGGTGAATTCTATAGATCATGTGTCGGTATGATAATCACTGATACGATACAATATTGTTTCACGATTCATTATAATGATACACTGATACACTGATACACTGATTCACTGATTCATTGATTCACAGATTCACGAGTTCACGGGTTCATGAGTTCATGACATGAAAGATTAGGGTACCGCAGTCAGCGCTCCACAATCAATCGATAAACACTGGCTGACACAGTCACTATATTATTCACTACTCAAGTCAATCCCTTAAACCCTAGCTTGTTAAATATTTACTAATTCAACAATACGATATGCAATTTGAGACATGAGATGAACAACAATAACAATAGAGGATTAATAAAATGGTGACATGAAGTAGGACAATTGGAATGATGACAATAACTCATTAAGATCATACAATGCAACATAGACACTTCGATTCATGTAATACTACTGTGTAGGATTAATTAAATTATTAAAAACTGGAATATAAATTCTGGACAGCAAAACTAGTCTGTACAAAAATGCAATTTCATGCTATTCAGAACTCGAATACTGAATCCGTTAGAAATTCTAGAAACTAGTCTTTTACACGGTTCCAACGCATATATAAAGTTCAAAATCCGACAACAATAGCTAGGTCAAACCCTCAATTCTTTACAGATTTCATGTTCAGGAAGAATTTCAATATCATGTTGTGATTATTTTAGAAATAGCAAAAACTCAATAATAAATTCATTAAAAATGTTTATTAGACTCTTAAACATGTTAAGAAACAATCTGGAAATTATTCGGGTAAAAGTTTATGATTTGATTAGCCTTTTTACTGTTTAAACATGAAAGATAAGAGCATCTGAAAATCTGGAGATAAAAAACACAACTATAGTAAAACAACATAAAACCTAGCAATTCTCTCTACAATACTTTAGTTGTGTGACAATTATATGATCAACCCTATTATCAATTCTATATGCACACATGAAAGATTCAATCTTTGGAGTCAAAAGTGGCACGATGTCAAGTAAATTGGGGTTAGCTCGTGTAAACCCTCAATATACCGAACGAAAGAGATGAACAATGTATAATACAATAAATGAAGGGATCTACTTGCAAAAGTTTTAACAAAACTTGAATTTGATATAATTAAGAATTCAAGAGGAAGTGACTTGCCTTTTGGACGACGAAATTGAATACCAAGAATAACGGGATAAGGATCCCGTAGTAACGAACCCATAAACTAGCATGTATTTAGCACGTGCAATATATGTGCAATAAAATTCAAGCAACAACAGCCAAAGAGACATAGCAACAGTAGTGTGAGAGAGAGGGCACGGGCGGTGGACGGCGATGTCATCACTGACTGTTGACCGTGAGGGCATCGACAGGCGGTAAGGCACAGGGCAGCGCAACTTCGGTCTGCTCGTTGCTCGGAATAGGGACAGCAGCGGAGTTGGGTTGCTGCTGTCGATCGGAAACAGGGCAAAGGGATTAGGGAGGTGCTAGAGCGGCAGTTATGTGGGCGCCGACGGAAGTAGGGTGGATTTGGGGTGGGGACGACAATAGGGGTCGCCGGAGTTAGCTGGGGGAAGAAGAACAATAGTGGTGGTAGGGATTTAGGCGGGAAAACCAGACAGGGAGAGAGAAACAGAAAGGAGAGAGAACAGGAGAGAGAATAGACGGCTCTAGGATTTCAATTGTGCAATTTTTAGGGTTTGTACTAGGGTTGTATTTATAGGATACAATTAGGATATTTGGTTAGTGGTTTAGGATCCAATAATAGCGGTTATAGGATCCAATATATTCCTGTGCATATGAAAGGTTAAATCTTCCATCTCACCATTTCGGTGCAACCTAATGGCGAGATGGCAAATATGCAACTCGATGTCAATGGAGGCAAATTGCAACTGGATGTCGGGGAGGCAAAATGTGCAACCGAATATCCATACGGAAACCTGCAACCTGATGTCGTGAAGGCAAACATGCAACTTGATGTTAAGGAGGCAAGATTTTCTACCTATTTGCTAATTATTCGAAGACTTTGTACTTATATAATGAAACTAATGGTAAAAAAATATTTTCTTTATGATATTTTGTTTATACAATTACACTTTATGTTTCCATACAATTTGGACTAGTATAGTTGATTTTACTCTATTTTGTGTTTACAAATTTTTTCATTTATGTTAAGATTGAGTACATCAACTATGGTCTAAGTTTTCTTTTTTTGTAAATTACTATTTATTGCCACCGTTTTCCAATTCTTTAAAATTTTCGATTTCTCACTTACTTTTGTTTTCACATCCTAATTAATGATTTGACGCTTACTTTTGTAATACTTAATGAACTCCTTTTAAGTCTTCTTGCATATATATATTTTGGTCTATTTTGCTCGTTATCCTTTAATGTGTTTTTCGAGTATTGATTATAATGACAACATTCACTAATTATTATATGTCTTTTATATTCATTGTTATTAATATTTCTTTACTTAGCTAAATTTGTTCGTATTTCTATGTATCTTGACTGGTTATTTTCCCAAAACTAGTTTTATTTTTATTTTATATCACCTTTAAAGTTTGTGTTCCTTTGTTGTTTGTAGGTATTATCATTATTATCGATATTGCTAACATCTTTAATTTTATTATTATTATTATTACTAGTATGATTATGATGATTTTTATTACTGCTCCTATCATTGTTAGTATTATTTTTAATATTATTGTTATCATTATTTTTTTTATTATTGATATATTTATTTTTATTATTAATATGTGTTGTTATTATTATTGTTATTATTACTTTGTGATTGTTATTATTATTCTATTATTATTGATATTATTATTATTTTTATTATTATTAATATTTGTTGTTATTATTATTTTGTTAAAGCCCATTAGTTTTGACCTATAGCATATCTTTTAATTATTTAAATTGAAGTCAAACCTTATATTCATTTTACATTATTTATTTATATCTATCTTGAGCCCATACTCTCCTTGATCCTGGTATCTCAGTTTTGTCCTCCTGCTCGGTTCGTCAATTGGTGTCATGTGGCCTACAGCAACATGTATGTTGCTTGGGACATCACTAGTGGAGTAGCGCAGCGGAAGCGTGGTGGGTCATGACCCATAGGTCCCAGGATTCCCTTGTTGCTTCTCGTTCTTTGTATTGTTTGCTTTCCTTTATTCCTTGCATTTGTCCTCATCCATTGACTCATTGCTTGGTTCAACTCTTCCTTGTCCCTCATTTCTTCGATTCTGGCTCTATCTATTTCTTCATCTCCTTGGTTTGTTATCTTGCACTGTTCTTTCCCTTTGATACCATTTATTCTCTTTCATGCATACCATTTGACCTCATTGATATCCATTTTCTTCTCTTTCTGGTATTGTCACTGCTTTATTCCTTCCCCATTAATTCCCTGTTTTGTTACCCCTTCTCCTAAGTTGCTTTTACCCTGTCCTATGTACCGTCTGAGAAAATTTCGAGGACGAAAATTTATTGTAAGGTGGGTAGGATTTGTAACCCCTGTTTTCGTAAATACGTATTTTCTGTATATTTTTCTGTATTTAATTTTTTTGTAAATTATTTTTTCGTTTTCAAACTCTTTTTGTTAAAATGTATTCTTGGATCTTCTGTTAAAGTCTACTTTTAATCAATAAGTTTATTTATAACTAGTTCCCAATGATTCTTATGTTGTAATACAAATCTTATTAATATTGTTATTATATCTTTGATTATTACGGATAATATTATTAGTATTATTATTGTTACTATTATTGTTGTTATTATTGTATTTTATTTTTCATTGTATTATTATCTATTGGTGTATTTCATCGTCTCTTATGAACCACTGTAAATTGAGTATTTGATATTAACAATTCATTTTCTTGCTTTTAACTCAGCTTTCGTTTCCCGAATTTATTTATTTATTTTTATTATTATTATAATATTTATCGTTATTTTTATATTTTTTTATTGTTAATAATATTATTACCGATGATTGTTAATTTAAAAATCTAATTCTATTGTTAACTGTATTTGTAGTTATGTCAAATAAATTCCATATTGTAGTACAAAATGTGTTTTGTTATATAATTCTGCATTTTTCTTAGTTATTTCATTTTCCCTAATAGATTTAAACCCATTTAATACTGAAAATCCAATACCCATTCTCTTATTGGATCCTATACCATCTAAACCCAAACTCATAACCCTATTTATATAATACCTTAAAGAACCTAACCTACCGTAAACCCCACTACTGTTTTAACCTAATCCAACTGCCAACTTCCCCTGTCACCATATCACCCTCTGCCGACTCATCGTCCCGATCCCTCTCCCATCCTCCTCATCGTCGCTCCTCCACCCACAGCAGCGCTGTCATCCCCCAGTGCACCTCCCTACTACCTCGACGATAGCAGCTCCGATGGCATCACGATGCCACAGCGCCACAGTCGATGCCAACAGCCCATAACCCCCCCTGTAGTGCCTTCCCAATGGTCCACCCATCCTCCTCGCGACTGCAGACCACCAGGCATCTCCTCCCCAGCGCGACCCCCCGTCGCACCGTCCCCCATGGTGGCTGTGCTGTCCCACCATGCCGGCAGCCCTGTCCTGCTCCGTTTCTGCCGTCGCTTCCACCGTTGTACAGCCCCCCTACCACTGCCTGGCCGCCATTATGCTGCCTATCCCCCTGGCCATCGGTGCCTCACCATAGCTACAACAGCCCCAACTCCATGCCAGAGTCGAAGCACTGAGTTTCTGTTATTATGGGTTATTCATGAAGTTTTGATCAAGTGCGTGTGAGCCGTTCGATCGACTTGATCTTCTTGATCATCATGATCTGATGGATATGATCTAGACCGTCCGATCTGATCAAGATTTAGAACTCCATCATCTTGATCAGATCATATCTCATCACAGCCGTCTGATCCTCCATTTGATCATCACCAAGCCATTGGATCTAGGCCATCCAATCGTTGATCATCGTCTCCATCATCATCAAGATCTTGATCTCGACCGTCGGATCTCTTTTGATCATCGCGATCGTGATCATCATCTTGATCATCGATCTTAACCGTCCGATCAACCGATCACACTTGATCTCGGCCCTTGATCGTCTCATTCGTCTTCTACTTGCTGAGTTAAACATTTGATCCACTTTTTGTTCTCATTCATCAATTGTCAATCATGGTATATTTACTCTTTTGGTACTCTTCTAATTCTTATATGTTTTATGTTCGATCTCGGCCATCGGATTTGCTTGATCTTTGTCTTGATCACCATCTTAATCAACGATATCCGTGCCCGATCAAGATCATCGTGATCGTTTGCTCGTCGCCGTGTCGCCGGGATTCCGATCACGTTATTCTCAAATTATCGGATCTAATCGTCGTCCAAAAGGCAAGTATCTCTTGTATATTTTGTTTTCTAGTACAAGCTCTTCCTTGAAAATACTGTAAATAGTTTGTGTATGTGACTCCTCTTTATTTATCGTTGATGATCTCATGTTTCTCCTTATATATTACATGATCTAAGAGTCACAACCCTTCGTTGATACACTTGATCACAACAAGTAAAATTTTGATTCATTTCATACAAAAAGTGTTTAGTTGGTTTCTATTTCTGTCTTGCCTTTCTGTTTCGACCCCGATAATACCAAAATCTAAACTTGAGTCCTAAATATGAAATGTAGCCATAAGCGTCTAGTTGTCAATAACATCCAGAATTTTTGAATTTCGAGTTACAGTTTAAAAGATACCGCAGTTTTACTGCAGCTGTGTCGGTAATCGCAGATTCATAAAAAACTGCTACACCTCTTTGGTTTCCAATTATTTTAACTATACTACCAGTAAGTAAATCACTAGAAATTTTGCATGCTGATACTGAACGCCTTAGAGAACATTCTCTAATTTTCTCAAAATTATTTAATGATGTTTCAACCCTGTTTCATATGTATAAACTCAGTTTTACAAATTCTGGTTGAACACAAATACTGTATAGTTCGTTGTTTTGACACATATTACCACAGCTTTTGTGTACCTTAATTATATGCGTTGGAACCAAGCAGGAGTCTAGTTTCTAGGCCTTCTGACGGATCCACATTTGCTATCTTGTAGCAACGGGAATCGCAGTTTTGGTGCAGCAACGTCATGCTGCCTAGATTTGGAATTCTCGTTGTTCTTGATACTTTGATTTGTTTTGACTCTCGAACATGTATCCTACTTAGCCTAGACTTGTTCCATGTTCTTGATTATGTTTACTTGACTTTTTTCGCACACTTTTATGCTTGCTTGATGATAATAATAATTAACAAGTCGGGGTTTAAGGGAAAGACCATAGTAGTGGACAATATAAGTAACTGTACTCAGAAGGGGGCCCGTATTTCCCATAATTTTACGTTAAATGGAACTAAGTGCCACGTAGAACTAAGTGTCACGTCATGGGTGATGGAGGCCACCTCTAGTGTCTGTGGGGGTTACCTCTAGAGCCCATTATATGATTACATGATATGTATTTGCGATCAGATAGAACTAAGTGCCACGTAGAACTAAGTGCCATGTCAAGGGTTGACGGGGGCCAGCTCTAGTGCCTGCGGGGGACACCTCTAGATTCCATGGTTTGATCACATGCACGTATTTCCTACATGACCTGAGTACACCGCCTTATAAAATCCACCACTAGGCCTAAACGAAATTGCGTTTACTGTAGCAACCATGTGATAAAAGGATGGCACATGAAGTGCTACCTAGCAACCTAGATAGTAATAACTATAAGACTTGACACATGATAATTGAACATGACACATGCTTACTTGATACTTGATGACATGATACATGAGACTTGATACTTGAGGAAAAATCTTGACACTTATTACTTGAAACTTGTACTTGACAACTTGACACATTAGATTTGTTACGTGTTACTCGACACTTGTACGTGATACTTATTACTTGATGCTTGATACCATTACATGTTCACTAACCACTTGTTCTACTACTAGTATTTGTTACCCAATCTTATCACTAGAGTTGTCCTTCTTGCTAGCTAGTTTCTTGAATCCCACCACTTGTTGCATCCCTATTATTTTATGTTATACATTCTTGATTCCAAATCTTGTTCCATATTTCTTGCACTTGTTTTCATACCCTTGCTTGTACTATTTGCGGCCCTACCTTGCATTAAGGGCATTTGTCTCGTTTTCTTTTTTTTTTTAATTTTTCTATTTATATATACAGACTTTGGAGACGAATTGCCTGCTGGAATTGGTGAGCAGACGTTCTAGGCTTCGCTTGGGGAAAAGCTTGCTTTAACTATTCTATGTTTGAGTTTATTTCATTTTGTTGCTACTTGAATCTTGTAACGGGCTTATAGTCCCGAGTTTTATCTTTTGATCCAGATTGAAAACTATTTGGAATATTATTTTTTTGTTTCAATTATTTTCTGTTGATTAATAAATTATTCATGCATGCATGGTTGTGTACATTAGTTATATTCTTGTTACGATGCTGAGTTGATCCTACAGCTTATGAATGATGAAAATCATTCGCAGGGCTTTGTCATGCGCTCGTATTTCGTATTTTTGGGAAGCGGGGCGTGACAAAAGCTCGGTGGCAGCTCCGAGCAAACGCATCCCCGATTGTGAAATCACGCAAAATCGTTGACCGGTCAACGCGCCGCTCAGCCGAACAACCCTGAACGCTCGGTGGCAGGCTTCGACTGAATGCATTCCCGATCGAGAAATCACACAAAAAGGTCAATGGTCAACGGGCATGTGTCGCCATCAACACTCTGACCATTCAATCTTGGTGATTTTCGAGTCAGTCACGATCGACGCTCCAGATCGCCCCACGTCACCAGGTATCTAAATAATTTCTTTTTTCACTATTCAATCGAATTAATTAATAAAAAATTCTTAAAAATAATTAAAAATTCGAGAAAATTAATTAAAAATTATAAAAATAATTATTAAATTCGTAAAAAAATTTAAAATTTCTAAAAAATAATTATTAATTTAAACTAGTTAATTAAAATTTTAGAAATTTAATTTTTAAATCTCAAAAATTGAATAAAATATTCGAAAGATGATTAAAAATTGGAAAAAAAATTTAGAAAAATCTGGAAAAGTAACTAAAAATCCAGAAAATTCGAAGAATAATTTTGGGTAATTTAAAAGCTCAGAATACCACCATTACATCTCCAGCAAGATCTAAACTTTCTCGAGTACTCCGATAAGTTCTGTAAACCATTAAAAACAGGCGAACTACTCCTCAATGGATGTGAAACTGTAACCCCCATTTTTGTCTATACAAAATTTTTCCTGTATTCTTGTATTTGAATTATCTATAAATTCTCCTTTTTGTTGAATCCAATTGTATACAATCTGATTCAATTCTTATTTAAATCCTCCTTGATCATCATTTGTATTTGTAGCTATTTTCATATGATTATAAATTTAAACCAGAATTATATTTCCTAATATCATCTTAATTCTTTTTTTTTTCTTGATTACATATTTTAACACAAATTTTATTGCATTCTAAAATTTTATTTTTCTTATTCGGTCAATTACTTATATTCTAGCCCAAACCAAGTCTAATTTTATAATTTGACTATTGATAAAGTGTGACACCATAAACTCTAATTTTTTTAATCCATTATATATATATATATATATATATATATATATATATATATATATTATCTGATCATTATTTTGAAACTCAAATAAACCTTGTTCTCTTAAACTCAATTGCATCCATCGGCAAACTCAATTATTTTTAGAACCCAGAAATTATATTTTAGTAGTAATTGTTATGTAACTAATATATATTATTGATTATTTTTGTAATGCCCAAAACTTCATTCTATTATTATTGATCTTTTATTGTTTTTAATCCAATTTTATAAACCCTATAATCCTAAACCCAAACCCGTTAACCCAATATCTCATTCATATTTAATTATTTATATTTTAAACCCAAACACATTCTTGATGGATCCTAACCCAAACCCGCAAACCCGTTAACCCTAACCCAAACCCACATCTTTATCCTCGATATATATTAATTAACCTAAACCCTAAATTAATTAACCCTAACTATTAATCTAATCTCCTACCTCTCAGCTGCCTATTTCCCTTCGTCTTCCTCTGATAGATTTTGAAACCCAACCAGCCGCCTCGTCATCACCAACGAAGCCTGCCACCTCGTCAAGCCTTCATTGTCATCTACTAGAAAGCATGTTAGGATTTGAGTATGAATATGTACATGCTGGATTGGATGGATTAATGAACTAAAATTGGATCTTGTGAAAACCCTAGTTGTTTATGGGTAAAATTGCATGTGGGGAATTCGAGGTTGATGAATAACTTATTTGGAGATCATGGGTAGGCTATTTCTTTTGGATTAATGTTGGATTGATTGAATATGGTGGATTTCATGCATAAATTTAATAAAGATGAGAATTTTATCACTTTTGAGTATTTGTTGAATGAAACTCGATATGGTAACGTTATAAATTGATTATGTTTATGAATTATAATGGTGAATTAGTTTGAGAAATTTGGAGAAAGAATTTATGAATTAAGAGATCATGTCGTGAGAATCGAAATTTGGAATTGAATTGAGTTTGAGGAAATATATCCAAATTGGGGATCCTTTTGAAATTTTGGAATTGATATGGTTTGGATCTGAATATGAAGCTATTTCAATGAATAATTAATTTTTTTAGAGACTCTATTTTGATTATATGCACAATTCATATTTTATTTGAAAGAAATCAACATATCATTATTTTTATAAATTCAAGTAGTTTTGATTTAGTTTTATGGATTATTATATATCCTATAAGTTGTATTTGATCAAATAAGAAATGTGCTTTTTGTAGAAATCATTTTCATAAAGTAAAACTACGTATTGGTTGAAATGTGCACAACCAAAATCTGCAGTCTGCAGGTCAACAGTTGACCAATGTGATTTCACAGTCGACCATCGCGACCCGACTGATTCTCTAGTTTTCTTGAAATTTCGTTCTGGATAGTCAACTAATGACTTTTTACAGTCGACTGATATTACTTAGAATTATTTTAATTGAAGTTTTGGATTTTTCGCTCTGGACAGTCGACTAATGACTTTTTACAGTCGACTGATATTACTTAGAATTATTTTAATTGAAGTTTTGGATTTTTCTCTATGGACAGTCGACCGATGGCTTTTTATAGTTGACTTATAATACTTAGAATTATTTCTCAAGGTTATTGGATTTTTCTCTCTGGACAGTCGACCGATGGTTTTTGTAGTCGACTGATATTGATATATCTATACATATTTTAATGTTCTTTAAATGGTTTACTCTCTAAATGTTTTAATCTATAATTTACTATTCTATACCTTATCTTCTACTGAACAAATGTTTTTCGTGTTGTTTTATCTGAGCAATTTATGTTGGAATATTGGTTTGGATATTTGAGTGTGAGTATCTAGAGGGTGTGTGACCCTAGTATACCGGCAGTTGAGATATTTGTGGTTTGGGCCCGTTGAAGCATTTTAGTTGATTAGTTGTTGAGATAAGTCCGATGAGCTACACCAACTCTAGGAGATTAGTAAAGTAATTAAATAACCTAAATGATAAGGACAGGTACTAGTGGTGATATGATGAACGAGAACATGGGTTATGGACCTCAGTATGGCTTGCGGTGTGAGATAATCCCCGGAATTATCCAGGTGTGAGTGAAATAGTCTCCAGAATTACCTGTGGTGTGTGATTGATCTCCGAAATTATCGGGGTCGGGGCGATGCTCATATGGTATTCGTGTGATGAGGTGCCATAGCTTGCAGTGTGGGTATTCTCGAAGATTCCCAAGTATGAGTGAAATAGTCTCCGGAATTATCTGAGGATAGAGATTAACCTTCAGAATTATCGGGGCATGGGCTAATACTCACAGTTTATCTTTATCTTGTAGTAGTCATCGTGTTGGGATTAGTTGCAGAGCGGGGGATTAAACCCTACAATGTGGAGATGTTAAGGGCTTGCACCGGACCTATGTAAAGTGGGATGCATAGACTCCGACAAGTACGCATTAGAGAGTCAGCATATAAAATTGTGTTTTCTTGACTTGGTTTCATGCATGTGGTTTCCTGTTTTCTATGCTTGACACTTAGTCTAGTTTCACTTGATGTTTTCGTGTTTCCTTGCTATGTCATGTTTTATGTATTCTTGTTTATTACATGTCATTTATGAATCTATGCTCTATTTATGTTGCTTGTTTTTTTTATTACACTCACACCGTTATGGCTAACCCCTTTAGTTTTTGGGATTAGAGTTATATCTAGCCTCATATTTTATAGGTGATTTCTTATAGCTCGGGATTTGGATGCTTGAGTTAAAATGATGTAATGACTCATGCAATATGTAAAAGAAAGTGTTGTAAAGAAAGAAATTTGTAGTTCAAGTTGTTTTGTATTTCGCTGTGCTTTGTTAAACAATTGATGTAATAAAAAGTTTTAATTTTCCCTATATTTGGTTGCTATGTTTATGATTACATTGAAGTTGATGCTGGAAATTGTGCCACATATTTTTGAGATATTATGTTGGAAATTCGGGGCGCTACAAGCCTGTGGTGGGCAGTTGCACTAATAAATAAATAAATTGTCTGAGTTCGGGGTCGGGGCATTACAATTTGTATCCCTTTGAATCTATTTTCCATAACTTTTACGGATCTAAATTCTGATTTATAAATTGCAAATTATCATATTTTTAGTACTGCTAGGTTTTCAATTTTCAGATTGTCGTTTACTAGCACACCGACACGATTTTCGAATTAAAGTAAAGTATTAACAGTAGAATTTGAACTTGACATTAACTAGGTTGTTACTGGACATGATTTGGATTCGCTTTGATATTTTTATAAGATTATTTGATGAATTTCCAGATTTGTTATATATATGAAAACATGACCCTAGGTTGCTAGCAGAGCACTAGTTCAGAAAAGAACCAGATTTTTGACCTAATTGCTGATAATATTAATTAAAACTTATTAAATAATAGTTGTAGCCCTGTGTGTCTGGAATCCAGATTACCTGCCGATTTTGCAATCCGAATTACAGATTGCAAGATATTTATGGTGCGTTTGGTTTGTTGTTTTGAAAACAGTTTTCTGGATATGAGAGTGTAAAATCTGTTTCGTAATAATTTTTTATGAAAATAGTTTTTTGAAAATGAGAGTATAATGTATGTATAGGTTAGGTTGTATGTATATACTGTATACAGTATATATACTCTTATACATACATGTTGTATACATATACATACATAATGATATATAATAATATAAAATATTTTATTATAATAAACATATTTAATAATATACATATATAACAATATATAATAATTATAATAATATATCTGTAATAATAATATATTCAAATTATATATTAAACAATTTATTACAATAATAAAAATTATATAATAATATATAATAGTAATATATAATAATAATAATATATATATTATAATAATAATAGATTATTATAATAGTATATATAAAATAGTATATATGAAATAATAGTACATATAAAATAGTATATATAAAATAATAATATAATATAAAAATAGTATATATAAAATAGTATTTATAAAATAGTATATACAAAATAATAATATATATAATAATAATATAGTAATATAAAATAGTATATATCATATAGTATATATAAAATAATAATATATATAATAATAATATAATATAATAATAGTATATATAAAATAGTATATATAAATAATAATATATTATAATATTTGTATATTATATAATAATATAAAATAATTTATTATGATAAAAATATTTAATAATATACATATATATAATAACATATAATAATTATAATAATATATAAGTAATAATAATATATTATAACTATATATTAAACAATTTATGACATAGTAATAAATTATATAATAATATGTATAATAATAATAGATTATTATAATTGTATATATAAAATAGTATATATGAAAAAATAATATATATTATAATAATAGTGTATATATATATATATATATATATATATATATATATATATATATATATATATATATATATATATATATATATATAATAAAAATAATAATAATAATAATAATAAAATGGGACAATAATATATTATAAATATATATATGACAATATATTATAATAATAGTATATTATATAATAATATATATAATAATATATAATAGTAATATATTATATATTAATACACTTAATAATATATAATAATAATAATATATATAATTGTTGTCGCTGAAATCGGTGTGGGGGCAAACAGATAGATTTGTGGATTCGGGGGAAGTTGAATAACCAAACCTGAACACACTTCCACTGGAGTTTGACCGTGATCTCCCACCGTTGACTTGCAAAAAGTGCGAAACACCGAGGTTGATTCCGGCGAAGCACCCTCCGACGCTCTTGTCAGTAATCAGAAAGATTCTGAAAGAGCTTTGATTGGTAAAAGATTGATTACCTGGTAACAGTGGGGGATGGGGGTATTTATTGCCGCCTTAGGAATCAGTTTCGGGATAAGATCAAATCCTTACTTCCTAGTGGATGGATAGAAGTGATCAGGGCCGTTGATTAAGGACAATCATAAACCCTAATTCTATCCAACTGGACTGGGTTTTTTGCTCGTTGGAACCTACATCCAGTAAGATGGATCCGTTTATGGAAAAAGGCCCAGTTCCCATTTCAGACCCATTTTGTAGGTGAAATTACAATTTTACCCCCGAGCTTTAAGATTAGTGCCCGATTTGGACGGTTCCGATTTAACCCCTTTTTTAGCCATATCAAGAGTCGCCCACTCCCGAAGACTGAGTGTGATCAGTCTTTGAGGAGTAGTTTTACTGTTTTAATGGCCTGTGGAGTTGTATCGGAGTCCAAATGAAGGGGGTCAAATCTTCATATGAGGTATTGTGGTGATTTTCGGAGTGGGTCGCGCGCTCAAGGTTGTTCTTGAGCTCTTTTAGACCTTTGGGGATTTTTCTTGATTTTTTAGTTATTTTTCAGACCATTTATTCAATTTTGCAGAGCGGTATTCTATTTTTTGGGAGTGCCGATTAATTATTCTAAGCAACAATTATTTACCTAGGGGCCCAAAAATATTTTCCCGAATTTATAATTATTTTTTAGAATTTTTAATCAATTTTCCTGAATTTTTAACCATTTTCCCGCAAACTTTAAATAAACAATTCGAATTAAATAAAATAAAAAATAGATTTTTGATTCCCTTTATGACGTGGCACGATCTGGGCTTTCCATCAGTATTGGGCACGAATTTTGGGGAGATCTAATTCCTGTTGTTGCTCAAAGGTATATTTCCCTTCATTCGGTGGTAAGTTTATTCGGCAACGTTGCCGACCCTCGCCAGTTACCTCGAGGAGCTGACACGTGTTGAGAAGGAGACCAAAGTCTAGGGAGGTTCGGGGTCCCCTGCCGAGGTGCAGAGATACCTCGGCGTGGTGACACGTGTCAATAGAGGTTTGGCGAGTTTTTGCCGAAGTCCGAAGTGAATTTTTTCCATGCTTGAGCGTCGGTGCCAAGAACGCTCGGTAAGGCATGCCGAAGTCCCAAAGTGAGAATTTTTTTCATGTTTGGGCGTCGGTGCCAAGAGCGCTTGGAAGGGTGCGCCGAAGTCCCAAAGTGAATTTTTTCCATGTTTGGGCATCAGTGCCAAGAGCACTCGGCGAGGTACGCCGAAGTCCCAAAGTGAGAATTTTTTCCATGTTTGGGCGTCGGTACCAAGAATGCTCGGCAAGGTGCGCCGAAGTCCCAAAGTGAGAATTTTTTCCATGTTTGGGCGTCGATACCAAGAATGCTCGGCAAGGTGCGCCGAAGTCCCAAAGTGAGAATTTTTTCCATGTTTGGGCATCGGTGCCAAGAGCCTCGGCAAGGTGCACCGAAGTCCCAAAGTGTGAATTTTTTCCATGTTTGGGCGTCGGTGCCAAGAGCGCTCGACAAGGTGCGCCGAAGTCCCAAAGTGAGAATTTTTTCCATGTTTGGGCGTCGGTGCCAAGAGCGCTCGGCAAGGTGCACCGAAGTCCCAAAGTGAGAATTTTTTTCATGTTTGGGCGTCGGTACCAAGAGCGCTCAGCAAGGTGCGCTGAAGTCCCAAAGTGAGAATTTTTTCCATATTTGGGCATCGGTGTCAACAGCGCTCGGCAAGGTGCGCCGAAGTCCCAAAGTGAGAATTTTTTCCATGTTTGGGCATCGGTGCCAAGATCGCTCGGTAAGGTGCGCCAAAGTCCCAAAGTGAGAACTTTTTCCATGTTTGGACGTCGGTGCCAAGAGCGCTCGGCAAGGTGCGCCGAAGTCCCAAAGTGAGAATTTTTTCCATGTTTGGGCGTCGGTGCCAATAGCTCTCGGCAAGGCGCGCAGAAGTCCCAGAGTGAGATTTTGACAACTTGGAGGCGACAGCTTGCCTTTTGACTGTTGATCTTCTGATGATTTTGACCGTTAGTCATTAATGAGATGGTATGACTTTTGTCGTTTTGTGTAAATGGGCATTTCTATTGGGCTTCTAAAGCCCAACATCCTCGTTTTATGTGCCAACCCCTATAAGGCTCACCCCCCCTCTAATTTTTCACTTCTCCGAATTTTCACTTAGGCGGTTACTTTCACTATAGAGAGATTCCGGCGATCGTCGACAGTACTCCAGTAGTACCCCATATTTTTAAATTTTATTTTAAAGATTTATAAATGAATTAAAATGATTTTTGGAGATTTAATAAATATTTTTCTGGAAATCTATCTTTTCACACAAGCAAAGATTTTCTTGAGAAGTTCAAAAGCCAAAATTTCATCATGGAAAATCATCATTTATTATTTGGGATTTAATTGCAATTTTTCTAGATTTTTCTGATATTTATTGGATCTATTTGCAAATATTAAGAAAAAGAAGGATCTTTTTGCAAAATTGTCATTTTGAGGGGTGAAAATGCAAAACTATTTTTCTGGACTTTTCAAACAGTTTCGGCTAGAAATATGGTGTCTATTTTACTTTTAAATCTCAATTTAATTGATTTTATTAAGTTTCCAAGTATAGGGATCTATTTATGTAAAGTTATATTTTCAATGGGGTATCTTGCAAATGTATTTTAAAACCCTAATCTTCAATTCCAGCTCATTTAAAAGAAGTGCAGCCGTCTTTCGCTGCACAACACAAGGGTTTTATTATTTTTTTGGAGGATTAAGAAGAGGATCTTGGATTTCGCAAAAGAAAGACTTTCTTATCAAGATTTCTTCATTTGAGGTGACTTGTTTGTTTTGCTTTGTGTATTTTGCATGTGAGTGATTTGTTGTGTTTTATTTTCTTTGTGCATGATGTATGTGAGTGACATAATTGTTTTTTTTGTTATTTGAATGTTGGATGCGAATGATATGAATGTTTCAATGGATCTTGGATGTTGAATTTTATTTGTTAGAAGCATGTATCGGGTTTGAATATGAATATGCACATTATGAATTGGATGGATGGATGAAAAATTGGATCTTATGAAACCCTAGTTGTTTATGAATAAAATTGTATGTAGGTAATTCGAGATTGATGAATGACCTATTGGAGATCATGGGTAGTCAATTTCTTTTGGATTGGATTGATTGTACATTTGCTATAGTCAATTGTCAATTGTATGTAGGTAATAAAGTTCTTTTGGATTATACATAAATCTAATAAGAATGAGATTTTAGTACTTTGAGTATTGGTTGAATAATTTGATATAGTGATGTGATAAATTGATTATGGTTGTGAGTTGTGGTAGAGATTCAATTTTTTAGAAATTTGAATGGAAAAGTTATGAATCAAGCAATCAGGACGTGAAAAATCGAAATTGAGAATTTAGTGAGTTTGTGGAAATGAATCCAAATTGGGGATTTTCTTTTGAGATTTGGTATTTATATGGTTTGGATCTGAATACGAAACTATTTTGGTGATCAGTGAAATTTTAAGAAAAACTCTATATTTGACTATATGCACAATTCATGTTTTAATCGAAAGAAATCAACAAAATCTCTATTTTATCAATTCAAGTGGTTTTGATTTAGTTTTATGGATTATTATAAGTCCTACAAGGTGTATTTGATCATATAAGAAATAAGCTTTTCGTAGAAATCATTTTCATAAAGTAAAACTACGTATCGGTTGAGATGTGCACAACCCATGCAGTCTATAGGTTGACAGTCAACTGGCATGACTTCTCAGTCGACCGACACGACCCGACTGCTATGTTCTCTAGATTTTCTGTAGCGCCCCGGATCCCCGTTACCGGACATCGTGACACCTTCCAGAATCTTTACCTTCAAATGTATCTCAACACAGTAATAACATGGAAATTTAAAAACTTCTTTATTGCCAAATAAGTCATTACATCATTGATTACAACCGATAACTTGTTCTTCGACAAGGAGTACAAATTACATCAATTCATTACAACTTATTACAAGTGTTTACAGACTCTTGTAAAGCTATCAGCTGCCTCCTGGAATGGTAATCGACTGATTACTTGCGGAACTTCGCTGAGCGGCCCATCGGCTCCCCTGGGACTTGCTCCTCAGCTTCAGGCTTCTACTTCGCGACTCTGATATCTCTGCACCTGTTCGGAAGGTATAACTGATACCTAAAAGGTGGGAAACATCAGTACTTCGACTGACGCAAAGCCAGTGATAACAGCGATCCTCTAAAATTCAATCACAACCAATAATTTATGCAAAAAGGAAAAGTGTGCCAAAACAAGGGTTTGGTGGATTCGGGTTCTAGTGCAGTGTTATGACATGACCCTATGGCTAGATGCAGCAAACTCACATGCCTAACTTCTAATGCAAGCAAGACTATGGAGCACGAATGCATCCCATACTATATACGCCCCCAAATCTAGCCGTCTATCTCCACAATATAAGGATTCGAACCCTCGCCATGCACTATACTCTTGTACACACTCTAGTTCCCAATAGACTGTCCGTCTCCCAAGGAGATTGCAGCAGTCGGTCTAATTCTGCCCTGCAGTGCCCAAGTGGTCACCGCCACTTGGTACCCGCGTACGGACCTCCTTAGAATACACGTTGAACCTGGTCCTTATGACCCTTGGTTCCACATGTCCATTTATGGACTCTCGCATGCGTGTTCACTGCTCATCAGGTAATGAACTGATATATACCAAAAAGAAACACAAAACACAAAAATCCGTGCTTTAGAGACGTGAGCACCATGGAAGGTCAATTCCTTCGGGCCTCCCGCACCTTACTCCAGCAAACTTTGGGAATCAACAAATCGAGATACGAGCCGGGGACTCAATCCATGAGCGGCCGAGAACGTATCCCTACGACTGGAAGATACAACACCGACTATGGTTTACTAGGACTAATGCAATTTCCCAACCCCTTAATAACCATTCTAACCCCTACCTTACTCTAATTATTTCGGGTAAGAATGAACTGCTTCCACACTTGCCTATCAGCCTCTGGCCCCTGGCGATACTGGTCCGGTTCGCCGCTTCCCCGACTTGGACTCGTCCAGCAAAATGGCCTACGCCTGCCGCTACCATGGCTATAAATATAAAATTGCCCCGTGAGCTCCACTCACTGGCATGCTCGGACGTCCTATGCTCGGCAGAAGTCTAAAAATATAGGCTTGATAGGTGCAGGGTATCCTTTACCCTAGTAACTAACTCGAGTCACACATCCCACTTGGGGAAATCAACCATCACAATAACCGAGATCAACCATCCCTAGACACGAGTCACTGACTCAGCTCACACACAAGGAAAAAATGCTTCCACAATCCTTAGTCCTAACCCAGACTAAGCAACCTACGGGTCTCTACCCGCATCTCAAAATGGTCATCCCTTTATCGATATAACTCCGATTGGAGTATATGGCCCCAACCTGGAAAGGTACGATCCTAGGCTACAACTCCCTAGTCGATCACGAGCATAGATTCAACCGTCTAAGTCCTTGAAATAGCTTTTTAAGCTCCAGCTTGCGTGCTTCCTGTGCACGGGCTGCACCTTACCAGTAACACGAAACCCTATTCGTTCATCAGAACGACACGAACTCAATTTCTATATGAGGGTGTGGGTGTCCTCAACAACTTTCTAGTTTGTCACAAACCCAAATTATACCATCAAAATCATGCTTCAATAAATCATGAAAATTTCTACAATATCAACCATTCTGTTTTACTTTTCCTGAGTCTGCCTTACGACATATATCCATCTCACAATTTTATTAGCACATCAAATGATCATATAAAAATCTGAAATAATTCATGGATGATCATAACACATAAATAAACAAACTTGTTTAATTTTGTGGTCTAATTCAACATATTGTGCTCTCGGAAAAATCCACAACATGGCACTCCGAACCAGCTTTTCCTAGTTCCATTCTGACTTCTACTTCTAACTTTAGAAAAAGCAATCCTATGCATTCTAACACACATGAATGCAACCAAATTTAATTAAGAGACAAGAATTCAAGTTTAGAGAAACTTCCCACCTTAGGTTGTAGTAGTAGAAGGGATCTCTTCAAGCTTCTTCTTGGAAATCTCCTTCTCCTTCACTTCCTTCTTCTTTTCTCTCCTCCTTCTCTTTGGGGTGTTCTCTTCTGAAAATTCCAGAGCAAATGGGAGAAATGAAGTGGAAATGAGGGTGATGGAGGTGTGTGGGCCGGATTAGACAAGGGGGGGGGGGGGGGGGGTAGGTTAGGCTATAGGTGGTTTGTAGGCCTCAAAACCATGGCTTAGCCCATTGGTTTGGGGTGTGTTATGTTGGCTGCCCAACTTAACTCTTAATGAGCTCCAACGAGTGTGAGACGCGTGTTTTAACGAGTGCACGCAACCTATATTCACTGTAGTACCATACCGTGTTAAATTTGCATGTGCGTCGTGCCGAAAACTAGCTGTTATAAAAGTGTCGGTCCGTCTCGTTCTCGTGCATCCTTGGGATGCAACTCTCACAAAAACCATCCCGTAATCCTAACCATCCACCATGATGGCACAATCGACCCATAATACTACAATCAATTGCACGCATACCAACAATATACATACACATATGCATATATTCAGGTACAATACAAAACGGGGTGTTACATCACTCCCTCCTTAGAATCGTTTTGTCCCCAAAACGTCCTTAGTGGGAGAAAGAAAAACAACAAATAAAATAGGAAACATTCAAAATAAATCCGGATATAATGCCTTCATGCGGCTCTCCGACTCCCAAGTGGCTTCTTCCACGAACTGGTTCCTCCAGAGAACTTTGACCATCGGGATAACCTTGTTTCTCAGTACCTTGTCCTGATGATCAAGTATCCTGACTGGCTTCTCTCTACAGGAAAGATCTATCTGTAAATCCTTCGGAACCTCTGGCAACCGATGGCTCGAATCCGGGACATACTTCCGTAGCATAGAGATGTGGAACACGTCATGCCCTTGAGATAGATCGCCCGGCAGCTCCAACTTATAAGCCATCCTGCCAATCCTTTTCAGAATCTTGTATGGTCCAATATACCTCGGAGCTAACTTCCCGCCTTTCCCAAACCTGATAACTCCTTTGGTCGGCGAAACCTTGAAAAATATGGAGTCGCCTTCCTCAAATTCCAACTCTCTTCGGCGGTTGTCCACATAGGTCTTTGCCTGCTTTGTGCTCCTTGAAGCCTCTTCTAAATAAGCTCGATCTACTTCAACGTCTGTTGCACGATTTCTGGTCCGTACATCTGCCGCTCTCCTACCTCGAACCAACAAATTGGCGTCCTGCATCTTCGTCCATACAAAGCTTCATACGGGGTCATGCCAATGCTTGCCTGATAGCTGTTATTATAAGCAAACTCTACCAAGGCTAAGTATTTTTCCCAACTTCCTCCGAAGTCCAAAATGCATGCCCGTAACATGTCCTCGAGAATCCTGTTGACTCTCTCCTTCTGTCCATCCGTCTGAGGGTGAAAAGTTGTGTTGAAGTCTGTTCTAGTTCCTAATGCTGACTGTAGACTTCGCCAGAATCGAGACATAAATCTTGCATCTCGGTCGGATACTATCGACACTGGCACTCCATGTGGCTTTACTATGTTCTCAATGTAGACCTCGGCCAAATTCTCGACTGTCCAGGTCGTCTTTACTAGAAGAAAATGTGCTGACTTGGTCAATCGATCCACAATCACCCATATTGAGTCATTTTCTTAGGGCTCCTGGTTTCTGATTTCCGGCCTTAACTTATTGGCATGTCGAACACTTGGTGACAAACTCTTCTATATCTCGCTTCATCCCTGACCACCAATAGTGTTGCTTCACATCGCGATACATCTTGGTGCTTCCGGGGTGAATCGTGAGTAATGTAGAGTGAGCTTCCTTCATGATGTCTTCCCTCAACTCCTCGTCCTTTGGTACACATAGTTGGTTACCCAACCATAGTGACCCTTTTCTTATACTGAATTCTGCCAATTTTCCTTCACCGTCTTCGGTTGTGGCCATTCCTTGACCGTCTCTATCATCTGAGGATCCGTTGCCACTCCTTCCTTAGAAAGGATATGGCCTAGGAATGCAACTTCCGATTTTCAGAACTCACACTTAGATAATTGGCACACAACTGATGCTCTTGTAACTTGCTCAAGACTGCTGTTAGATGTTCAGCATGATCCTCTTCCGTCCTTGAATATACCAAAATGTCATCGATGAAGACCACGACAAATGAGTCGATAAACGGCCGTAGAATTCCGTTCATTAAGTCCATGAAAATAGCTGGAGCATTAGTCACTCCAAACGGCATTACTGAGAACTCATAGTGTCCATGTCGAGTTTGAAAAGCTGTCTTAGGTACATTCTCTTCCTTGACTCGTACCTGATGATATCCAGATCGTAGATCAATCTTGGAAAATACTGCTGTTCCCTGAAGCTGATCGAACAAATCGTCGATCCTGGGAATTGGGTACTTGTTCCGAATAGTTACCTTATTCAATTCCCGATAATAAATACACATCCTGGACGACCCGTCCTTCTTCTTAACCAGCAATACTGGTGCTCCCCAAGGCGATGCACTTGGTCTGATAAATCCTTTCTGCAAGTACTCTTCAATCTGCTTCTTGATCTCCTTCTGCTCTACTAGTGCCATTTGATATGGTGTTTTGGATACTGGAGCGCTTTCTGGTTGAATTGTGATGCTAAACTCGACATCACGGTGTGGGGGAATTCCAGGTAAATCCTCTAAGAATACGAGTGGAAAATTCCTCACCACTGGTATCTTGCTCACCTCTTCTGGTACCCGTACTTCAGTAGCAGTTGCGAAAGTCATTGCCTTCGATCTCTGCTCCCCGTGGAATACAAGTTCCACTCCTTCAGCTGAAATAATTACCTTCTTCTCCTCGCAGTCAATGCTTGCCTTATGCCTCGACATCCAATCCATGCCAATAATGACATCTGTCCCGGCAAAACTCAACTCCAACAAATCGATACTAAGGATTACTCCGCTAATCTGGAGCTTACATCCCCTATAGCATAGATTTGTAGTGAGGTTTGCCCCTGCCGGCGTAGCTACCGTCAAAGCTAACTCTGGGATTGCCTTTTGTGTGCATCTTAATTTTCTCAAAAAGATTTTGACACAAAAGAATGAGTCCATCCACTATCAAATAAGACTGTTGCCAAAATTCCATTTATATATATATATATATATATGTCTTGTTACAACAGTACATCGTCCACCAACTTCCAAAAACCTAAAATACAACTTAAACTTGATTACATTACTTCTTCAGCCTCCAAAGATCTCAAAATATGGTAGGTCCACATATTATCTTCACCTTGTCATTTTTTCGGTTACTTGCTCGATGAGCATCCCCTTTGTAATTCTGGGCAATTTGACTTGACATGCCCAAGTTCCTTACAGTTGAAACAACCCTTGATCGCTACTGGGCAACGCAACTTGTAGTGTCCAACTTCCCCGCATTTGTAGCAACTCTTAGTCGCAATTGTTCTCTTGGGGTATTCTCCTTTAGAAGGTTTGGTGATTTTCCCAGTAGTTTTTGGCTTGGGACCCTTCTGAAGTCCCCATCAGCGGTTCTGAAGGTGTGTCATACTGCCTTGAAGCTTCTTTCATTCTTTCTTCAGGCGTGTCACCTGTGCCTGATGAAATTTGATCTGCTGCTGAGCCCGGTGGATTGCCTTGTCCCTGCGTTCCCTTGCCCTTTTCATTTTCAGATACCCGATGGCTATCCTCTGCTGCTCTGCCGTTGGGACTAGCGATGGTGGATGAGAGTTCTCCTCACCTTCAGTCTTCTGTAACACTTCTTTCATTTCTTCCTCCATCGTCGTCACTTTCTTGCAAGGTATTGGCTTACCTACTGACCCATCCTGGATGAAGATATCTTCGGACACCATCTGCAAAACATAAACAGGGTTTAGTTTCGGAATTACGGACACATCTTGTTCTGTTTTCCTCCACTAATGTCTGGTAACAGACTAGCCACAATTTGGACTTGACTGCTCCAAGCATGTTAGTAAAAATGAAGTAATCTGAGACTGGTTCACATATAGGGAAGATCATAATCATAAGTTGTAGCGCTACCATATGATTTGTAATCATCCTATTTGTCAACTAGATTCATTTTATCTGGCCTTCAAGTCTAATTTCCAACCGTGTTAGACTGCAATTTGAAGCCAGCTCTGATACCAACTTCTGTAGCCTGCCACCTGACACTCAGGACGGTAATGGCCAGAAAGGGTAACCTCAGAGTTTGTTTTACGCCAACAGCCTCTCAACTGTTGCAACCGCATCGGTGGCTAGCCGATCTGGACATGTCAGGGCAAGAGCCAATGCTTCGCCATCAATCACACTGTGAGAACCCCTGATCATGTTTCCGAATTTCTAAAGCCTTCTTGTCTAACCAAGCTCTGATACCAACTTCTGTAGCACCCCGGATCTCCGTTACCGGACATCCGTGTCACCTTCCAGAATCTTTACCTTCAAATGCATCTCAACACAGTAATAACATGGAAATTTAAAAACTACTTTATTGCCAAATAAGTCATTACATCATTGATTACAACCGATAACATGTTCTTGGACAAGGAGTACAAATTACATCAATTCATTACAACTTATTACAAGTGTTTACAGACTCTTGTAAAGCTATCAGCTGCCTCCTGGAATGGTAATCGACTGATTACTTGGGGAACTTCGCTGAGCGGCCCATCGGCTCCCCTGGGACTTGCTCCTCAGCTTCAGGCTTCTGTTTCGCGACTCTGATATCTCTGCACCTGTTCAGAAGGTATAATCGATACCTAAAAGGTGGAAAACATTAGTACTTCGACTGACGCAAAGCTGGTGATAACAGCGATCCTCTAAAATTCAATCACAACCAATAATTTATGCAAAAAGGAAAAGTGTTGTGCCAAAACAAGGGTTTCGTGGATTCGAGTTCTAGTGCAGTGTTATGACATGACCCTATGGCTAGATGCAGCAAACTCACATGCCTAACTTCTAATGCAAGCACGACTTTGGAGCACGAATGCATCCCATACTACATACGCTCCCAAATCTAGCCGTCTTTCTCCACAATATAGGGATTCGAACCCTCGCCATGCACCCTACTCTTGTACACACTCCAGTTCCCAATAGACTGTCTGTCGCCCAAGGAGATTGCAGCAGTCGGTTTAATTCTGCCCTGCAGTGCCCAAGTGGTCACCGCCACTTGGTACCAGCGTACGGACCTCCTTAGAAAATACGTTGAACCTGGTCCTTACGACCCTTGGTTCCACATGTCCATTTATGGACTCTCGCATGCGTGTTCACCCCTCATCGGGTAATGAACTGATATATACCAAAAAGAAACACAAAACACAAAAATTCGTGCTTTAGGGATGTGAGCACCACGGAAGGTCAATTCCTTCGGGCCTCCCGCACCTTACTCTGGCAAACTTTGGGAATCAATAGATCGAGATACGAGCCGGGGACTCAATCCATGAGCGGCCGAGAACGTATCCCTACGACTGGAAGATACAACACCGACTATAGTTTACTAGGACTAATGCAATTTCCCAACCCCTTAATAACCATTCTAACCCCTACCTAACTCTAATTATTTCGGGTAAAAATGAACTGCTTCCACACTTGCCTATCAGCCTCTGACCCCTGGCGATACCGGTCCGGTTCGCCCGCTTCCCCGACTTGGACTCGTCCAGCAAAATGGCCTACGCCTGCCGCTACCACGCCTATAATATAAAATTGCACCGTGAGCTCCACTCACTGGCATGCTCGGACGTCCTATGCTCGGCAGAAGTCTAAAAATATAGGCTTGATAGGTGCAGGGTATCCTATACCCTAGTAACTAACTCGAGTCACACATCCCACTTGGGGAAATCAACCATCACAATAACCGAGATCAACCATCCCTAGACACGAGTCACTGACTCAGCTCACACACAAGGGAAAAATGCTTCCACAATCCTTAGTCCTAACCCAGACTAAGCAACCTACGGGTCTCTGCCCGCATCTCAAAATGGTCATCCCTCTATCGATACAACTCCGATTGGAGTATATGGCCCCAACCTGGAAAGGTACGATCCTAGGCTACAACTCCCTAATCGATCACGAGCATAGATTCAACCGTCTATGTCCTTGAAATAGCTTTTTAAGCTCCAGCTTGCGTGCTTCCTGTGCATGGGCTGCACCTTACCAGTAACACGAAACCCTATTCGTTCATCAGAACGACACGAACTCAATTTCTATATGAGGGTGTGGGTGTCCTCAACAACTTTCTAGTTTGTCACAAGCCCAAATTATACCATTAAATCACCCTAACAAACTCATCTATCATCAATACACCCAGTACACAATTGGTCTCTCCAATTCAGAGCATTCAGCTCTACTCTCGTCCTCTGTCCAGTCTTACAAAAATCGTAATAATTCAACCATTTACTGGATTTCCCTCAAACTAGTTTTGTTGGAAAGGTCTAGGTGTCCCCTATAACTCTCTCCAGGGTCATGATCCTCAACAATGGCCTCTAACAGGTCTCAATTTCCCAATCTTTACAGAGTGTCGAAACTGGCTGAAAACAGCACAGTCCTCAATCACAAAATCACAGTAAATTGTACACTTGTCCAATTTACACAAAATATGTGGTGGTGATACTAGACATCATACCCAACATTATGCAAAGACCTCATGTCAAAATTCTAATTATTCAGTAAGTAATAGCTACTGCAAGTTATCTCAGAAACCATCCAGTTTTCTAATTCAACATCAGATACTGATCATAGATAGATTTTTCTCATGCCTTTAAAATCATCCAAATAATTCACTGATTTTTTAAGATGATCAACATGCATCCATTAATATTGAGTAAAAATTTCAGATCAAAATCATGCTTCAATAAATCACGAAAATTTCTACAATATCAACCATTCTGTTTTACTTTTCCTGAGCCTGTCTTACGACATATATCCATCTCACAATTTTATTAGCACATCAAATAATCATATAAAAATCTGAAATAATTCATGGATGATCATAACACATAAATAAACAAACACTTTTAATTTTGTGGTCTAATTCAACATATTGTGCTCTCGGAAAAATCCACAACATGGCACTCTGAACCAGCTTTTCCTAGTTCCATTTTGACTTCTACTTCTAACTTTAGAAAAAGCAATCCTATGCATTCTAACACACATGAATGCAACGAAATTTAATTAAGAGACAAGAATTCAAGTTTAGAGAAACTTCCCACCTTAGGTTGTAGTAGTAGAAGGGATCTCTTCAAGCTTCTTCTTGGAAATCTCCTTCTCCTTCACTTCCTTCTTCTTTTCTCTCTTCCTTCTCTTTGGGGTGTTCTCTTCTGAAAATTCCAGAGCAAATGGGAGAAATGAAGTGGAAATGAGGGTGATGGAGGTGTGTGGGCCGGATTAGACAGGGGGGGTGTAGGTTAGGCTATAGGTGGTTTGTAGGCCTCAAAACCATAGCTTAGCCCATTGGTTTGGGGTGTGTTATGTTGGCTGCCCAACTTAACTCTTAATGAGCTCCAACGAGTGTGAGACGCGTGTTTTAACGAGCGCACGCAATCTATATTTACTGTAGTACCATACCGTGTTATATTTGCATGTGCGTCGTGCCGAAAACTAGCTGTTATACTAGTATCGGTCTGTCTCGTTCTTGTGCATCCTTGGGATGCAACTCTCACAAAAATCGTCCCGTAATCCTAACCATCCACCACGATGGCACAATCGACCCATAATACTACAATCAATTGCACGCATACCAACAATATACATACACATATGCATATATTCAGGTACAGTACAAAACGGGGTGTTACATTTTCTTGAAAATTCGTTCTGGACAGTCGACTTAAGACTTTTACAGTCGATTGGTACCACTTAGAATTATTTTCTCGATGTTATTGTAATTTTCTCTCTGGACAATCGACCTATAACCTTTTGAGTCGACTGATATTACTTAGAATTATTTTCCCAAGTTATTGTATTCTTTCGTTCTGGACAGTCGACCTATGACCCTAGATAGTCGACTTATAACACTTAGATTATTTTCTTAAAACCATGAAATTCTCTTTCTGGACAGTCGACTTACGCTTGTTATTAGTCGACTGATACTGATGTATCTTCATATTTTTGAATGTTCTTTCAAATGATTCATTCTCTAAATGTTTTAATCTATAATTTACTATTCTATACTTTATCTTCTATTGAACATACGTTTTCAAGTGGTTTAACTGAGCAATTTATGTTGGAAGGTTGGGTTGGATATTTGAGTGTGAGTCTCTAAAGGGTGTGTGTGATCCTAGCATACCGGCAGTTGAGTTCTTTATGCTTGGGCCTGTTGAGGCAATTTTAGTTGATCTGTTGTTGAGTTAAGTCCGGTAGGGTGCACCAACTCTAGGGAATTCGTAAAGTAATTAAACAAGTTAAATGATAAGGACAGGCACTGGTGGTGATATGATGAACGAGAACATGGGTTATGGACCTCAGTACGGCTTGCGGTGTGAGATAATCCCCGAAATTATCAAGGTGTGAGTGAAATAGTCTCTGGAATTACCTGTGGTATGGGATTGATCTCCGGAATTATCGGGGTCGAGGCGACGCACATGTGGTATTCGTGTGATGAGGTGCCATTGCTTGCAGTGTGGGGTATTCTCGAAGATTCTCAGGTGTGAGTGAAATAGTCTTCGGAATTATCTGTGGATAGAGATTGACCTCCAGAATTATCGGGCCATGGGCTAATACTCACAGTTTATCTTTATCTCGTAGTAGTCATCATGTTATGATTAGTTGCATAGCGGGGGATTAAACCTTATAATGTGGAGACGTTAAGGGCTTGCACCGGACCTATGTAGAGTGGGATGCATAGACTCCGACAAGTACGCATTAAAGAGTCAGCATATAGAATTGTGTTTTCTTGACTTGGTTTTATGCATGTGTTCTCCTGTTTTCTGCACTTAACACTTAGTTTAGCTTCACTTGATGTTTTCATGTGTCCTTGCTACGTCACATTTTATGTATTCTTGTTTATTACATGTTGTTTATGAATCTATACTTAACTTATGTTGCTTGTTTTTATGTCACTCACACCTTTATGGCTGACCCCTTTAGTTTTGGGGATTAGGGTTATCTCTAGCCTCATATTTTGCAGGTAATTTCTTAAGGCTCGAATTTGGATGCTTGAGTTCAAGTGATGTAATGACTTATGAAATTGTAAAAGGAAGTGTTGTAAAGAAAAGAGAATTGTGATTAAGGTGTATTGTATTCCGCTGTGCTATGTAAATGATTATTGTAACGAAAGTTGAAAAATTTTATTTGTGTTAAGTTGTGTTTAATATTACATTGAAGTTGATGCTTGGAATTGTGCCACATATTTTCTAAGATATCATATTAGAAATTTGGAGCGGTAGAAATCATAGACTTGTGTTTGGTTTTATGCATGTGGTTTCCTATTTTCTACACTTGACACTTAGTCTAGTTTCACTAGATGTTTTCATGTTTCTTTGCTACGTCACATTTTATGTATTCTTGTTTATTACATGTTGTCTATGAATCTATGCTTAACTTATGTTGCTTGTTTTTATTTCACTCACACCTTTATGGCCGACCCCTTTAGTTTTGGGGGTTAGGGTTATCTCTAGCCTCATATGTTACAGGTGATTTCTTATAGCTCGGATTTGGATGTTTGAGTTCAAGTGATGTAATGACTTATGTAATTATAAAGAAAGTGTTGTAAAGAAAAGAGAATTGTGATTAAGGTGTATTGTATTCCGCTGTGCTATGTAAATGATTATTGTAACGAAAGTTGAAAATTTTTATTGGTGTTGACTTTGTTTAATATTACATTGAAGTTGATGCTGGGAATTGTGCCACGTATTTTCTAAGATATCATATTAGAAATTCGGGGCGCTACAACTCCGGTGAACTTTCCGACCGAGCGTGCCACTTCAAGGTAAATTATACTTTGTTTATTTTAAGTCCAGAATGTCTCTTTCCTCAACTTCAGAGCCCTCCCCCTCTGCTGGGGAAGCACCGTCTCCGAATCAGAATCCTCGGGTCGGCAAGGGCAAGAAAGTCGATGGTCGAGCCACAATAGTTAATATCCGAAGCGAATGGGGGAGTTTGGCAGACTACCAGGCATGTTGACGGGGCTCCATAGGGTCCGAGAGCTTTCGGAGGAGCACACCGAGTGAATCGTGCATGGGAGGGGACGGAGCTTCAAGGAGAATGCAGCGAGAGAGACCTCGGAAGCGGACGACACCGTTTCAATTCTTAACGAGGCCGACCTGGCAGCGATCCAGGAGTGCGTTCATATCCCGAAGGAGTACGAGTTGATGCTGCCGGGTCTCGGGGTGAGGGCCAACTCGCCGATTCCAGTAAACATGTGTTTCTGGCCGATCGACGCCTTCATTGCCGGAACGCGGCTACCGCTTCACCCGTTCGCCGTTCAGGTGCTGAGATGGTTCGGGATCAGCCCCATCCAACTGATGCCGAACGTGTGGAGGGTCATCAATGGGTTCGCGCTCCATTTTCAGTCAGCTGAGATCGAGCCGGACTTGAGGGTGCTTCGGACTCTTTATCGGCTTCATCAGCTGCACAAGTCCGAGTTCAGGTACTACTTGGCTCTGAGGCACGGTGCTTGGCTCGTCAGCTGCCCCGACTCTATAAAGCACTGGCGAGACAAGTACTTCATAGTTCGAAGTCGCGAACCGTGGAGCATACCCTCGGGTTGGGTGGAGGAGGTGACAAAGAGGGTAAGGGAGTCGCTGGTGCTCTACCCCCACGAAGAAGAGATGGTTCAGATTCTTCTCGTCCGGCCAAAGTTCGACTGGAGAGATCTGACGGAAGACGCGCTCTTCAGGGGAGGGCTCTGTCGCGTTGATCCTAGTATGCGGATTTATCTGTTTTTTTCTTTTTATTTCATTCGATCATAACTTATGTTTTAACCAACCTCTCTTGTTTGCAGAGACTATGGATTACGAGGCGATTCTTGCACAGAGAGTGGCCCTCGGCAGCAAGGTGCCTCGAAAGCGCAAGAGGGTCGCCACGAAGGTGGCCGCGCAGAAGCCGAAGACCGTCGATGCTGCCGTTCAGGACGCAGAGGCTTCGGCAACTGTGACCCCGAGGAGGGCACCAGCAGCGACCTCGACATTGGCTGAGGCTGGCGAGTTTTCGATGGTCGCTACCCTCGGGATGGAGGCACCCCCGTTGACGGCGGACGCTGAGGTGTTCCTCACCGAGGAGCACGAGAAGATTTTCGTTCCGGACTGGCAGGTTCGGAAACTTGGCAGCTTCCTCAGCGACTTGACGTCGAGCATGCAAGCGGTGAAGCACTTGGCGATGCCGGAGGATCGAGCTGCCATGGATGCCAGCAGCGTGGGCGATGGTGCCTTCGAGATCACACGCTCGGCGGTATCGGTGAGTATCGATTTCTTTCTTTTAGATAACTTGTATATTTATTTCTCTAACTTTTTTTTCTATTGTTCGGCTGTAGATAACCATCCACTTCGGTCATCTTATGGAGAAGATGACAGAGCTCGAGAAGGACCTCAAGAAGGAGGTCGACTGTGCTCAAGCCGAAAAGGCTCGGATCGCCAACGAGCTCGAGAAGCTGAAGATCGAGACGGAAGGGAAGACGACGAGGCTGGAGTACCTCGAAGACCTCGTCACGAAGCTCGAGGGCGATCTGTTTCGGCAGAGGGAGGAGGCAGCAAAGCAGCAGGCCGAGGCTGTGGAGGCTGCCAAGGTTGCAGCGGTGAAGGAGGCCAAAGCTGCAACTATGGAGAAAGCGCAGGGCTTCCTCGCGGCCAACATGGCCAAGGCATACGCTCGCGCCATCGAGCAAGTGTCAGAGCGGTTCCCCGATGTCGACTGCTCCGGATGGCGACTCTTCCCCGACCATGTCGACGGCTTCGACAACGAGTCCGAGGGGGAAGTAGGGGATGCCGAGGTCGAGATCTTCGGCGAACGTTAGGGGTCCGAAGTGTAATGCCCTGATTTTTCATTTAATGGAAAAATTATTTATTTTGCACGTAGTGTGCACGTGCAATATTTTTGTAAATATTTTCATCAAGAGGAGTAAAGATATTTAATATGTGCCTTTAATTATTTTTTTTATAAAGCCTTCTTTCAATTAGACAAAAAGCCTTTTCTTTTAAAAGCCCAAAGTTAATTAAATTTATTATTTTTATAATAAGTATTTTGGTCCATAAACTAAAGCCCATGGATTAATCTATTTTTATATAACTTGTCATGTAGAATACAATTTAAAGACTATTTTATTTTTATACAAAAATTTAATGTACAATTTTTGGGCCTAGTTGCATGCACGTGCACTACACGTACACGTGCAATATGCACTTTTTCAACTAGGCCGGTTGTAATCTTTTTGAAGGGAAATGAAAATTGTAATGGTGATCATGGTGTGGTGGTTACTTGGTTGTAGGTAGTTATTGCAACTCCTACTTTCATCTTGACCCTCCATCTTACAACCAACCAACTGATCCTAGCCCTCCATTCTCCTTGATTTTTAGTATAAATACCCCCCCCCCCCTGGCTAGTTATTCTTGTGTAAAATTATTCTCTTCCAAACCTACAGTTCAATTATATTATCTAGTGGTGATTTAGTGAGTTAAAAGATTGAGAGTGTGTGGGATCTTTGCTTGCAACTAGAAGAGGGGAGGCCGGCATTCATCAAGAGGGAGCTCGGCTTAGGTGTGCTTGGGAGGCTCGTGTGCACGTGTTCAAGGAGGAGCCATTCGTCGCAAGGACATTCGTCTAGGGATTTGCTAGTTGTAATTTTTCTCTCCATACAAGGTGGGTAAATTTTCCCTATTTCTAAATAGGAATGCATGCTGGATTGATTAGAAAAATGATGCATGAAAATGATTAATAAGAATGCACATTTAATTGGAAAGATGATCTCTAATTAATTGAATTGTTGATATGCAAATTATGTGTGTTGCTATTAGTAAAATTCAAGATTGTGTGCAATATGAATATGGTTATAAGTTGTGTGAAGAAACCTTTGTTAGTAGCATGAAAAATTATGTGCAAAAAAATTAGTATATCGACTATGTCACTTTTATGTGCTAAATTGGAAACATGGTATAGCGTTGTAACGAATAAATTAAGATGAATTTTTTATGTTTGGGGAAATGAATAAGAGTAGAAAATTAGTATAGAGATTGATGAAATTATAATGTCAAAAAAATGTATTAATAGTATGTCACATTAACCAAATTGTATGGTAGAAATGTGTTAATTATGGAGAAAATTATGTTTAATTATTTTAGAAATTATTTTCATCTACGGGAATAAAATTCATGATGGAAAACGATTAATTCGGATTTTTACAGTATATTAGTAAGAACAATGTGATATGCAATTTTGTTGAACGCCGAAATGTTCTAAATAACAGAGAGTATGGATTAAATGAAATTGGAATTATACTAGTGACAACCTGAGCATGTAGCTCAAGTGGTCATAGTGTGCGGTTGGTTTCCCTGTGGTGACCGGTTCGAATCCCTATGACACACATTTTGTTTCAGAATTTTTTAAAATATAAGAATCTGCGACCGAGAGCATTAAATACTCTCTGTCTTCTCTTTATGACGCTTGGCGCCTTTGGCCTAGTGGTCGGTGCCTTTGGCTGTGTTCTCTGGGGTGCTGGGTTCGAATCTTGCCCTCGGCAAGATTGAAGAACAATTTTTTTGGGGTTTTTAATTGTCAAAAAATTATAAGAAAAATATGGTTATTCTTCTAAAAATATGTAGGACTTTATAAAAATAAATTGGGGATTATTTGCATGAAATAAAACATGATTTGAGAAGAAAATGTGTAAATAGAACTATGGTTCTATATTTTTATGGTTGTGAAATTATATCTTGCAAAAATGATTTAAAATGAAGGATTAGAAGATTAATGTGGCAAAAAGAAATTATATTGTTGTGATGTGATGCAAATTATTCTCATTTGAGAATAGTGTGAGAGTTATGAAGTGTAAAGGTTCACTTTTGATTGAATAATTAGTGATGTGGGTTTTTGTGTGAAAATAACATTTCATGAGTTACATGATGAATAATTGAGTTTTATAGCTATGGATTATTTGAACGAATTAGAAATCATGATTGGAAAAGAGAAATACTTTTGAGTATAACAAATCAACAAATGAATTTATGAGTGGAAATGCTCAAATTGGAAATTGTGAATTGGAATTGAAACAAAAGAGTAGCCAAGTCTCCACCGGCATTTGGAAAGAAATGAAATGAAATATTGAAATGAAAGACCAATGTTGGTCATGTGTGAATAAATGAATAAGTCCGGTTTAGTGGAGAGGCTAACTCTAGAGCATTGATTTTGTTCATGATTCTAATAAAAACTAAGAATTAGTGCATAGTGAAGACGTGATGAAAGTGAGAGAAAAACACGAGTATGAGAACTAGAGTTACGGTGCGGGTGTGTGAGCCACAGACTGCATGCTTAATGAGTCAGGACATGGCGTGGGCACAACTCAGTAATGATCGGACTTTAGCCACGCTTGTGGGATGTTTGGTGACTGCAAGAGGATCGTGTGCCGTGAAGTGAGGCTGAATTGCCACAGAATGCATGCTTGATGAGTCAAGACATGGCGTAGGATTCCCCTCCAGAATTTTCTGTACACGAGCTTGTACTCATAGATCATCTAGGATACTCACCGTAGTTACAGTAGTAGATTAAGTCATGGCGAGGGATTGAACCCTACAAAGATGAAGAACGATTAAGAGGCTTGTCCTTGGACCTATGTAGTATGAGATGCATAGAATCCGAACAAGTGCACATTAGTGTCATCTAATATAAATAATTGCATTAAGGACTAAGTGCACAATCACAACACGACATCAATAGGGTAGTCCCTTTAGTTTGATATGTGACAAGTTTGTGTTCGCTAAATATGGAAAATAAGTTATACTATTTCCAGCATAGAGAGGATGGCTGTGTATAATGATCGTCGGTTGAATAAACTGACGTACCCACAGTCTTATATGCAAGTAAATGACATGATAAAGATTAAAGAGGAAAGGATGCTTAAAGATTATTCAATTGTTGTTGTACATTTATTCAATTCTTGTAAATTTTACTTCCGCTGTGCAATGTAAAGTGTAAAGTTTGATGTAAACTCTGATGTAAAGTGAAAAGTTCAAATTTCCTTGTAAAATTGTACTAAAGAAAGCGGAAAGATCCTGTAGAACATCTCGAATTCAGTGTATTTGGGATTCGGGGCGTTACAGAGTGGTATCAGAGCCACGCTTTCCACACTTGTACAAATTTATAAGGAAAGACACCCTAGTAGTGGACATTAGAGTGTGTGTTTGAGTCTAGAGATTTAAATGTAAGTGACTTACATTTGTGTTGCTCTATGACTTATGCTTCTTCCCCTCTATCTCTAAGATGGCTGATCACTTCGACCCTGCTGGAGATGACGACTGGCATATCATTGAGGAAGAGTACCATCCTGGACAGGCAGATTTCGAGGACGAGTACTACCCAGGGCAAGCAGATTCTGACGGAGAAGAATGGCCTGAATCCCGGGAGATCACCCCACCTCCGGATTCATCTGATGACTCTTCTTTTGACGAAGAAGAAGAACCAGTTCCAAATAGTCTTGTGACTTCTCTTCAGAAGCAGGTAGAGACACTGCGAGAGAGAGTCGGATTATTGGAGGCTCAGCTGGCAAAGCGTAAGGACGAATATTCTGTTCTCAGTCATCATATATGGGAACTCGAGAAGAGGAAGAATCTGACAGATGTGCTGAAGGATGAAGTTGATGAACTACGGGGAGAACTTCGAGAAGTGAAGAGAAACCGTAGGAGTTAGACTGTTGTAGCTTCTACTATTTCATTCTGATATCAAGAAATGTTTTTCAATTCGAATGTATAAAGTTTGGAATTTAATGAAATGCAAGTTGATTTAAAATTCATGTCTTATACTTCGAATTTAATGGATCTTTTGCATCAGAATATGTCTAGAAGAGGAGCTAGAAACTGGGAAGGTCTGGATCTGGAAATGAAACTTGCGAGGTTCTATCAGACGCTCAATGCCGTGGCTATGAATCAGAACCAAGGAAGGGGGCCTGCGAATCCGGTGCCCAAAGCTATTAAACTAGTGGAATCGTTCAAACGAATGAAACCACCTGTATTCGAAGGGAAGTCAGACCCTGATGTGGCTGACAACTGGATTCGTCAGGTGGAGACAATCTTTGAGGTGCTGGAGACCCCTGAAGGCAGTAAGGTGAAGTTGGCGACTCCGCAATTTGAGAAGGATGCGGCTGTTTGGTGGCAATCGATGAAGAGGACCATGGGAGGCATAGTTCTTGGCTGGGAAGAATTTCTGAAAGAATTCTGCAGTCACTATTTCCCCTCCGATGTTCAAGAGAAAAAGGCTATGGAGTTTCTGTCATTACAGCAAGGCGGCATGTCAGTGAGAGAGTACGAGACCAAATTTACTCAACTCTCTAGGTATGCTCCTGAACTAGTGATGGATGAGGCTAAGAAGGCTCGTAAGTTCGAGCATGGATTGAGGCCAAGCTTAAGGTCCCGGATGATACCTCTTGGTATCAGAAGATTTGACAAGTTGGTCAAGAGAGCAGCAGCGACGGAAGCAGATATGGAGCAGTTTCATGTTATTCAGAACCGGAGGAACAACTGGCAGTCTGGAAAGAGGCCCGTCAATTCTGGGAGTTTCAAGGGGCAACCATCTGCACAAAGGTTCAAACCGACAGGGGCGAACGCTATTAGTGTGGCTGGAGGACCTGGGAACAATGTGGTGAGACCTCCTGCGGTAACTTGCTACAACTGTGGTGAAACGGGACATTACCAATCTCAATGTCTCAAACCACGGAATGGTAATCGCAATGTAGCAACGCAGCAGACCGGGAAGAGATCGTACCAACCAGGGCGAGTATTTGCCTTGGCGGAAGCTGATGCTGATGAGGTTGATCATGTCATCACTGGTACGAGGGCTAATGTTTAGAGGTTTTTGGCATTTCTTTTTCCCGCTGTTTAGTGAACTGTTACGTAATGAATGTGTATTTTGTAACAGGAGAACTTTATCTTAATGGAATGAAAGATGTTGTGTTGTTCGATACTGGATCCTCTCATACTTTTGTGTCTCCTAAATTTGCTAAAGTGTTGGGAGTTGAACCGAAGATTTTTCCAGGCAAGATCTTAGCAGTAGCTACTCCATTAGGGGAAACTTTAACCACTGATCGGTATTATGCTAATTGCGAGATTGTGATTGGAGATCGAATCTTTGGCATTGATCTGATCGAGCTGACTATCTTGGGAGTCGATGTTATCATTGGCATTGATTGGATGTCGGTGTACAGTGCAAGCATCGAGTGCAAGACCAAGACGGTAACAGTGAAGGCTCCAGGTGGACCTGAAGTCACTTTCCAAGGGAAGAAGAAGTGTTCTAAGCTGGTGGCAAATATCCGCAAGGAAGAGACTCCTGTGGAAGTGCAAGGGATTCCTGTGGTTCGGGACTATCCGACTGTATTCTTGTATGATTTTCTTGGGTTACCCCCGCATCGTGATGTAGAGTTCAGCATCACTGTTCAACCGGGAAGTGCACCCATTTCTAAGGCACCATATAGGATGGCTCCAGTGGAACAGGATGAGGTGAAACAGAAGATTGAGGAACTATTAGAGAAATGCTTTATTCAACCTAGTGCGTCACCTTGGGGAGCACCAGTACTTTTGGTAAAGAAGAAGGATGGATCGATGAGAATGTGTATCGATTACCGAGAGCTGAATAAGGTCACTGTTCAGAATAAGTATCCTATTCCCTGAATTGATGACCTGTTCGATCGTCTACAAGGAGCAGCTGTTTTCTCCAAATAGATCTTCGATCAGGATATCACCAAGTTCGAGTGAAAGCTGAAGATGTGCACAAAACTGCATTTAGAACTCGACATGGGCATTACAAATTCTTAGTTATGCCATTTGGAGTGACGAATGCACCCGCAATCTTCAAGGATTTGATGAACTGAGTTCTGAGTCCGTTCATTGATTCTTTCGTCGTTGTGTTTATCGACGATATTCTCGTGTACTCCAAGTCAGAGGAGGAGCACACAGAGCATCTGGCAGCAGTTTTGAAGAAGCTGGAAGAGCAGAAGTTGTATGCCAAATTATCCAAGTGTGATTTCTGGAAATCTGAAGTGGCATTCATAGGTCACTTCCTTTCTAAGGAGGGAGTGGCAACTGACCCTCAGAAGATGGAGGCAGTGAGAGATTGGGCTAGGCCTACTACAGTGAAAGAAGTCAGAAGTTTCCTTGGAATGACTGGATACTACAGGAGATTCATTCAAGGTTATGCTCAGATAGCCGTGCCGCTTACTGGTCTGACCAAGAAGAATGTGAACTTCAAGTGGACTGAGCAATGTGAGGCAAGCTTTCAGGAGTTGAAAGAGAAGCTGACTACTGCACCTATTTTGGCTTTGCCTAGAGCAGGTGTTGAGTATGATGTTTATAGCGATGCTTCACATTGTGGGCTTGGTTGTGTCTTAATGCAAGAAGGAAGAGTAATCGCTTATGGGTCTAGGAAACTACGACCGCATGAGAAGAATTACCCGACTCATGATCTGGAGTTGGATGCGATTATCTTTGCCCTGAAGCAGTGGAGGCACATGCTACTCTTTTGTCGGTACATCCTGGGAGTACTAAGATGTACAAAGACATCAAACAGCATTTCTGGTGGTCAGGTTTGAAGCGGGATGTGGCTGAATTTGTAGCGAAGTGTGAGGTTTGTCAGCAAGTCAAAGCCAAAAATCAGAGATCCGGAGGTCTATTACAACCGTTACCTATTCCGGAATGGAAGTGGGATAACATCAGTATGGATTTCATTACGGGATTGCCTAAGAGTCCTAAAGGCAATGATGCGATTTGGGTTATAGTCGATCGACTAACCAAGTCCGTTCACTTTTTGGCGATGAAACTCACTGCTTCGATGGACAAGTTGGCTGAGTTGTATGTTGGCGAGATTGTCCGACTTCATGGTGTTCCGTCAACTATTGTGTCTGATCGAGATGCGCAGTTTACTTCGCATTTCTGGAGGAGTCTTCAGACAGCTTTGGGTACCAAGACGGATTTCAGCACTGCTTTTCATCTGCAAACCGATGGGCAGACCGAGAGAGTCAACCGTATTCTTGAGGATATGCTTCGGTGTTGTATACTAGACTTTGGAGCCAGTTGGAAAAGGCATTTACCTTTGGTAGAGTTTGCCTACAACAACAGTTTTCAGACTAGCATCGGGATGGCGCCGTACGAAGCTTTGTATGGCAGGAAGTGCAGGACACCTGTTTGTTGGTTTGAAGTTGGGGAGCGTCGTTGTTTGGTCCTGAGCTTGTGCAGCAAACCTCTGAGAAGATTGTTCTGATCAGGAAAAGGTTGGTAGAAGTGTAGCGCCCCGTTTTCCATATACTGGAAAACCGAGACACGAGCCAGGACCTTTTCATTCAATTAGTCACAATACACAGAAACAGGAAAATTTAAAACTTTTTATTAACATAATATTATAGGCCGAGTATTTCCACTAATACAATAAGTTACATCAGAGTGTACATGAATAAAAGATAATCATTGCTTTTTCACTTTGTAGATCATGCCTCGGCTAGAGTCCTCTTGGTTCGCGATCTTGTGCCCACGACCTATTGAAGTGGGGACGTCAGTATTCACTGACGCTTAAAGGCTGATCATATAGCAGCGAATCTCCAAAACAACATATACAAATAGGGTGCAGTGATTAGAATCTAATAAATGTCAATCAAACTGGAATACCAATGCACTGTCAACTAAACTAGAATACTAATGCACTGTGAACTAAACTAGAATACTAATGCACTGTCAACTAAGCTAGGATACTCATATTCTAATGTCAGCAAGTCTCCGAAGCAACATGCAGCCCATACTACATGCAACCCCATCTCAAGCCGTTTCTCCATATATAGGAATTTGAACCCGCGTTATGAACTTCTAATTTGTACAACAACCTGTTCCTGACACCTACACGTGACTGATGAGGTTGCAGACGTGGTCAAGTCCCACTAATGCAGTCCGCCAGTGGTGTCTATGTTCGCCACTGCTACCCGGCTAACCGGACCTCACACAAACTAGACGAACCCAGTGTATCGGGCGTCATTTCAAAAACCAAAATCATAGGGTCTCGCAAGTGCAGGGTAGCGCGAAGCCTACCCTGTGGCACCCCTGGGGTCTCGCAAGGGCAGGACTGTCCAATGCATCCTGTGGCACCCCAAGCCATGGTACTTCAGGAATTAACAGCGCGAGATACGCAACCTGTGCTCCCAACTTGTGAGACGGCACTGTACGTATCCTTTTGACAGGAAGGCGCAACCTAATAACACCACCTAAGATTGGCCCCAAAGAAAGGTTTGGTCGTACGGTGCACCCTACTACCAACTCCCCTTCTTTCTCGCAAAAAGGTTAAGTAATGATTTTATAAGTCACTACTCTAATGATGTTACTACTCCTATGCAATCTTACATAATTTCCAACTTAGATTAACATGGTCCAACTCGTGGTCCCTCGATCCAAGACTCGAGTAACGAGATCACTCTCACTCATCCCTACCCCTAACTCGGATTCTACCAACACTCTCGGCCCACGGTCAACCTACATTGGTTAAGATCCGTCGATGCCCGAGGTGAGATCTATCCATTTACTCTAAGGGGGTAGGATGTGGTCTTGATGGTCAATGACCCTTAGGGTAATTGAGGACCCTAAACTAGCTTTTTATCAAGCTACAACTATTAGAACTTCTCAACCCTTATTGCTATGAATGAAGGGTGCTCATATGCTATGGTTCCATTTTAAATTAGAACCTACTCGACTAGAGTCCATGGGTTCTCTTCCTAACCCACATAAACATCGGTACATTTCCTCATGCAACTAGGATGCTATATTATACCGTCCAAGCATGTATGGTACCTTACTAACATCAACTACAACAAGGTAGTTACAACTACAATTTCAACATGGCTCTTTTTTATTACTTAGCCTATGGCAATTTAATCATGGTATGCAATTGCAAGCATCAACCTACCATCACTAAAACATGGTATATACGACATAACCATCCACTTATAACACTCTTAATTGTGAATGTGATTTAGCATGCACTTGTAACACTCTTAAGCATGGGTAGTTACTACAATGAACATACAACATTCCAAGGCATGGTAGGTATTCTAGCATTAATCCTACAACATTTTAAGCATGTGTATAGACTTAGCATGGTATACATCATTCCTAAACATGGTAGGGATTTTTAATATAAATCCTACAACATTCTAAGCATGTACATACACTTGGCATGGTATACATCATTCCTAAACATGGTAGGCTATTTTAATATAAATCCTACAACATTTTAAGCATGTACATACACTTGGCATGGTATACATCATTTCTAAACATGGTAGGCTATTTTAATATAAATCCTACAACATTCTAAGCATGAATATCATTCCTAAACATGATAGGAAATTTTAGAATAAATCCTACATCATTCTAAGCATGAATATCATTCCTAAACATGGTAGGAAATTTTAGAATGAAACCTACAACATTCTAAGCATGAATATCATTCCTGAACATGATAGGTAATTTTAGAATAAATCCTACAACATTCTAAGCATGAATATAATTCCTAAACATGATAGGAAATTTTATAATAAATCCTACAACATTCTAAGCATGAATATCATTCCTAAACATGATAGGTAATTTTAGAATAAATCCTACAACATTCTAAGCATGAATATCATTCCTAAAAATGATAGGAAATTTTAGAATAAATCCTACAACATTCTAAGCATGAATATCATTCCTAAACATGATAGGAAATTTTAGAATAAATCCTACATCATACTAAGCATGAATAAATTAATCTAATCCAATCTTAGTATGATATTTACTTTAACATAAGCACAACATCCATTTAATATCCATAATCATCTACTAAAATTTCACATAACATAAATATCTACAACTACTTTATTTTAATCCCTACTACTACTACTTTATTTGAACATACATATCACTACTACTATTACCATGAGCCTCTACTATAACATAAATATTTACAACTAAATTACTTACTAAAAAATCTTTATTAGCATATGTTTCTTATTATTACTAGTGGACATAAAAGAGATCTTTTTAATCCTTTTTCTTTTGTAACCAAAATTAGCATTTCAAGTAGAGAGTAAAATAGCAAAAGAATAAGAGTTTATTTGTTGAGTTTACTACTTCAATGCATATAAAAATTCTACTATGCTTATGTCAAGTTCTTTTTGAGTTCTACATCCCAATGGGTATGTACACACATATGCATATGTTTATGTCAATTTGTTCGTTCAATAACACAATCAACTCCACCATTCCTCCTTCTTATGCCATAGTTCCATATGCTTAATGAAATAGTCCAAGTAGTTAGTTCTTTTATTAGTCAAACAATAACTACTAACAACATTCTTTCCTTATGTGTTCCATGAAAGTTCTTATCATTCTTTTCCCTTTTTTAGGTGATTATGCTACAACATACAAGATAAGAATCCACACAACCATACTACTACAAAAACAACCACACCAAAAAGAAAAGTAAACAAGGAGGATAAGAAGAAGAAGAACATCAAAACAACAATTCAAACAAACAAACAAACAAAGAGAAACCCCCACCTTGTTTCACTTGTAGGAATGACTAGATATGCTACTTCTCCTTCCTCCTAGCTTTTAGAACTCTTACTAAACCTACAAGGAAAACTCTCAAGTTAGCATGGTGTTCTCTCTTTCTTTTCCTTTCTTTCTTTTGATCTTTCTAAAATGAGACAAAGGTGGAGGAAGGGGGTATTTATAGGTGGGAAAAAGGGTGGAAAGTGCAAATGTGTATGCACACAATTGCACAAAAGCACTCCCCCAAATTGGGGCTGGTTTCTACTAGGGAAGGAGAGGGTGAGGTGGAGGTATGGTGAGGGTATGGTGCTTTGGTGAGGTGGAGGGTGATGTGGAAGAGAGAGTGTTCTAGAAGAATTCCTTAATCCTTTGTCTTTTAACCTTAGGTTTAACTACCCAACAATTCCTAATTATCAACTAGGTTGTCATGGCTAAAAATAATTCTATATGAAAAATAAAATAATCAACTAGTTGAATGCTAATAAAATAATATTATTAATAGTCGATCGGGATATTACAAGAAGCTCAGAGCAGGCAGAAAAGCTATGCAGACAACCGGAGAAGGGACCTTGAGTTTGAGGTTGGTGACTTCGTCTTTCTGAAAGTATCACCCAGTAAAGGTGTGGTTCGATTTGGCAAAGGCGGAAAGTTAGCCCCGAGGTTTATAGGCCCGTACAAGATATTGAAAAGGATCGGGAAAAACTGCTTACCGGCTTGAGTTACCGGAAGAGTTATCTCAGGTGCACAATGTCTTTCATGTGTCTATGCTGAGAGGTTATATTCCAGATCCGAGTCATCATTTGCCTGAAGTGCCGACAGGTTTGCAATTGGATCTGAATTACATCGAGTCTCCTGTCGAGATTGTTGATCGTCGAGAGAAAGTCTTGAGGAATAAGACGATACCGATGGTCAAGGTAGTCTGGAGAAACCATTTGGTTGAAGAGGCTACTTGGGAGTCTGAGGAGAGGATGTTGAAGAACTATCCTGAGCTTTTTGCTTGATTTGTATCTTTGTATCTTTTGTTCTTGTTGTGAGTGTTGTGTTTTTGTTTCTCACTCTTGACTGTAGTTCCGGGGACGGAACTATTCTAAGGAGGGAGTGTTGTAATGTCCTGATTTTTCATTTAATGGAAAAATTATTTATTTTGCACGTATTGTGCACGTGCAATATTTTTGTAAATATTTTCATCAAGAGGAGTAAAGATATTTAATATGTGCCTTTAATTATTTTTTTATAAAGCATTCTTTCAATTAGACAAAAAGCCTTTTCTTTTAAAAGCCCAAAGTTAATTAAATTTATTATTTTTATAATAAGTATTTTGGCCCATAAACTAAAGCCCATGGATTAATCTATTTTTATACAACTTGTCATGTAGAATACAATTTAAAGACTACTTTATTTTAATACAAAAATTTAATGTACAATTTTTGGGCCTAGTTGCATGCACGTGCACTACACGTACACGTGCAATATGCACTTTTTCAACTAGGCCTGTTGTAATCTTTTTGGAGGGAAATGAAAATTGTAATGGTGATCATGGTGTGGTGGTTACTTGGTTGTGGGTAGTTATTGCAAATCCTACTTTCATCTTGACCCTCCATCTTACAACCAACCAATTGATCCTAGCCCTCCATTCTCCTTGATTTTTAGTATAAATACCCCCTCCCCACCCCCCTTGGGCTAGTTATTCTTGTGTAAAATTATTCTCTTCCAAACCTATAGTTCAATTATATTATCTAGTGGTGATTTAGTGAGTTAAAAGATTGAGATTGTGTGGGATCTTTGCTTGCAACTAGAAGAGGGGAGGCCGGCATTCATCAAGAGGGAGCTCGGCTTGGGTGTGCTTGGGTAGCTCGTGTGCACGTGTTCAAGGAGGAGCCATTCGTCGCAAGGACATTCGTCTAGGGATTTGCTAGTTGTAATTTTTCTCTCCATACAAGGTGGGTAAATTTTCCTTATTTCTAAATAGGAATGCATGCTGGATTGATTAGAAAAATGATGCATGAAAATGATTAATAAGAATGCACGTTTAATTGGAAAGATGATCTCTAATTGATTGAATTGTTGATATGCAAATTATGTGTGTTGCTATTAGTAAAATTCAAGATTGTGTGCAATATGAACATGGTTATAAGTTGTGTGAAGAAACCTTTGTTAGTAGCATGAAAAATTATGTGCAAAAAAATTAGTATATCGACTATGTCACTTTTATGTGCTAAATTGGAAACTTGGTATAGCGTTGTAACGAATAAATTAAGATGAAATTTTTATGTTTGGGGAAATGAATAAGAGTAGAGAATTAGTATAGAGATTGATGAAATTATAATGTCAAAAAAATGTATTAATAGTATGTCACATTAACCAAATTGTATGGTAGAAATGTGTTAATTATAGAGAAAATTATGTTTAATTATTTAAGAAATTATTTTCATCTACTGGAATAAAATTCATGATGGAAAACGATTAATTCGGATTTTTACAGTATATTAGTAAGAACAATGTGATATGCAATTTTGTTGAACGCCGAAATGTTCTAAATAACAGAGAGTATGGATTAAATGAAATTGGAATTATACTAGTGACAACTTGAGCACGTAGCTCAAGTGGTCATAGTGTGCGGTTGGTTTCCCTGTGGTGACCGGTTCGAATCCCTGTGGCACACATTTTGTTTCACAATTTTTAAAAATATAAGAATCAGCGACCGAGAGCATTAAATACTCTCTGTCTTCTCTTTATGATGCCTGGCGCCTTTGGCCTAGTGGTCGGTGCCTTTGGCTGTGTTCTCTGGGGTGCTGGGTTCGAATCTTGCCCTCGGCAAGATTGAAAAACATTTTTTTTGGGGTTTTTAATTGTCAAAAAATTATGAGAAAAATATGGTTATTCTTCTAAAAATATGTAGGACTTTATAAAAATAAATTGGGAATTATTTGCAAGAAATAAAACATGATTTGAGAAGAAAATGTGTGAATAGAACTATGGTTCTATATTTTTATGGTTGTGAAATTATATCTTGCAAAAATGATTTGAAATGAAAGATTAGAAGATTAATGTGGCAAAAAGAAATTATATTGTTGTGATGTGATGCAAATTATTCTCATTTGAGAATAGTGTGAGAATTATGAAGTGTAAAGGTTCACTTTTGATTGAATAATTAGTGATGTGGGTTTTTATGTGAAAATAACATTTCATGAGTTACATGATGAATAATTGAGTTTTATAGCTATGGATTATTTGAACGAATTAGAAATCATGATTGAAAAAGAGAAATACTTTTGAGTATGACAAATCAACAAATAAATTTATGAGTGGAAATGCTCAAATTGGAAATTGTGAATTGGAATTGAAACAAAAGAGTAGCTAAGTCTCCCCCGGCATTTGGAAAGAAATGAAATGAAATATTGAAATGAAAGGCCAAGGTTGGTCATGTGTGAATAAATGAATAAGTCCGGTTTAGTGGAGAGGCTAACTCTAGGGCTTTGATTTTGTTCATGATTCTAATAAAAACTAAGGATTAGTGCATAGTGAAGACGTGATAAAAGTGATAGAAAAACACGAGTATGAGAACTAGAGTTACGGTGCGGGTGTGTGAGCCACAGAATGCATGCTTGATGAGTCAAGACATGGCATGGGCACAACTCAGTAATGATCGGACTTTAGCCACGCTTGTGGAATGTTTGGTGACTGCAAGAGGATCGTGTGCCATGAAGTGAGGCTGAATTGCCACAGAATGCATGCTTGATGAGTCAAGACATGGCGTGGGATTCTCCTCCAGAATTTTCTGTACACGATCTTGTACTCATAGATCATCTAGGATACTCACCGTAGTTACAGTAGTAGATTAGGTCATGGCGAGGGATTGAACCCTACAAAGATGAAGAACGATTAAGAAGCTTGCCCTTGGACCTATGTAGTATGGGATGCATAGAATCCGAACAAGTGCACATTAGTGTCATCTAATATAAATAATTGCATTAAGGACTAAGTGCACAATCACAATACGACATCAATAGGGTAGTCTCTTTAGTTTGATATGTGACAAGTTTGTGTTTGCTAAATATGGAAAATAAGTTATACTATTTCTGGCATAGAGAGGATGGCCGTGTATAATGATCGTCAGTTGAATAAACTGACGTACCCACAGTCTTATATGCAGGTAAATGACATGATAAAGATTAAAGAGGAAATACTGCTTAAAGATTATTCAATTGTTGTTGTACATTTATTCAATTATTGTAAATTTTACTTCCACTGTGCAATGTAAAGTGTAAAGTTTGATGTAAACTCTGATGTAAAGTGAAAAGTTCAAATTTTCTTATAAAATTGTACTAAAGAAAGCGGAAAGATCCTGTAGAACATCTCAAATTCAGTGTATTTGGGATTCGGGGCGTTACACGAAGTGACACCGATAGCGATGATCGCGCCTTCGGGGGAATCCGACCCGTCCCATCCCGGTGCCATGGGAAAGAGGTCGCCCCTTGACTTCTGCTTCTTCTCTCTTTTTTTTGTAATTTTTGATGTATTGCTTAATTGCGGACTGGCCACAGCACTTTTTTGGAATGAGTGAAAATCCATCTTTTTGAGTTCAACTAAGCATTTGTGAGTGCTTGGCAATGAATTTTACAAAATTTTTCTTGAAATTTGGCTAATTATTCACATCGCCCTGCCCAAAGCTTCGGCTATGTGTTCACAAAATCTTTTTGAAATTTTGCTATGTACATGTTGCCTTGTTCAGGAGTTTCGACTGTGTTTACCAAATTCGCTAACTTTTGCTACGTGTTTCCGTCGTTTGCCTTGGAATTTTCAGCTCGTTGAGGTGGCACAGCTTGTCGAAGCAACTCATGCGGCAGAAGAGTTACGTTCCGAGGATGGCCTAGGCACGACGAAGTTGTGCCTCGCCAGGTGCCGAGAGTGCCTTTACAAAGTTGAGTTGGGGCTGCGCAGAGCTGAACGTGAACGAAATCGTTTGCAACTAAATGTAGGCCGCTGAGCCATTGAGATTCGAAGACTAGAAGAGAGTCTTACTGTGACGGCCCCTGAAGGCGACGATGATGGTTCGTCAACAGCCTTTAGTCTCAGTCTGAGGCTTAGGCGTCTCCGCCACTCCTTGTCGAAGATGACAACGGAGAGAGACAAACTATTAACGGAGAGAGACGAACTATTAGCTGAGGTTCACGACTTGTTGATAGTAGAAGACGAGCTTTCGACGGGGAGAGAAGAACTAACAGTAGCAATGGGCAAGCTGACGGCGGAGCATGATGAGTTGTTGGCTACAATGAGCGAGGTGATGGTGGAGGTCGACGAGCTGAAGAGGGTTACGGTCAACAAGAGTATCGAGGTTACTCATCTCCGTCGAATTATCACCGACAGTTCTGGTGCCGCAGGCTCCGCTGTGCTCCCTCGCTTCAAGATAGCCGTGAAGGACGACTCTCTGAAGCAACGAATCATCGAGCTAGAGGCGGAGGTTGCTCGCCTCAAGCCCCAACCGGGACGGATCAACGTCAGAAGCACTTCGTGTACTCGTGACGAGAACAAGCGAGGGATTTCCTTTTATGAGCTTGCGACTCGCTCGCCCGTTGCTCAGTGAAGCCCAAGTGACGAACAAAGTGGGGTGGCTGTTTCATCGAGCGGAGCGGCCATTGGTGCGGCCGTCAGAAGCAGCGCAGAAGATGGGTCTCAGTTTGCCGGTCTAGGGACGAGCTCCGAGGTTAGGCGCCGCCGTCCCCGGGTGTCTTTAAACCGGAACATCCCTACTCCAAGGAGGCATTGAGGGAGTCGTCTATGTTTTCGTTCCCTAAGTTTTGCATCTTGTTTAAGTACGAGGAGTCGGTCCTGTAGTTTTTTCTTTTTAAATCTTGTAACTTTGTTGTAGAGAAATAGCTGGTCTTGTAATCTGATTTGTTCCCCAAACGTTATAGAAACGAAGCTTGTTTCCTCTTTTGGACTTGTGTGTTCTGTTAATCACCTGTGGTTGTAATCCTACTTCTAAAGGGATATCCACTTTTTACCTGCTTTTGGGCGAGGAGTGGAAGTGGAGTTGAGCCAAGCTTTGAGCTCTGAATTCTTTGTTTAAGTTTCAACGGTTGTGGGAGCAGTTCCGAATGGTGAATCACTTCTAACTCACTTAAGAGCGAGCGTGCGAAGTAGAATCGATCCATGTTTTGGACTCCGAACTCGTCGTTCGAGTAAATTTCAATGGTTGTGGGAGCAGTTCCGAATGGCGAACCACTTCTAGCTCACTTAAAAGCGAGCTTGCGAAGCAGAGTCGAGCCAAGTTTTGGACTGCGAACACGTCGTTCGAGTAAATTTTAACTGTTGTGGGAGCAGTTCCGAATGGCGAACTACTTCTAGCTCGCTTAAGAGCGAGCTTGCAATGCGGAGTCGAGCCAATTTTTGGACTCCGAACACGTCGTTCAAGTAAATTTCAACAGTTGTGGGAGCAATTTCAAATGGCGAACCACTTCTAGCTCGCTTAAGAGCGAGCTTGCGAAGCGGAGTCGAGCCAAGTTTTGGACTCCAAACACGTCGTTCGAGTAAATTTCAACAGTTGTGTGAGCAGTTCCGAAGGGCGAACCACTTCTAGCTCGCTTAAGAATGAGCTTGCAAAGCAGAATCGAGCCAAGTTTTGGACTCCGAACATGTCATTCGAGTAAATTTCAACGGTTGTGGGAGCAGTTCCGAATGGCGAACCACTTCTAGCTCGCTTAAGAGCGAGCTTGCAAAGCAGAATCGAACCAAGTTTTGGACTCTGAACACGTCGTTCGAGTAAGCGTAATTAAAGTTCTTAAATAGAGAGATAAAATAATCACAAGAGAATTATCAAGGGAAAGAAGTTCTTTATTGATAACTGCTAATCGGCTGCTTCTGGGTTGCAAGCCGTTATTACAATGGGAAAATAAAGAAGCAAGTAAAAAACAAAAAGATAGGAATGGCTCGACATTTGATGGTACTCGGAGAGGCATTTAAACACCCTCTTAGTACTTCAGTAAATGGTCGGCATTCCAAGTTCTTGGTATCTCTCTGCCTTTGAGGTCTTCAAGACGATATACTCCTAGCTGAAATACCTTGGAAACCTTGTACGGTCTTTCCCAATTCGGAGCTAGCTTACTTTTTTGGCTGGAGAATGAGATAGCTAGTTTTCTGAGGACTAAGTTCCCTTCCTTGAGATCTGTAGGACAGACTCTTTTATTGGAGGCCTGCTCGATTCTTCTCCGATAATTTTGCTTGCAAATTGAAGCTCTTTCACGGAGCTCATCAATCAGGTCCAAATTTGCTTGGAGCTCTCTGGCATTCTACTCTTCAGGGCAATAAGGCGAGCGGATGGCAAGCCAACTTCTAAAGGGATTACAGCCTCGGACCCATAGGTGAGATTGAATGGCGACTCTCCTGTGGGGGTCTTTTTCGTAGTGCGGTAGTTCCACAGTACGTTAGAAAGTTGTTCTGCCCATAAGCCTTTGGCCGACTTATCTAGACTCTTCTTGATGCCGAAGAGGATCCACCTGTTGGCGTTCTCTACTTGACCATTGGACTGAGGATGGGAGACGGAGGAGAAGCGTTGCTAAACACCGAGGTCTTCACAGAAAGATCGGAATGCTGCCCCTGTAAACTGTGTTCCGTTAACTATTATTAGGACTCGAGGTATGCCGAATCTACAGATTACATTTTTTCCGAAGAACTGCAGCACTTTGTTTTCAGTAATAGTAGCTAGTGGTTCGGCCTCGATCCACTTAGAGAAATAGTCGATTGCCATGACTAGAAACTTGAGCTGGTCTGAAGCTGGTGGGAATGGGCCTAACAAGCCCATCCCCCACATTGCGAAGGGAATTGGACTCGAAAGAGATGTGAGTTGTGCTTGGGGTAGTCGGCGGATGTTGGAGAACTGCTAACATGGACTGCATTGTCGGACATGTTGCTCGGCATCTCGAAGTAGGGTAGGCCAGAAGTACCCGTAGTTCAAAACTTTCCTGGCGAGGGACCTTGACCCTGAATGGGCTCCACCTATACCTTCGTGGAGTTCTTGCAAGGCATACAAGGCTTCTTCCGGGGAGAGGCATCTCAAGTAGGGTCTGCCATCTACTTGGGTGTAGGAGCGTTTGTATAAGACTCCTTCGACAAGGGTGTACCACTCTGCTCTCGTTCGGATTCGACGGGCTACTTTAGGATCTTAGGGAAGGGTCCCATCCCTGAGGAACTCTATCAAAGGCTTCATCCAATTATCCTTGAGTTGGACAGGCAGCGACTCCATCGAGTCGGGGATTTCCTCTACGATTCTTGGTCTTAGGAGTACTTCAATCAGGACGGTGTGCTCGAGACCCTGGAGGGAGGAGGAGGCCAATTTTGAGAGGGCATCTGCTTGGGAGTTCTCTTCTCTAGGGATCCGCTGGATTTGTGCCTCTTCGAACGAAGCCATGAGACTTTGGACCTTGGCTAGGTACTTGACCATTCGGTCGTCTCGCACCTCGTAGTCTCCTAAGACCTGATTAACCACCAGCTGCGAGTTACTGAATATTCGGACATGTTGCGCTCCTGCCTTGCGAGCCATGCCCAGGCCTGCTATTAGGGCTTCATACTCTGCTTCGTTATTGGAAGCTTTGAAGTTGATGCGGAGGGAGTATTGGAGGATGAAGTCATCTGGGCCTGCCAGAATGACTCCGGCTCCGCTCCCTTCGGTGCAAGAAGACCCGTCTACATACACTGTCCACATGGGTAGCCCATTTGCGGCTTGAATCACTTCCGAGATGGTGCTTTCTACTATAAACTCGGCCAGAGCTTGGGCTTTGATAGCGGTCTGAGGCTGATAAGATATGTCATGTTGACTTAGCTCGATCGACCACTTTATCAGACGCCCAGAGGTTTCGGACTTGTGTAGGACTTGCTTGAGCTGCTGGTCGGTAAGGACGACCACCGAGTGGGATTGAAAATAGGGGCGGGGCTTCCTGGCTGCCATAACAAAGGCATATGCTATCTTTTCTAATCTCGGATAGCGGAGATCAGCATCTCTAAGGACCTTGCTCACATAATAGATAGGCTTCTGAGCCTTTTCTTCTTCCTTCACTACGACAGCACTGAGGGTTTGCTTGGAGGCAGCGAGGTAGAGGTAGAGTGTTTCCCCGAGAGTAGGCTTGCTGAGGAGTGGGGGGTTGACCAGATAGGCTTTCAGTTGGTCGAACGATTCTTGCTGCTATTGGCCCCACTCAAAGCCTTTAGCCCCCCTGAGGGCTTTGAAGAATGGAAGACACTTCTCTCCCGACTTAAACAGGAAGCGCTCTATAGCCACGAGGCGTCCTGTGAGCTTTTGAACTTCTTTCACATTTGTAGGAGGAGCCATATCGATGATGGCTTTTATCTTCTCTGGATTGGCCTCAATCCCCCTTTGACTAACCATAAAGCCCAGAAATTTACCAGATGAGACTCTGAATGCACACTTATTTGGGTTCAGTCTCATGTTATGCTTTCTCAACACGTCGAAAGCTTCTTGTAGGTCGGCGACATGGTCGGACCCATGAATACTTTTTACTAGCATATCATCGACGTAAACTTCTATGTTGCGGCCGATCTGATTCTGGAAGACCTTATTGACGAGGCGTTGGTAGGTGGCACTGGCATTTTTGAGTCCGAAGGGCATTACTCTGTAGCAATAGAGGCCTTGATCGGTGATGAAGGATGTCTTCGGGATATCCGGCGGGAACATTCTGATTTGGTTGTAACCGGAGAAGGCATCCATGAAGCTCAGAAGCTCATGGCCCGAAGTTGCATCGATCAAGGTGTCGATGCTAGGGAGTGGGAAAGGATCCTTGGGGCATGCCTTGTTCAGGTCCGTGAAGTCGATACAAATCCTCCAACTTCCATTAGCCTTCTTAACCATAACAACATTACAGAGCCACTCGGGATAGTTGACCTCTTGTATGAACAGGGCTTTAAGGAGCTTCTCTACTTCTTCCTTTATGGCCTGCTGGCGCTCGGGGGCGAATTTACGCCTCTTATGCTGGACCGGTTTGGACCCTGGTGCGACACTTAGGTGGTGGACGAGGAGGTCTTCGAAAATCCCTGGCATGTCAATAGCAGTCCATGCAAAGAGGTCATGGTTCTTCTTGATACACTGGACTATGTCGGAACAGAGGGCAGAGGGGAGGGTCTTGCTAATGAAGAATTTGCGGTTCGGATCTTACTCTGAAAAGAGCACTTCTGCCAGCTCGTCTACCGGTTCTGACATAGGCTGGGTGTTCCCTTGGAGAATTTTGAGGGTCTCGAGAGAAATGACGGGTCCTCCGGTCGAGGTCATGTAGCATTTGCGGGCCATCTCCTGGCTCCCCCTTACTTCCCCTACACCTACCTTGGTGGGGAACTTCATTTTGAGATGATAAGCTGATGGGACAGCTTCTAAAGCAACTATGCCAGGTCGGTCTAGGATCACATTGTAAGAGGCTGGGACGTCGACAACCATGAAGTCCATTGGCTCCGTCCGGGTATTAGGAGTTTTGCCAGCAGTTACGTCGAGGGTTATCACTCCTTCGATAGTCACTGGCACTCCTGTGAACCCATGGAGCGTATAGCCGGCGGGCTTGAGCCTGTCCCACGATAACTTGAGTCCTCGAAAGGCCACCAGGAAGAGGATGTTGACAGAACTGCCATTGTTCACCAAAATCCTCTCCAGTTTGAAGTTAGCCATGTAGAGATTAATCACCAGTGCGTCATAGTGGGGGGTTCGGACACCCTCTAGATCTTCATCCGAGAAAGTAACCGGGACTCCAAGACCTTTGGGAGGGGGTATGCCGTGCACCGTATTGACTTTCCTGATGAAAGCCTTTCGAGAAGAGTTAGAGGTTCCCCCTATCGGACCTCCATGGATGAGGTGCAAGATGCGCTCTTCTTCAAACTCGGGCGTCTCGTCGTGCCTCTCGGGACGCTTGTTAGCCCCCCTGGTGGGTGGAGGAAGATCGATCCGGTCCTTTCTTACAAACTTGGACAACTACCCTCTCTGAATGAGGGCTTCAATTTCATTCTTCAGAGCCCGACAGTCATTGGTGTCGTGGCCGGGGTCTCGATGATATCGGCACCACTTTTCCTTATCCCTCTTCTTCCCGGGGGTATTCATCTTTGGGGCAGGAGGCAGGACTCTTTCTTTCTCAACCTCCATGAGAATAGTTGAAACATTGGCATTGAGAGGGGTAAACTTCTCAAATCTGGGAGGCGGGCAGCGCTGACCCCTGTTATCCTTCTGGAGCTTCTTAGCTCCCTCATCTTCGACTGCCTTTCTCTTGCTTCCTGAGGAAGACCCCTCGAATGTGGGGCGATGTTCAGCTTCCTCAGCCCGGATGTACTTCTCGCTTCTGAGAAAAAGGACGGAGAAGTCTCGCGGGGGCTTTTTGGCTAGGGAGGACCGGAGGCTCGAATTGAGGACATTGGACTGGAAGGCGGCTGTAGCGACTGATTGGTCGAGGGAGGCAATGGACCTAGCTTCCGCGGTAAACTGCTTGACCTAATCTCTTAGTTTCTCACCCTTCTTCTGATTGAGAAAGAGTAGTGAAATACTAGTCTACTCGGATCTGCAACTGCTCACGAAGTGGGTGATGAAGAGGGTCTCAAATTGTTCAAAATAGAAGTTGGAGGATGGGGCGAGGCGGGAGTACCATTCCCGAGCTGGACCCTTGAGAGTGGCTAGGAAGGTCTTGCACAGTAGAGCATCGGAAGCCTGGTGGATCATCATGAGAGTTTTGAAACTTTCGATGCGATCCACGGGGTCTGACTCCCCCGTATATGTTTCGAACTGCGGGGGCTTGAAGTTTGCTGGAACGGGAGCCTCCATGACAGTTTGGGAGAACGGAGGTCTGCTTGGACGGAGGGTCCTCCCTCTTAGCTCCTCTTCCCTGTCTAGTTGACCGAGGCGCCTCTCTATCTCGTGGAGACGGAGATAGACTGTAACATCATCCCTTCGATGGTATCCCGGTGAGACTCTGGACTCATCTTCGTACGAAGGGGAGTGTGGGCTACGGCGACGGTAGCTCGGAGACGGGTGAGGGCTTGGAATATGATGGCGGTGGCTCGAAGCTTGAGGAGGGCTGAGGGACCGATGGCGAGGGCTGCGAACCGGCGGAGGAGTGGGGACCCTCTGAACATTATTGTTGTTGTTTGGCTGGAGGGGACCTCCTGTAATCGCGGCAGCGAGGGGATCGCGCATTTGGACGTTCTGAGCGGGAGGCTCCCTCTCGGGCCCACCTTTCATCCAAACGGTGGCGAAGGTCCTCCTCTTTCTGCCGGTTGGTGAGGATGTTGCGGAGGTCTTCGGAAGGTCGAGGGTTATGAGATGCCATTGAGTCGGTTGAAGGGTTATGTACGGAGATATGGTCCCGGTGAAGAGGTTGCTTCTGAAGGTGAGGACGAGAGGTCCCCATACCAGCGTTTTGGGGCCCGAGTGGAGCCGGCTGGTGTTGAAGATTTTGGAGAGGAGGTTGCAACTGCTGCAGCGGCTGATCGGGTTGGGGAGGGAGTTGTCCTTGAGGCTGGATGGGTTGGAGGGGAGCCTCCGGTTGTGGTTGAGGAGGAGTGGGTCCGCGGTTGGACCCTCTAGATCTCAGCTTCCTTGGAGTATGGCTGGAGGTGATCTTAACCAATGGAAGAGGATGGATTGCTATTTGTTTTTCCACAGACGGCGCCAATCTGTTGCCGCTGAAATCGGTGTGGGGGCAAACAGATAGATTTGTGGATTCGGGGGAAGTTGAATAGCCAAACCTGAACACACTTCCACCGGAGTTTGATCGTGATCTCCCGCCGTTGACCTGCAAAAAGTACGAAACACCGGGGTTGATTCCGGCGACGCACCCTCCGACGCTCTTGTCAGTAATTCGAAAGATTATGAAAGAGCTTTGGTTGGCAAAAGATTGATTACCTGGTAACAGTGGGGGATGGGGGATATTTATAGTCGCCTTAGGAACCAGTTTCGGGATAAGATCAAATCCCTACTTTCCAGTGGATGGATAGAAGTGACCAGGGCCATTGATTAAGGACAATCATAAACCCTAATTCTATCCGCTGGACCGGGTTTTTTGCGGGTTGGAACCCGCACCCAGTAAGATGGATCCGTTTATGGATTATTGGGCCTTTCGGAAAAAAGCCCAGTTTCCATTTCAGACCCGTTTTTGTAGGTGAAATTACCATTTTACCCCCCAAGCTTTAAGATTTGTGCCCATTTGGACGGTTCCGATTTAACCCCATTTTTAGCTATATCAATAATAATAATATAATATAATAATAGTATAGATAAAATAGTATATATAAAATAATAATATATATAATAATATAATAATAATAATAGTATACATAAAATAGTATATATAAAATAATAATATATTAGAATAATTGTATATTACATAATAATATAAAATAATTTATTATAATAAACATATTTAATTATATACATATATATAATAACATATAATAATTATAAGGGAAAAGGAGTATGAGCAACTTGCTCATTTAGTAAATAAGCAATTGATGATGTAGCATACATGTGATTGGAAAATCATTAAAAGGGTTAGATGTCCAATGTATCACATGCATGCCACGTAGGGATGGCAAGTGGGCCGGGTCAACCGTCGACCCGCCCGCGACCTGCCCGTATAACCCGGCCCGCGAAACGGCGGTTCGGGTTCGGGTTCGGGTCGAACCCGTGAACAGTAACGGGTCGACCCGGGTCGCAAAAATACCGAATCGAACCCACCGAACCTGGCCCGCGAAACCGTTAAAATTACCCCAACCTGCCCGCCAACCCGCGGGTCGACCCGTGGGTTGCGAACCGTTTGACCCGAACGGATCAAACGTTCGACACACCACGGGCCGACCGTTGACCCGCGGGTCAGCGTGCCATTGGGCACTGTTCACCAGAGAGCAGCAACGACTCTTAGAGCTGTTTTTCTTTTTTTTTTGTTGGTTTCTTTTTGTTTTTTTTATTTTTATCCTATAAATACCCCCCAAAACCCCATCAAAAAAATCACACCTTACTCTCTTACTCTCTCTACTATTATTACTCATTTCTAAGCAATTTGTGAACAATTGAAGTATTGAATAAACAAGTGTTCCAGGCATATACACGATCAAATTCCTATCGTATCGAAATCAAAATTGAACAATGTCTTCAACTCTTCAACTCTCGTCCAACTCCAAGTGATCAAGTCTTCAACTCTCCTACAAGCTCTCCCCAACTCTTCAATTCCGGATTTGAGGAATTCTGCTTCTACTTCTATTCTTATTTTCACAGATTTTTTTATATACGCGTATCCATGGTGAACGGTATCAAAATTTGATATCTCTTCTTCTTATTTTCTTTTTGTTGTAGTTATAATTTTTCGTATCTTAACCGTTTGTTGGTTTTTTGATCTTCTCTATCTCAACCCTCTTGTTTTCTAGATTTTTTTTATAACTCATCGCTCCTACATTGCGTAGTTTGTTTTACATACATTACTACATTATGTCTAGATCATGCGGTAGCGGTCGTAGCCAAAGTGGACAAGATTCCACCGGCACTTCCCGTAGGCCACCAATTGTCCCAATTAGTGAGCCTGCCGAAGAGTACCATGATCCTCCTACCCAACAATGGGGTACACATGATGAGGCTGTAGGAGACATACAATTAGAAGAAGAACAACCACAACAACAACCAACCGAAACAACACAACCCCGCAGTAGTAGGAAAAGTCGAGGGAAAAGTAGTGATTGGCATAAGTTTTACGATTATATCCCGGACGAAGAAACTCCGGGTATAGGTTTGAAAGTTTGTAAAACATGTTCCAAGACATACAAATTCAAGAGGGGTGATGGCACCGGTATAATTAGTAGACACATCCAAAGTAACCATAAAGACCTTCTTGTTGACCTACCCGGCCAACAAAAAATCAACCCTAGGACCGGTCTAGTTGATCGCCACCCTCATGATCCCGATCTTGTTCATCAGGAAATCGCTCGATTAGTAATAAAGGAAGAGTTACCATTTCCCTATCACGAGAGTAGGGACTTGGAAAATTTTAATCAAACGGCCTTAAACCCTCATTTTAGAAGAATCTTGAGAAATACTTGCAAATCGAATTGTTTTAAAGTGTACAATGAAATGAAGGACGCTTTGATTGCAATTTTACAAAGTTTAACTTTGGATTGTTGGACGGGTGTCAACAATATTCCAACTATGGAAATAACCTGTCATTGGATCGACAATGGTTGGATTCTTCAAAAAAGAATCATATCACTGGCCGCATTGTCGTATCCCCATAGTGGCGCTGAAATAGCAAACCGTATTTTAGAAATTTGTGATGTTTTTCATATTCGCGATAAAATTATGTGTATTAGTTTTGATAATGCATCTAACAACAATGCAACAATTACTACTTTAAAATCCGCATTAAACCCTCCATCTGACAATATTTTTCATATTAGATGTGCATGTCATATTTTAAATTTATGTGCTCAAGATGCATTAAAAATAACCGATCCATATATACTTAAAATTAGAAATTGTGTACATTTCATTACATTAAGTCCCAGCGTATTTCAAGAATGGAAAAATTGGTGTAGGATTTCAAATGTACCTTTTAGAAGATTTCCAAAGGATGTTAAACACCGATTAAACTCTACTTTTGATTTACTACATGTTGTTACCAACTATAAAGCAGTTGTAAAAGATTTTTGTACCGCAAAAAATATGCCAAATTTTGAAATGACTCCCACCGATTGGTTTTATGCCGAATCTTTGTTGAAATTTTTAGAACCTTTTAAAACCGCGACTTTAAAATTTTCAAAAACATATGAACGTACTTCTAGTAGCATTTTTATTTCAATAGTCGGTATGATGCAAACATGTAACGAAATGTTAAATGATACTTTTCTTGGTGATATTCTAAAACCTGCATACAAAATTTTTTTTAAGTATATTTATCCTCCACCTATGTTGATTTGTGTTGCTACCGTTATGGATCCTCGTATCAAATTAGAAGGTACGAAGAGTTTGATTGAAATAATTTTTTCATTACTTGGGGAAAATGAAGAAATAGAAATAGTAATTGATTGCACTTCTTTTTAGTTAAATTTGAATCTACATTAAATAACTTGTATGATTATTATGATCGATCTTTTGCTTCTAGTAGTACAACTTTTGTAGTTAGTTCTTCTTCTGGTAGTTCAAAAGGTAAGGGTAAGAGTAAATTTGATGATAGAACATTTAATTTACTTGCACAAATTCAATCCAAAAAACCTAGGACTAATCAACCAAATGAATTAAATTGGTATAACCAACAAGATTTTAAGTCTTCTTATTCTCCACTAGATATTTTACAATGGTGGAAAGACCATGAACACACTTATAATATTCTATCATATATGGCTAAAGATTTACTAACTCCTCATGTCTCTATAGTTGCTTCTGAAAGTGCATTTTCTTCAAGTGGCAGGGTTCTAACTGATTACAGGAATCGCTTGAAGCCCAACACGTTAGAGATGCTCATTTGCACAGAAGACTGGCTGAAGGCTGAAGATAGGATACAAGGGAAAGCATTATCTACGTCCACAAGTGGGAGCAACTCACCGGAAGAGGAAGAAGAAGAAGAAGAAGAAGAAGACAACAACAACAACAATAGCAACCACAATGAAGGCCATCAACTTGAAGACAATTGTAAATAGATAAAAAAATTGTATTATATCCGTGCTTGTTATTTCAAATTAGAAAAATTGAAGTAAATTGAAATTGTATATAAGAAATATGTTAGCGTATAAAACAAATTTTTGAATTGAATTCTTTATTTCATTAGAAATTGTGAAACTTGTATAACTTAAAATCATATGAATAATATTTCAATATTTTTTGGCAATTTCACTCTTTCAATCTTATTATAATTATTACGATTTTTTATGTTTATTATTATTATTATTATTATTATTATTATTATTATTATTATTATTATTATTATTATTTTAAGTTTTAAAAAAAACTATGTAAACGGGCCAACCCGCAACCCAACCCGACCCGACCCGACCCGGGTTGGACCCGAAAGGGTTCACGGGTTGGGCGGGTCGCCATTTTCAGTTTTCGATCCGGCCCGGCCCGGCCCGGTTAAGCCACCAACCCGGCTCGAACCCGCCCAATTCAACATCCAACCCAGGCAAGTCCGGCCCGGCCCGTTCGACCCGTATGCCATCCCTAATGCCACATAATTAATTGCTCATTTACTAAATGAGCAAGTTGCACATATCCCTTTTACCCTAATTATAATAATATATATATAATAATAATATATTGTAATTATATATTAAATAATTTATTATAATAATAATAAAATATATAATAATATATATAATAATATATAATAGTAATATATAATAATAATAATAATATATTATAATAATAATAGAATATTATAATAGTATATATAAAATAGTATATATGAAATAATAATATATATTATAATAATAGTATATATATATATTAAAAAATAAAAATAATAATATAATATATATATAATAATAATAATAATATATGTAACAATAATATATTATAAATATATATATTTATAACAATAATAATAATATATATATAAATATATTTAGAGAGAGGATGTGAAAAAACAGAAAATAGTTGAAGTAGAGTTTTGTAAAAACTGTTTTCTGAAAAGAGTCTAACCAAACAAGTTTTGGGGTTTTGGAAAAAGAAAAAGAAAAAAAACACCAAATCAAATAGACCCTTAGGTTTTCATACTGTGACGTCTGAATTTCAGAATACAATTTGAAAATAAATTACCATGTTTAACTAATTGAAACAGTAGATTAAATTTAGAAATTAAAATATCGAATTAATTGTGTTGTTACTGAACACTTTTAGGAACTAAATTATGATTTTTATAAGTGTAACCCCTATTTCCACCTATACGTATTTTCTATATAATTTTGTATTTCAATTCTCTATAAATTCTTAGTTTTTTTTTTTTTAATTTTGGATTTCCTAGTAGAGTTCTTTCTAAATATCAAATGTATTTGTAGTTATTTTCAAATGATTTATATTTTTAAAGGAATCTTAATTAATTCTAGAAGTTTGTTTCTTTTCCTATTAGATTTATTAATTTTTGAACTTAAGCCCAAACCAGCCTGTAATTTATTTAGCTATTTATTTTACAAGTCCACATTTTAAATCCTAATCCATTATATAAATTGTTTACATAATTTGTATAAGCCCACAACCCAAGCCCATGCCCTATTATATTATTGTTTTGATTATGAAATTTTGATAAGCCCAAAACCAATATATTCTGAAATCTAAGTCAGCCCATACCTAAACTCTACCCAAAACCTGAAACCTACTCCCTACACTAACTACATACACCCCACCAAATTACCCTCCATTATCTAACTAACTACCTTACTATCTCAACTAAACCCCTAATTAATTATCCTATTATTAATATAACTATTATTACATCCTCCAACCCCTTCATCTTCTTCTTCCTTCATCTCCTTTTGTATCCCTTACCCGAACGCCATCTCCTCTCACTGCCAAGCCCCTCACCGCGCTCCGCCACCGCTCTCTATCCCGTTGCAGCCAGCCACCACTGAGCCCTCCATTGCCTGCTGCCCTCATCGCCCCTAGCACACAACCCCTCATCCTCCGACCCATCGCCATCACCTCCAGCGACCCCGCAACATCCCCAACCCAACTCCTTTGCCGCCCTCGCACTTAGCCTCGACGTCAACTAAAAGCTTGCCCTTAGCAATCTCCACCGCCACCTTTGTACATCCCAACACCAATGCAAGCAGCCGAACTCTGTCGCCTCCCCTCGCTGCCACCAACCAGCAGCTCGAAGCTCGCTGCAATGTTGTAGTTATTGTCGACCGTACCCATTGCTGTCTTCGCTTTTGTTCGTGGTTTTCATTGCAACGCTTGCTGCTTAATTTCGAGCTTCGCAGCCCACTTCTTCCATCTTGCTGTTCGTTCTTGCTGTGTTATCGTTATCGAGTTGCTTTTTCTTCCATATTTTTATCGTTGCTACATTTCATTGCCGTTGTTGCCGTTGGGATCCTCTCAATTTCTTTGTTCATTAACACTCGAAATCACCACGTATCAGGCAAGTATCTCTTCTACACTTTTATTGTTGCTGTGCAAGCATTTCTTTTGAAATTCGACAAGGAGTTATTCATTTGAATATCGTATTTAATCGAATTCTATTATTGATTCATTATTTTCTTGATAGTAAAATGTTATTGATTCATAGTTGTCTTATCGTGCCATTGTTATTGATTTAAAATTTATCATATTATTGAAGATTCAAATATGCTACCCTGTCGTTTGCCCGAGTTTGTACTAAGATTTTGACCTAGTTCCTGACATCGAAGCTTAGAACTTTGTACATAGAAATTGTAGTACACTGAGTCTTGAATCCGAAACATTTTATGGATTCTCAATCTGAGTTATAGATTGTAACTTATTACTGTTTTAGTACTGGCATGTTATAATTTTCAGAACCGAGACTATGCACGAAACCCATAATGAATTAATTGATCAACCTAGCTTCTATAACTGTAATGTATTGTGTGAATATGCGTTGGAACCGACACAGAGTCTACTTTCTAGAATTTCTGACAGAATCAGATTTGCATTCTCGTAGCAGCGGAAAAGTGAATTTGAGTACCAATAGGCGCTGCTATCCAGAACCTGCATTGTTATATTTTTGCATATAAACCCGTATTTTTCATATTTAATGAATTGAACTATGTATATATCATTTATTGCATAGTTTAATGTCTTCTTGATATTGTATTAACACTACTGTTCTCATCGATTGTAACCATTGAATAATTCTTGATACTACCTTTCTCATGGATTGTGCTGATTACATGTTCATAACTGATAGTTAATAAAATAATAAAAAGCCGCGGTAATAAGGATCGATTTAGTAGTGGACAATATAGGAGAGTGTACTCGAAAGGAGATATTGGTCACAGCCCGTATTGGTCATTATTATCGGTCAATGTAACTACCATTTCCGCTATTTTCATTTTTCCTCTTTTTGTAATATTTTATTTGTAATTGAAAACAATACACTATTTTTTTCGTTTCTTGATTAACATTTTGTTCATGAAGTTCTTCGTTCTTCTTGTTGAGCTGTTCTTATTGATTCTATTTTCTTCTATTTAATTGTGAGTATTTTTATTTGAATCCTGTTATTTTAGATTTATCTCCCAAAACCGCTATTATTGGATCCTAAACCACTAACCCAACACCCTAATTGTACCCTATAAATACAACTCTATTACAAACCCTAAAAATTATACAAATTGAAAGCCTAGAGCCGCTTACTCTCTCCTATTCTCTCTCCTATCTGTTTTCTCTCTCCCCGACCACAGAAACTCCTGCCCAAATACCTGCACCTTCTTCTCCGGCCGCCCTCCTCATCGACACTCCCTGTCGACACCTCCTGAGCGCCGCCCCACCCTTCCCTCGACGCCCAGACACCCAAAACCCCAACCCCTTCCTCCCTGTCCTGTTCCTCAACGACAACAGAACCCCCAATCCCGATGCCGCTCCTCCCTTCCGATCAGCGACCACCATAGCGATGCCCTTCCCCCATCGTGCCACCACCTACGACTCCGATGACCCCCCGCTGGCCTTGCCCTCTTGCTGTCGTAGCTGATCTCTTTGTGTTGTGTTTACTTTGGGTCTCTTTTGCACGTATTATACACGTGCTATTTTGGTGGATTTGTGTGTTCGTGGGTTCATTGATTCGGGATTCTTATCCCGTTATTCTTGATATTAGTTTTCACCGTTAATAAGGCAAGTCACTGTCATCTTGAATTGTTAATTGTATCAAATTTAAGTTTTGTTGAAACTCTTGCAAGTATATCTCTTTCTTATCGTATTATACATTGTTCTTCTCTTTTGTTTGGTATATTGAGGGTTTACACGAGCTAACCCCAATTTATTTGACATTGTGCCACTTTTGACTCCAAAGATTGAACCTTTCATGTGTGCGTATAGAACTGATAATAGAGTTGTTCATATAATTATCACACAAATAAATTATTGTAGAAAGAATTGCTAGGTTGTATGTTGTTTGATCGATTGATGGTTGATCGATGATAAATTGGTGTATGTATGTGTTCTCAATCTTATTTACCATGTTTTTATACCCTTCATGTTGATTGAGAAGCTTATCAACTAGTAGAATTGATAACCATCATGTTAATTAACTTATTTCATGAAAACTACTGAAAACCTATATGTTGCTTGTTGGATGTATGTTGACTGCTATTTTTGACCCAGTAAATGATCTTAAAATGAATTACTTTCTGAATATAAAGTGTAGCCTTATCTTTCTAGTTTCCAGAACATCTTGAATTTTTGAATTCCGAGTTATGTAGCAAAAATTATGCACATTTTACTACAGCTGTGTTTTTAATTCCTGATTTTCAGATTCTTGTATCTTTCATGTTTAAACAGTAAAAAGGTTGATCAAATAATAAAATTTTGCTCTGATAATTTTCAGATTGTTAGTAATCATGTTTAAGAGTCTAGAAAATATTTTTAATGCATTTATTATTGAGTTTTTGCTGATTTCAAAAATAAAATAACATAATATCGAGATTCTGCCTAAACATGAAATCTGTAAAGAACAATGTGTTTGACCTAGTTACTGTTGTCGGATTTTGAACTTTAAATATGCGTTGGAACCGTGTGAAAATCTAGTTTCCAGAATTTCCGAAGGATTCAGTTTTCGAGTTCTGAACTAGCAGGAAACTATATTTTTAAACATACTATTCTTGCTGTCCAGAACTTCAATTTTTAGTTTTTAATAGATTAATTATTCCTATATCATACTATTGCATGAATCGAAGTGTGTATGTTGTATTGGATGATCCTAATGAGTTATTATCATCATTCCAATTGTCCTACTTCATGTTACCATCCTTTTGTACTCCTATTGATACTATCATCTTCGAAATGTCCCTTAATTGCATATTGTATTGTTGCATCGATAAAATAATTAACAAGCCGGGGTTTAAAGTGTGATTTAAGTACTGGAAAAAGTAGAGACTGTACTTGGAGGAAGGGCTCATGTTTCCCTAAATAAGGTTCTGGCTATTGTTTTATCGTGTGATTGTGGATTATGGCCATAACCTAATCTATCGTCTACTGTATCGTTGCCGAAAACCGTATTGTATACCGAAAGGTGAATAGTGTTTACCGTTGCCAAGTACATGATCTACCGAGTACACCACTTATGTCTAAACGAAATTGATTGTATGCATCGAATCTGTAGTATGGGATACAGTAGTACATGCATTAGTTATGATTAAAATGCATCATAGACTTAAGAAATTATACGACATCGACACTGCATATTGTTCCTCATTGTTCCTATTGATATCGAATATTGGCTAAGTGTTATTGGTATTGATCATTGATTATTGTTACTGAATATTGAATCATTGTTTATAGCCATTGTATCGACTATCATGATATTGATTATTGTTATTGTTCGATATTATTGATTCTTATTGATCCATTAATTCATTATTATACCATTATTCCATTGTTCCTTACTTTCTGTCCATGACTTGCTCTAAGGACAAATTTTTCCTCCCTTTTTAGATAAAGTGTACACAGGTAATAAAGGAGAATTGCCTGCTGGAATTGGAGAACAAAATTTCTGAAGAACTATTGTTGTATAATTGAATGTTATTTTTAATAAACTTATTCTATTGAGACTTGTTACTGTTGTGTTTGAGATTTATTATTGTATTGGGCTTATGTCCCGAATTTTATTATTGTTCCAGATGTTGGATTATTTTTTTCTTTTTGATATATCGGATAGAGCCAAAAGGCTCCAGCCATCAACAAATATATAAATCAATAAAAACAGTTAAGTTACAGACAAATAATCAAAGGTTTTACAAGGAGTAAAACAGAAATAAGAATACAAAAAAGAACACAAAAACGAAAGTAAAGCACGCCAAACAGAGGGCTGCGAACTAACAGAAGCGCCACACCGAAAAAAAGAAGGGGGTGGAGCAAAACAGCCAGGAAAACCAAGCAACTGATGGAGCCAAGCAACCTTTCCGTACCCTAACGAAGAACAGGACGAAACGACCGAGACATGAGCCAGGCAGCCAAACCTCCCTACACGAAGACAACCAACTCCACTAGCATTCCAAGGGAACTCTAGTAGCACAATAGAGGCTAAACTGGCTGCCTACACCACAGATCGCAAAGAGAAGCCAAAGCTCAACTGTGCATGAGCTAAAGAGCTGACACAGAAGCTGCATTAATCGCCAGAATACGGTCACTCACTCGAATCTGCGAATTATAAAATACTTTCTTTTTGTATCTCCGCCTTACGGGGGGAGTAGCTACGTACACCGATGGGGGTGAAATAGGCGCAAGGTCAGAAGCTTTAGCATCGAAGAGGCGAGAAGGGGTAAAGAAAAAACTGGGAGCAACCGAAGAGGCTATTGGAGTGGCGCTAGTAATAAGTGAGCGATGGGGGAAAGAAGAGTCATCAAGGATTGGAGAAGACTTAAGGGGAAAAGAGTTCAGGGAAAGTTTAACTTCCATCAGGAGCTGATTAAGCTAAGATTGAAACCCTAACTGTTGATACAAAGAGAATAAGCATCCTGGAAAATGAAATGAGAACGTAGAACATTTGGGAGAAGAAATCCTCAAAACACAAGGAAGATTAAAAACTAAAGAGGGGGTCTTAAGATGAACAATAGCTTTGTCAGAATGCGCTTGGGGGTCAGGAGAGCGGCAGTGCAGAGCGAGCCCCTTCGGACAACGAGACCAAGAAAGAGAAGAGAAGTAAGATTTAACCCATCCAGAATTTTTAACTAAATTCCGACTCAACGAAGGAGCCACTGAGATAGAACGTGGACGAGCCTTGAAAAAACCCAAGCGAGGGTAGGAGACGAGTTTTGAATAAACCTTGCGATCCTTAAAAAGGTTAGCAATATTAGGCGGTCGAAGAGAAGCAAAAGAAGCACAATCAGGAGAGAAAGAAGTGGTTAAGTTCTTAGCTGGCTGAGAAACCACTACAGAGGAGTCGAAATCCTTACCAGTTACAAAACTGAGATTTCTAGCCAAATAAGCATGAAGCTTGCGCTTTAAGAGGGGGTAGTTAAGAAAGGAGAGGAGTTTGGCCAGTAAGAGATGGCCTCTGGGAAAAACCAGGAGTTTCCGAAGGGAGAAGCATCGACTGCGAGAGTGACCAAACTTATCACAGAAAATGCATTTCATTTTATTCACACACTCGCGTTTAAAATGCCCAGGAAAAAGGCACCTGAAGCAGACCGGATTAGGGTCAGACCAGTGAGGAGAAGGGAAGTTAGAGAAGATTGGAGAGCACCGAGAATAGTAGGTGTCAGCCAAAAGAGGAGAGGACAATGCCCCCCTCCAATCCAGAACCAAATCCAAACTGGAGGAACTAGCTTTTGACTCTATAAGAGCCATGGAAGAACTCAGCCCTAGATAGGCTCAAAGCAATGCACCAACAAAGGAAATGTACCAAACTATGGAGCCAAACACAGTACAGATCCAAAGTACACCAACAAAGTACCGATCCACACCCACCAAAACAGCACTACCAAAGAAATACCCAGCACAGACCAAAGAGGGAACTTGATCAAGTTGTTGGTCAGGAAGCTGCTAGTAGCTGAAAAACCCACAGACGGTACCGATCCCCAAGGAGCGCAACAATGCAAGAAATTATAATCGGTCAAGCCGAGAGAACCTCAGCTCAGGGAACCAGTACCGCGCTCAAAAGAGACAGCAAGGCACATCTAAATGAGACACCCAATAAGAAGTCAACCAGAAAATGAAGCTAACTAATAGATCAGGCGAAACTCACAGTGAGCGGTTAACTGGCCGGATTGCAAAGCTGCGGGAGGGGGAGCAACTCTGGTCGGAAACTCACCGTGAAGTAGGATCTCCGGCGAGCGGGGACAGGGCATCACCGAGAAGGCGGAGACAGGGCGACGTGACCAGAGCGGGGACAGGACACCAGAGGGAAGAGAACCACGCAACGTGACTTGGGGAAACGCGACCAACAGAGGAGAGAAGGGACCAATGAATGCCAAGGATCTGCTGAGGGCCACGAACTCTCCGGAGAGAACCTCCGACGGGGAGAACTTGGATCGCCAACAAAAGGGAGGAGAGAAAAAAAGGGGATCTGGGTCGGAAGCTTAGGACGAGCTGAACAAGATTAACGAAAGGAGGATGGGGGAATGAGGCGAGGAATGGCCGGATCTGGGGCTAGAATGACGGAGGAGAGAGCCATTTTCAAATCGCTGGAGGAGGAATTTGCTCAGTAAAACTCTCTCTCACTCTCCATCTCTTCATTTTCCTTCGCAATGTTGGATTATTATTATATTTGGATATTTTTATTGCTTCATTTAAAGTATTATTGTTCATGAGATTATTATTATTGCATGCGCATTTGTTCTGTATTGATTATATTATTGAGTTGATTGGATAAACAGCTTATGGGTGATTTTAGTCATTCGCTGGGCAAATGTCATGTACTCGTATTCCGTATTTTTAGGAAGCGGGACGTGACAGTCATATTGGTCATCGATTGATTGTAGATTACTGACTACAGTATCCCAATTCATCGTGTATTGGTCATCGTTCATCGGTCATTGGTCATTGATATGCAAGACCCGAGTACATGAACATATAGAATTCACCACCATAGTCTAAACGTTTACTTGATTGTATGCACTGGAACTTGTGGTATGGGACGCATGATTGCGTGCATTAGTTAGGATTGACAAAAGATGGATGAACTTAAGATTGACACTAAACACGTGCATGACTCATGTTTACAAGATATATGACTCATGGTTATAAGTTTGATGTTATCTGTTACAAGTTATATGATTCCTGTTTACAAGATTACAAGATTCCTGTTTACATGACATGTTTCCCGATTGATTATATTTTGAGACTTGTTTCAGTTGTACTTGCATTACACTTGACCATGTTATGTTACAATTACATATCCAGTCCTTGTTTCCCTCCTTGTTCAGTTTTATTTCTTTTCTTGTTACATATATTGTTTCACATTATCATGCTTGATCCAAAGTTGAATTGCAAGTTCTTATTGCTTTTTCTGTTATGCCTTCTTAAACCTATTTTGCTTGCTACTACTTGTCGCCCGTAGCTTGTTCTAATAGGCATTTTGCTTGCTACTACTTTCCCTGAGATTACAGGTATCACGGAGGAAGCAACTGAAGGACATGGAGAACTGATCATCTAAAGATTGGAGTGGAATTAATAGTCATAGTTATTTCCTTCATGTTATTTTATTTCCAGCATTGTGTTACTTTCATACTTTGTATTCCGGACTTTGTTGACCCGAAGTTATTTGCTTTCAGATGTTGGTTATGTATGAGACACTTCACGGATTATTCATGTTTATGTGATATTTTATTGCATGCGTGGTTATTGTTATATTTCATATTGTTGAGTTAAACTGTTACAGCTTATGAATGATGTACCTATCATTCGTTGGGCCTCAGTTGCGTGCCCGTGTTTTTGTATAATGGGAAGTGGGGCGTGACAGTAAAGTTTTAAAATGAAATTATAATCAACTTTTATATATAAGAATTTGACCCCTAACATGCTGTTTGAACATGAAACCAGTAAAAAAAATATATAGACATATCTATAGTATCTATAATATATCATGTGAATATGCATTGGAACTGGCAGAGAGTCTAGTTTTCGGAACCCCTGACGAAACCTGATTTTCTTTTCTGTAGGAACGGGAAAGTTGGTTTTTGTACAATAACGTCTTACTGTCCAGAATGTGTGTTTTTGTGTTTAAAGTATATCTATGTTTGATTTTGCATCTAATGAATAAATTAGTTATACCATGCATTGCATAGCCTTGACATCTCCTTGACATTGTTTCGAAATTTCCTTACCCATTGCATGTTCACATTTGAGTGTAATAAATATTAACAAGCTGAGATATTAAGGATCAACTTGGTAGTGAACAATCGCAGACTGTACTCGGGGAAGGGTTCCTTATCGTTTGATTGATCATGGATTATGGATTATTGATTATTGATTATTGATTATTGTGCCGAGTACACGATTTGTTGAGTTCACCACTATAGTCGAAACGATCACTATTTGTATGCACCGAATCTGTGGTATGGGACACAATACAACGTGCATTAGTTAGGATATTAAAAGATTAATAAACCAAGGATTGACACTTGCACTCTTATCATGATTACAGTTATCAACTTGATTATGAATTGTTATCTCGATTATTGCACATTTGATTATAGTCTTTGATCATATTATCAACCCTTGTTATTGACATTTGAATTCTTTTCGAGTTCATTATTTTCTTGATAAACCACATTATCCTTGCTTATTTGTCGGTCATCGATGGCTATCATCACCACACGAATCAAATTATACAGCGCAAACGAGTCAGATCGTCAAGTCAATCGCTGTCAAAGACAGTCAACAGCATTAAAAATTAAAAGATCAAAATTTTGACTGTTACTAAAAAAAGAATCCACATAATCTGATTGTTCCCGCATCGAAAAAAGCAACAACAACTTCCGCACACTAAAATATTTAGAATAAACATAGGGTATATGCTAATTTTAATTAAAACTCAAAATAAAACCAAATCAAAGCCGTCACGTCACCTTAAAACCCAGCCACGTGCCTCCAGAAAACAACAACCTCGCATTGACACGATACACAAAACAACGAACCATCCTTTCACTCCCAACTCCTCTCAACTCATCCACGTGTCCTTCACCGACCTCTTTCTCGGTCAGTCCTCTCCACCTACCCTTCCTCCCTTCCTCGAAACCCCTGCACTCCCCAACACATCTCTCCAGACACCCCCCAGGGAAAAAATGCCAACCGTCGGATCAATTCGCAAAAGTTGATGAACGGAAAAGCCGAACCCTCGTCGAAATGTTGCCGCCGCCGCCCCCTCGGACCGAGTCGGGTGCGAAACAGGAATCCGAACCGTTTCGTCCAGATCCAACGATTCTCACCGTCAACAAAAAGCATCGTCCTCTCCAACTGGATACAACTCCAGCTTCTTCCTTGATTCCCGCTGCCATGTTAGCATCGTTAGCGTGTCAGGATCCGGCAATGAATCGGGTTCTTGCGTTCGGGTCAGTGGTGCTTGCGGGTCGTCGAGGGTGATGGAGGATGCAGTTTCGATCCGACCCGGTTTCTTTCAACCGGAGGGTAAACCACCATTTCATTTCTTCGTGGTTTTTGACGGGCACGGTGGCTCTCATGTAATTTTACTCACAATTTTGTTATAATCTCTTATGTTAATTTGCTTTGCTTTTTAATATGATGAAAATTTTTAGCTTTTAGCAGTAGCTTTTACTTAAATGAGTAATGCTACATCAATTATCAATTTCACGATATTTTTTTTCACTATCTTAGGTGGCACACTCTAATAGGTGGGGAATAGAGAGTATGTGGGGAATTCTTCAATAGGAGTGTGCCACCTAAGTTAGTAAAGAGAATGGTAGTGAAATTGGTAGTGGATGAAGCATTACTCTACTTAAAATATTCGCACGTGATGCGCAGGTTTTTTTTGCATCCAGTAGTACTCCAGTTATTAGCAGAAGTTAGTAAAATTTTAAATTTCCTTCCAAATAATTTGATCTTGATCTTAATTGTAGGTATCAGCTTTATGTAGAGAGAGGATGCACGTGCTTTTAGCGGAGGAATTTGAGAGGGTTGAGGTGGCGGAGATAGGAGAGAAGGTGGTGAACGCGGCGGGGAGGAAGTCTTTCCAACGGATGGATAAGATGGCACTGGGATCATGTGCATGCGGGGAGGTGGATTGTCGATCATCGTGCGAGAGATCCGGGTTCGAATCTGGTTTTGTGGGTCAACTGCGGTAGTGGCTGTGGTGGGAAGGGATAAATTGTTGGTGGTCAACTGCGGCGATTCAAGGGCGGTGCTTTGTCATGGGGGCCGGGCGGTCGCTATGTCAAGGGATCATAAGGTATATAATGACTGTTTATTTTTTTATTTTTGGAATGGATTTTACGTATTCGGTCTAAGAATCAGTTTTTGCATGCATAATTGGGGGGCTATGGATTGTTAGGAACAATGACGCTTTAATATCAATTGTTAGAGAATTTGATTCCATTTTCTACTAGGATCTTGTTGAGTTAAGCGACACAATCAACACAAACCGCCAAGCAAATAGAAGATCACACCAAATACATCAATGCACACAAATTTTTCTTGGGTGGGGCTTTTGCCTTAATTCGGGGGAGAAGAAACTGAGAATTTATTCAACTAGAGAAGATAAAAGAATATTACCATTCTCACCACGACCCTCTTTCAAGCCTCACCACAAAATACTAGTTGTTTACAATTGAGAACCTTTCAAACTCTCTTCAATGATGTACTTTCTTCTGGCTCTCATTGGAGACCAATTACAATAATATATAGAGATCTAAAGAAACCCTAGTTCGATATCTTGATACGACACCCATCCGATGTATATACAATTAGAGATGTACGATCTAACCAGAAGACGAAGTGGGCTTCAAACGAATCAGCCAGACTCCCACAAAAAATTCATCAGTGCCACGGTCGGTCAACCGCACATAGTTGCGGTCGACTACAACCTCCCAGTCTCCAACCCGAGGGGATGACAGTCGACTGTCCACCTCTCTGTCACTGTTGCTGCCGCTGACTATTTTCTTCTTCTTCGATCCCTCGCTTCGAACCATCTACTTGTATCATCATCTTCTCTTCACACCGAATAAGTATGCAAGATATTAAACTCAACATTGATAAGTAGTCTGTTGTGGATTGATGATTGTTGGGATAGAGACATATGCACTATAACAAATTTCACAAGAGTTCATTTTCTTTTTTTTGAATTAAGGATAGAGTCAAACAATCCATCCCAAAATATTATTATTATATGAAATAGAAAAAGTATCATACAAAGAGACTGTTTACAAGATGGAAAACTGCCAAACGCAACAGTAGAAGAACAAACAGTACTATAAACAATAAACATCGAGTACTAATAAAACATTAGCTTCAGCAAACAGCCAATACAACCAACAAAAATCAAAATCGAGCCGCAAATCAGCTATGGCAAGTCAACAGCCGAAAATCACAGACCGACTATAGCGCCCGGAATTTATAATATAATATTTTAGAAAATACGTGGTACAATTCCCAGCATCAACTACAATGTAATATTAAACAAAGTCAACACCAGTAAAATTTTAAATTTTCATTTTAATAATCATTTACATAGCACAGCGGAATACAATACACCTTAAATCAAAATCGCTTTTGTTCACAACAATTTCTTTTACAATTACATAAGTCATTACATCACTTGAACTCAAGCATCCAAATCCGAGCGTTAAGAAATCACCTGTAAAATATGAGGCTAGAGATAACCCTAGCCCCCAAAACTAAAGGGGTCAGCCAAAAAGGTGTGAGTGATATAAACAAGCAACATAAGTAAAATATGGATTTATCAACAACAGAACATAACAAAAGTAAATGAATATAGGAAATCACAAATGCCAAAAATACGAGTGAAGCTAGACCAAGTGTCAAGTGTAGAAAACAGGAAAACCACATGCGTGAAACCAAATCAAGAAAACACAAATCTATATGCTGACTCTCTAATGCATACTTGTCGGAGTCTATGCATCCCACTCTACATAGGTCCGGTGCAAGCCCTTAACGTCTCCACATTATAGGGTTTAATCCCCCGCTATGCAACTAATCCTAACACGATGACTATTACGAGATAAAGATACACTGTGAGTATTAGCCCATGCCCCGATAATTCTGGAGGTCAAACACTATCCACAGATAATTCTGGAGACTATTTCACTCACACCTGGGAATCTTCGAGAATACCCCACACCGTAAGCAATGGCACCTCATCACACGAATACCACATGTGCGTCGCCTCGATCCCGATAATTCCAGAGATCAATCCCACACCACAGGTAATTCCGGAGACTATTTCACTCACACCTGGATAATTCTGGGGATTATCTCACACTGCAAGCCATACTGAGGTCCATAACCCATGTTCTCGTTCATCATATCACCACTAGTGCCTGTCCTTATCATTTAGGTTGTTTTGTTACTTTACGAATCTTCTAGAGTTGGTATACCCTATCGGGCTTAACTCAACAACTGATCAACTAAAATTGCCTCAACAGGCCCAAACATAAATATCTCAACTGCCGGTATACTAGGGTCACACACACCCTCTAGAGACTCACACTCAAATATCCAATCCAACCCTCCAACGTAAATTGTTCAGTTAAACCACTTGAAAACATATGTTCAGTAGAAGATAAAGTATAGAATAATAAGTTATAGATTAGAATATTTAGAGAATAAATCATTTGAAAGAACATTCAGAATATAAAGATACATCAGTATCAGTCGACTAATAACAAGCGTAAGTCGACTGTCCAGATAGAGAATTTCATGGTTTTAAGAAAATAATTCTAAGTGTTATAAGTCGACTATCTAGGGTCATGGGTCGACTGTCCAGAGAGAAAAATCCAATAATCTTTAAGAAAATAATTCTAAGTATAGAAGTCGACTGTAAAGGGTATAGGTCGACTGTCAAGAGAGAAAGATTACAATAACTTCGAGAAAATAATTCTAGGTGGTACCAGTCGACTGTAAAAGTCATCAGTCGACTGTCCAGAACGAGATTTCAAGAAAAACTAGAGAACATTGCAGTTGGATCCTGTCGGTCGACTGAGAAGTCATACCAGTCGACTGTCGACCTACAGACTGCATACTTTTGGTTGTCCATTTTTCAACCGATACGTAGTTTTACTTTATGAAAACAATTTCTACGAAAAACTTATTTCTTATATCACCAAATACAACTTGTAGGATATACAATAGTCCATAAAACTAAATCAAAACTACCTGAATTTATAAAAATATAGATTTTGTTGATTTCTTTCGATTAAAACATTAATTGTGCATAAAGTCAAATATAGAGTTTTCTTAAAATTTCACTGATCACCGAAATAGTTTCGTATTCAGATCCAAACCATATAAATACCAAATCTCAAAGAAAATCCCCAATTTGGATTCATTTCTACAAACTCACTAAATTATCAATTTCGATTTTCAAGACATGATCTCTTGATTCATAAATTCTTTCTCCAAATTTCTCAAAACTGAATTACTACTACAACTCACAACCATAATCAATTGGTAACATCACCATATCATGTTTCATTCAACCAAGACTCAAAAGTGATAAAAATCTCATCTTTATTAGATTCGTGCATAAAATCTACCATATTCGGTCAATCCAGCATTAATCCAAAAGAAATTGTCTAATATGATGCTCATCAATCCCGAATTACCCACATACAATTTTATTTACGAACAACTAGGATTCACAAGATCCAATTTTTCATCCATCCAATCCATCATATACGGATTCATACTTAAACTCTAAACATGCTTTCTAGCAAATAAAATTCAACATCCGAGATCCATTAAAACATTCATATCATTCGCATACACATTCACAAAATAAAAGAAGACAAACAAGTCACTCACATACAACATGCACGAAGAAAATAAAACACAACAAATCACTCACCTCGAATGAAGAAATCTGATAAGAAGCCTTTCTTTGGCGAAATCCAAGATCCCCTCCTCCAATCTCCAAGAATAATAAAACCTTTGTGTTGTGCAGCGAAAGACGGCTGCACTCCACCTCTTTTAAATACCCGGGATAGGAGAATTAGGGATTTTAAACACATTTGCAAAATAATCCCTTGAAAATATAACTTTACATAAATAGATCTCTATACTTGGAAACTTGATAAAATCAATTAAATTGAGATTTAAAAGCAAAATAAACTCCTTATTTCCAGTCGTCACTGTTTGAAAAGTCCAGAAAATAGTTTTGCACTTTTACCCCTCAAAATAACAATTTTGCAAAAAGATCCTTCTTTTCGTAATATATGCAAATAGATCTAATTAATATCAGAAAAATCTAGAAAAATTATAAATAAATCCCAAATAATACATGATGATTTTTCATAATATAATTTTGGCTTTTGAACATCTCAAGAAGATATTTGAACGTGTTTTGAACGTGTTAAAAGGTAGATTTTCAGAAAAATATTTATTAAATCTCCCAAAATTCATTTTAATTCATTTATAAACCTTTAAAAATAATATTTAAAAATACGGGGCACTACATCACTTCCTTCTTAGAAGAGTTCTGTCCTCAAAACTATTACTAATGAGGTCCAAAATAAGAATGATCAAAGAAACTGAAATCTCATAAATGAACCATAATTCGAAACATTCACATAGAAAGACATCAAACAAAAGAAATACCACTCAATCCAATAGTACAATCATCTAAAGAAATATCATCACATAAATAAGATACAATCATATAAAAAGCTCAGGAAAATCCTTCTGCATGCGATCCTCTGGCTCCCAAGTAGCCTCCTCGAACTACTGATTCCTCCACAGCACCTTGACCATAGGTATCACTTTGCTCCTAAGAACTTTCTCTCTACGGTCAATGATCTCAATAGGTTGTTCCTTGTGACTCAAGTTCACCTGTAGACCTTCAGGAATCTCTTCTAACTGACGATTCTGATCTGGCACATACTTCCTCAACAATGACACATGGAACACATCATGCACCTATGCCAACTCCTCTGGAAGCTCTAACCTAATGCTGTCTTGCCATTCCGCTCCACAATCATGTACGGCCCGATATACCTTGGTGCCAACTTGCCTCCCTTACCAAATCTGATCACACCTTTGGTCGGAGACACCTTGAGGAAAACTGCATCCCCAACCTCAAACTCCAAGTCCCTTCATCGAGTATCAGCATAACTCTTTTGCCAACTCTGAGCCTCAACCAACCTCTTGCGAATCAGCTCAATCTGCTCTGACGTCTGCTGCACAATCTCAAGACCAAACATCTGCCTCTCACCAACCTCGTACCAACACACAGGTGTCCTGCACCTCCTCCCGTACAAAGCCTCATACGGCGCCATCCCGATACTCGCATGGTAACTATTGTTATAAGCAAACTCAACCAATGCCAAGTATCTCTCCCAGCTACCACCGAAATCCATAACACAAGCCCTCAGCATATTTTTCAGCACTCGATTCACCCTCTCGGTCTGACCATCAGTCTGCAGATGAAACGCGGTAGTGAAATCAGTTCTGGTGCCTAAAGCTGCTTGTAGGCTCTTCCAAAACCTTGAAGTGAACCTTGTATCCCTGTCAGAAACAATCGGCACAGAAACTCCATGAAGCCTCACAATCTCACCAATGTACAACTCAGCCAATTTCTCCAATGACCAAGTAATCTTCATGGCTAAAAAGTGAGCCGACTTAGTCAAACGGTCCACAATAATCCAAATCAAGTCATTGCCCTTCGAACTCCTCGGCAAACCTGTGATGAAATCCATACTGATATTCTCCCATTTCCGCTCCGGAATGGGCAACGGCTGTAACAAACCTCCAGGTCTCTGATTTTCTGCTTTGATCTGCTGACAAGTCAGACATCTTGCCACGAAATCTGCCACATCCCTCTTCATACCAGACCACCAAAAGTGCTGTTTGATGTCCTTGTACATCTTCGTGCCTCCAGGATGTACTGACAACAAGGTACTGTGTGATTCCTGCAAGATACTCTCTCTCAAATCTACATTATTTGGAACACACAACCTCTCACCCATCCAAAGAACTCCATCTTGGACACGAAACTCTAATAGCTTGCCTTCTGAAACCTGTTGCAGCATCTTCTGAATCTCTGAATCTGATCTCTGACCTTCCACAATTCTTTCTCTCAAGGACGGCTGCAGCCTCAACTGAGCCAAAGACGCCCCTAAACCCTGCAACACCAACTCGATACCTGCCTGATCAAACTCTGCTTCCAACTCGCTTCGAGTAGTGATCAAACTTGATAAAGTACTCTTCTTGCTAAGTCCATCAGCTACCAAATTCACCTTGCCCGGATGATACTTAATATCAGGACGAATGTCTTCCAATACTTCCAACCACCTTCTCTGCCGAAGATTAAGATCCTTCTATTGATAAATGTACTTCAGGCTCTTGTGGTCGGTGTATATGTTGACCTTCTCACCATAAACATAATGCCTCCACTTCTTCAAGGCAAAGATAATAGCTGCTAGCTCTAAATCATGCGTCGGATAATTCTTCTCATGCAGACGCAATTGCCTCGAACCGTAAGCAATAACCTTGTCTTCTTACATCAAGACACAACCCAACCCTCGGAGAGATGCATCACTGAAGATATCATAATCCTTCCCAGCTTGTGGCAAAGCTAAGATAGGTGCAGTAGTCAACCTCTCCTTGAACTCAAGGAAGCTCGCCTCACACTTATCAGTCCATGAATATGCCACATTCTTCCGGGTCAAACCTGTCAAAGAAATTGCAATCTGAGAATAACCCTGGATGAATCTCCTGTAGTAACTAGCCAAACCCAAGAAACTTCTGACTTCCTTCATAGACGTTGGCCTGGGCCAATCCTTCCTCAACTGTGGACAATGAGGCTTAGAATGTCCCGCCTGCCCACACTGGAAACAAGTCTGCTTCGCCAACTTAGGACACGCTAACCTGTAATAACCTATCTCCTTGCAATAATAACAAGTCACTTCTTGAGTTGCAGGTGCCTTCTGCACTGAACCACTAAACTTGACTTGCTTCGCTGGGAATCCCTTCCCACTCTGACCTGATGCTGGCCTCTTGTTCCTATTCCAAGTCTCTTACTTCTTCTGGAACTGGTCCATGTTTTCCTCTGACATAGCTGCTATCCTGACCAGCTTGTCGAACCTCCTTATGCCCAACGGAATCATTCTCGACCTCAAGTTTGGCCTCAAGCCCTGCTCAAACTTCTTGGCCTTCTTCGCCTCATCAACTATCAACTCTGGTGCATACCTCGACAGCTGAGCGAACTTGGCCTCATACTCTCGCACGGTCATGCTGCCTTGCTGTAGATTCAGGAATTTGGTCGCCTTCATCTCCTGAATATCCAGGGAAAAGAAATGATCCCTGAATTCTTCCAGAAAAGCCTCCCAAGTCATCTGCTGGTCCCCCAACGTCCTCTTTACCGTTTTCCACCAAACACCAGCGTCCTTTTCCAGTTGCATAGTGGCCAACTTCACCTTATTGGCTGCCGGAGTTTCTGAGACCTCGAAGATTGTCTCCATCCGTCTAATCCAATCTCATCCTCGTTTGGATCAGATTGCCCCTCAAACACGGGCAGCCTCATCCTCTTGAAGGACTCAATGTGCTTGATAGGATCCGCGTTAACCAATCCTGGTCCAGCCCCATGATTCTGATGCTGGTTCTGATTCTGAGCCAAATTAGCTGCCATTAGTGCATTCAAAGTCTGATACACCCTGGCAAATTGGCCTCGAGATCAATTCCAGTTCCTTGGGAACTTCCAGCTCTGTCACAATTGTTACCAACCCTGGATCTGGGTCCAACCATTCTGAATATTGCAAAATGAGGGAAAAGTTAGAGCACCACACACAATTCATACTCACATCAATACCCTTTGGCAAAACCTCAACTGTACCCCAAAAGTAAAACATCAGGTTTCAGTTCTATGTGATACTCACTCTCTAATGTCTACACCTAGGTACTCAAACTCTAGTGTCCACACCTAGGTTATTTTTTATACCATATTTATTATTACTATTAAAGCATGCTCTGATACCAATCTTTGTAGCGCCCCGAATTTCTAATATAATATCTTAAAAAATATGTGGCACAATTCCCAGCATCAACTACAATGTAATATTAAACAAAGTCAACACCAGTAAAATTTTAAAAGTTTCATTTCAATAATCATTTACATAGCACAGCGGAACACAATACACCTTAAATCAAAATCTCTTTTCTTAACAACGATTTCTTTTACAATTACATAAGTCATTACATCACTTGAACTCAAGCATCCAAATCCGAGCCTTAAGAAATCACCTGTAAAATATGAGGCTAGAGATAACCCTAACCCCCAAAACTAAAGGGGTCAGCCATAAAAGTGTGAGTGATATAAACAAGCAACATAAGTAAAGCATGGATTTATCAACAACAGAACATAACAAGAGTAAATGAATATAGGAAATCACAAACGCGAAAAACACAACAAGTGAAGCTAGACCAAGTGTCAAGTGTAGAAAATAGGAAAACCACATGCGTGAAACCAAATCAAGAAACACAATTCTATATGCTGACTCTCTAATGCATACTTGTCGGAGTCTATGCATCCCACTCTACATAGGTCCAGTGTAAGCCCTTAACGTCTCCACATTATAGGGTTTAATCCTCCGCTATGCAACTAATCCTAACACGATGACTATTACGAGATAAAGATACACTGTGAGTATTAGCCCATGCCCCGATAATTCTGGAGGTCAAACACTATCCACAGATAATTCTGGAGACTATTTCACTCACACCTGGGAATCTTCGAGAATACCCCACACCGTAAGCAATGGCACCTCATCACACGAATACCACATGTGCGTCGCCTCGATCCCGATAATTCCAGAGATCAATCCCACACCACAGGTAATTCCGGAGACTATTTCACTCACACCTGGATAATTCTGGGGATTATCTCACACTGCAAGCCATACTGAGGTCCATAACCCATGTTCTCGTTCATCATATCACCACTAGTGCCTGTCCTTATCATTTAGGTTGTTTTGTTACTTTACGAATCTTCTAGAGTTGGTATACCCTATCGGGCTTAACTCAACAACTGATCAACTAAAATTGCCTCAACAGGCCCAAACATAAATATCTCAACTGCCGGTATACTAGGGTCACACACACCCTCTAGAGACTCACACTCAAATATCCAATCCAACCCTCCAACGTAAATTGTTCAGTTAAACCACTTGAAAACATATGTTCAGTAGAAGATAAAGTATAGAATAATAAGTTATAGATTAGAATATTTAGAGAATAAATCATTTGAAAGAACATTCAGAATATAAAGATACATCAGTATCAGTCGACTAATAACAAGCGTAAGTCGACTGTCCAGATAGAGAATTTCATGGTTTTAAGAAAATAATTCTAAGTGTTATAAGTCGACTATCTAGGGTCATGGGTCGACTGTCCAGAGAGAAAAATCCAATAATCTTTAAGAAAATAATTCTAAGTATAGAAGTCGACTGTAAAGGGTATAGGTCGACTGTCGAGAGAGAAAGATTACAATAACTTCGAGAAAATAATTCTAGGTGGTACCAGTCGACTGTAAAAGTCATCAGTCGACTGTCCAGAACGAGATTTCAAGAAAAACTAGAGAACATTGTAGTTGGATCCTGTCGGTCGACTGAGAAGTCATACCAGTCGACTGTCGACCTACAGACTGCATACTTTTGGTTGTCCATTTTTCAACCGATACGTAGTTTTACTTTATGAAAACAATTTCTACGAAAAACTTATTTCTTATATCACCAAATACAACTTGTAGGATATACAATAGTCCATAAAACTAAATCAAAACTACCTGAATTTATAAAAATATAGATTTTGTTGATTTCTTTCGATTAAAACATTAATTGTGCATAAAGTCAAATATAGAGTTTTCTTAAAATTTCACTGATCACCGAAATAGTTTCGTATTCAGATCCAAACCATATAAATACCAAATCTCAAAGAAAATCCCCAATTTGGATTCATTTCTACAAACTCACTAAATTATCAATTTCGATTTTCAAGACATGATCTCTTGATTCATAAATTCTTTCTCCAAATTTCTCAAAACTGAATTACTACTACAACTCACAACCATAATCAATTGGTAACATCACCATATCATGTTTCATTCAACCAAGACTCAAAAGTGATAAAAATCTCATCTTTATTAGATTCGTGCATAAAATCTACCATATTCGGTCAATCCAGCATTAATCCAAAAGAAATTGTCTACCCATGATTTCTAATATGACGCTCATCAATCCCGAATTACCCACATACAATTTTATTTACGAACAACTAGGATTCACAAGATCCAATTTTTCATCCATCCAATCCATCATATACGGATTCATACTTAAACTCTAAACATGCTTTCTAGCAAATAAAATTCAACATCCGAGATCCATTAAAACATTCATATCATTCGCATACACATTCACAAAATAAAAGAAGACAAACAAGTCACTCACATACAACATGCACAAAGAAAATAAAACACAACAAATCACTCACCTCGAATGAAGAAATCTGATAAGAAGCCTTTCTTTGGCGAAATCTAAGATCCTCTCCTTCAATCTCCAAGAATAATAAAACCTTTGTGTTGTGCAGCGAAAGACGGCTGCACTCCACCTCTTTTAATTACCCGGGATAGGAGAATTAGGATTTTTAAACACATTTGCAAAATAATCCCTTGAAAATATAACTTTACATAAATAGATCCCTATACTTGGAAACTTGATAAAATCAATTAAATTGAGATTTAAAAGCAAAATAAACTCCTTATTTCCAGTCGGCACTATTTGAAAAGTCCAGAAAATAGTTTTGCACTTTTACCCCTCAAAATAACTATTTTGCAAAAAGATCATTCTTTTTCGTAATATTTGCAAATAGATCCAATTAATATCAGAAAAATCTAGAAAAATTATAAATAAATCCCAAATAATACGTGATGATTTTTCATAAAATAATTTTAGCTTTTGAACTTCTCAAGAAGATATTTGCACGTGTTTTGCAAGTGTAAAAAGATAGATTTTCAGAAAAATATTTATTAAATCTCCCAAAATTCATTTTAATTCATTTATAAACCTTTAAAAATAATATTTAAAAATATGTGGTACTACACCGACAGAATCGCCGCAAGCGAGCAAAGCAGCAATAGTACACCACTACAACCAGTAACAACCAGCGACAAACACACAGATAAACTAGTCGCCACCAAAATTCGACAATATCCACATGGATCATATAGCAACACATCACCAGTAGGACACAATAGAACAACATCCACAACTCAAAACAGTAAAAGGAAAAAAGCCAGGAGATAAGCAGTAGATAATGTAACACATCACTAAGTAGAACTTAGAATAGTACAAAGTAAGCAGAATAATGGAAACACATAAACTAATGGAAGTAGAGAATGATAGAGTAGCAAAACAGTCCTCCGACAGGCACAAGGTGTTGTAAACTGCAAACACAAAAACTTACCTCGACATGGGGAGCAAAAACCTACACACCAAAAAATTAAAAGATAAGACAAGAATCCCAAAAGAACACCCCGACTGACGCGAAAAGTCCGCTCTGCAAGAAAGATAGAATAAGAAACGTTAGAAAAGAATTAATAGGAAATTAACTCAAGGCTGGCGGAAAACTATGTTGGGTAAAATAGGCAACAATATTATCAAGACTAAGAGCATCCACAGTCGTTTGCTGTATTTGTCATTTTCTCATATTTTGAGAAACTTAGCGCTGCAGACATTTCTTATTTTGCCATTTTATGGCAAACGCGCTACAGTACGTTCTCATATTTGAGAAACGAAATGGTGATTCTCATAATATAGGGGACGGATCATGTTGTTCCCAAATTTTTTTTAATCAGATCGGACGACACATGTTGTTTCGTCTGTTTTTTTTTTAATGATCAGATGGTACATGTTGTACCGTCTGAACAAAAAAATAGAAAAATTGGATCAGACGAGATATGTTGTCCTGTTCAATCTAAAAAATTGTCAAACGGGACAACATGTCCCGTTTGAACACCAACCTGTCACTTTCAACCCAATTCAGCCATTAATTTAACAACTAATCTCATTTAGGAAACAACTAATCTATAATTAATAAATATTTATTATTATTTTAATTAATAATTAATTAACTAATTACTATTTAATAACTAATAATAATTTAATTTTATTACGGATTAAAAAAATACCTTTGGACGGTACAACATTGATATGGCTAAAAATAAGGGCTAAATCGGAACCGTCCAAATCGGGCGCGAACCTTAAAGCCTGAGGGTAAAATGGTAATTTTACCTATAAACGAGTCTGAAGTGGGTACTGGGTCCTCTCTCCGGAGACCCAACAACCCGCGAACAGATCCATCTCAATTGGGTACGGGTCCTAACCCGCAGCAAACCCGGTCCAGCAGGATAGAATTAGGGTTTCTGATTGTATTCAATCAATGGCCCTGATTCGCTTTATCCTTTCACTGGGAATTAGGGATTTCATTCCTAATCTGATCCCAAAGGCGGCTATAAATACTCCCCATCCACCACCATTAAGAGGTAATCAATCTTTTGCCAATTTACGCTTTCTCATAATCTTCCCTGATTACTGACTTAAGCATCGGAGGGTGCGTCGCCGGGACCAATCCCGGTGTCTTACACTTTTTTGCATGTGAACGGCAGGAATCAACGGTCAAACTCCGGTGGAGAAGGTTAAGGTTCGATTACTCAGTTTCCCTAAGAATCACAAATACTGTCTGTTTGCCCCCACACCAGATTTAGCGGTAACAGATTGGCGCCGTCTGTGGGAACCAACGAATAGCAGCTCTTCCTCTTCCCGTTGGTCAGATCCTACCCATCCATGCCTCCAAAAAAACTTAAATCTAGGGGGTCCAACCATGGACATACTCCTCAACAAGAGAACCCCCTAGAAACGGTCCAGCCACAGGGACTCCCTCCTCAACCCGACCAAGCCCAACAGCAGCACCAACTCCCTCCTCAGAATCTTCAACCCCCTCGCGGTCAAACCGATCCCCAGAATGCCGGTGCGGGGGGCTGCCATCCCAATCCTCCGAAACATCCTCTCCAACATGACCACGTCTCCGTAGACAATCCCTCTACCGATTCCATGGCATCCCCCAACCCCCGAGCTTCCGATGATCTCCGCAATACCATCCTCAATCGGCAGAAGGAAGAGGATCTTCACCGTTTGGATGAAAGGCAGGCCCGAGAGGGAGCCTCCTGCCAACAACGTCCAAATACGTGATCTTCTTATCCTCGAGACCACAGAAGGTCCCCCCTCGCCGAGGGCGGAGAGAGTCCCCCGGCCACTATAGGAGAAGACCTCACCCTCCTGATGGCCGGCGACCTCTGAGGAACGATGACGCACCCATCACTCGTGCCAAGTTCCAGCAATTCCAAGCAACCATCTTACAAGCCCTCAATCTCCGACCCAACAATAACAATGCTCGGAGGATCCCCACTGCTCCTCCAGTCCAAAGTCCTCGCCGACGGTCCCTAACTCCTCCCCTAGCTCCTAGCAACCCCTAGCACATTCCTAGTCCTTGCCACTCTCGGAGCTACCATCGTCGTTGCCCCCGCTCTCCCTCGTATGAAGACGAGTCCAGAGGCTCGTATGAATATTGTCGAAGGGATGACATTGTCCACTGTCGTCTCCACAAAATGGAGAGGCGCTTGGGTTAGCTAGACAGAGAAGAAGAGCTTAGAGGAAGGACCCTCCGTCCGAGCCGACCTCCTTTCTCTCGAACCATCATGGAGGCGCCCGTTCCAATAGGCTTCAAGCCTCCACAATTTGAGACTTATTTCGGGGAGTCCGACCTCATGGACCACATCGAAAGCTTTAAGACCCTCATGCTAATCCACCAAGCTTCTGATGCTCTGCAGTGCAAGACCTTCCCTGCTACTCTCAAGTGTCCGGCCCGGGAATGGTACTCTCGCCTCACCCCATCCTAAATATTCTCTTTCGAGCAATTCGAGACCCTCTTCGTCAGCCACTTCGTGAGTAGCCGCCGAACTAAGAAGACCAGCATTTTCCTACTCTACCTCAACCAGAAGAAGGGTGAGAAGCTGAGAGACTATGTGAAAAGGTTCACCGCGGAAGCCAGGTCCATCGCTTCCCTCGACCAGTCGGTCGCTGCAGCAGCATTCCAATCGAATGTCCTTAACTCCAGCCTTCGGTCCTCCCTCGCCAAGAAGCCCTTGCAGAACTTCTCCGAACTCCTTCTCTGGAGCGAGAAGTATATCCAGGCTGAGGAAGCTGAGCATCGCCCCACCTTTGAGGGGCCTTCCTTCGGAACCAAAAGAAAGGCAGGTGAAGAAGAGGGAGCCAAGAAGCTCCAGAAGGACAATGGCAGACAACGCCGCCCTCCCCCCAAATTCAAAAAATTCACTCCTCTTAACGCCAACATTTTCACTATTCTTGTGGAAGTTGATAAGGAAGGGGTGATACCTCCTGCCCCGAAGATGAACACCCCTGGCAAGAAGAGGGACAAAGAGAAGTGGTGCCGCTATCATTGAGACCATGGCCATGACACCAATGATTGTCGGGTCTTAAAGAACGAGATTGAGACTCTCATCCAAAGGGGGCAGCTGGCCAAATTTGTGAGAAAGGACTGGACCGATCCCCCTCCTCCACCTCGGGGGGCTAACAAGCATCCTGAACGACGCAATGAAACTCCGACGTTCGAAGAGGAACGCACTCTGCATCTCATCCATGGAGGCCCCATGAGAGGCACCTCCAACTCCTCTCGAAAGGCTTTCATAAGGGAAGTCAACTCAGTACATGGCATACCCCCCACCAAAGGCCTCGGAGTACCGATCACTTTTTCAGATGAAGACCTTAAGGATGTCTGAACCCCCTATTGTGACGCACTAGTCATCAGCCTCCATATGGCGAATTTTAAAGTGGAGAGGATCTTGGTGGACAATGGTAGCTCCGTTAACATCCTCTTCCTCGCTGCTTTCAAAGGACTCAAGCTATCCCGGGACAGACTTAAGCCCGCCGGCTACAGACTCCACGGGTTCACGGGAGTGCCAGTGACTGTTGAAGTGGTGATCACCCTCGACGTAACCGCTGGCAAAACTCCTACTACTCAAATGGAGTCGATGGACTTCATGGTCGTCGATGTCCTCGCTGCTTATAATGTGATCCTAGGCTGACCCGGCCTAGCTGCTCTCGAAGTCGTCCCTTCCGCTTATCACCTCAAGATGAAGTTCCCCACCCGGGCAAGGGTAGGGGAAGTAAGAGGTAGTCAGGAAATGGCCCGCAAATGCTACATGACCTCTACCGGGGGTCCAGTCCTCTCCCTCGAAACTCTTGAAATCCCCTAGGACGGTGTCCGACCAATGTCCGAGCCGGTGGATGAATTGGAGGAAGTGCTCTTCTCTGAGCAAGATCCGAACCGCAAGTTCTTTATCATCAAGACCCTCCCATCTGACCTAAGCTCAGACATAGTCCAATGTATTAGAAAGAACCGTGACCTCTTCGCATGGTCGGCTGCTGACATGCCAGAAATCTCCAAAGAGCTCCTCGTCCACCACCTGAGTGTTGCACCGGGATCCAAACCGGTTCAATAGAAGAGGCGCAAATTTGTTCCCGAGCGTCAACAAGCTATAAAAGAAGAGGTGGACAAGCTCCTTAAGGCTCGGTTCATACAGGAGGTCAATTATCCCGAATGGCTCTCAAATGTTGTGATGGTAAAGAAAGTCAACGGGAGCTGGAGAATCTGCATCGATTTTACGGACCTGAATAAAGCGTGCCCCAAAGATCCATTCCCTCTTCCAAACATTGACACCCTGATTGATGCCACTTCAGGCCATGAGCTTCTCAGCTTCATGGATGCTTTCTCCCGATACAATCAAATCCGCATTTCCCCCCGGATATCCCGAAGACCTCCTTTGTTACCGATCAGGGTCTCTATTGCTACAAGGTGATGCCTTTCGGGTTGAAGAATGCAGACACCACCTATCAACACCTCGTTAACAAAGTCCTCCAAAATCAGATCGGGCACAATATGGAGGTGTATGTTGATGATATGCTTGTGAAGAGCATCCGTGGGGCCGATCATGTGACCGATCTGCAGGAGGCGTTCGATGTATTAAGAAAACATGATATGAGGCTCAATCCGAACAATTGTGCGTTCGGAGTGTCGTTGGGGAAATTCCTAGGCTTCATGGTCAGCCAAAGAGGGATTAAAGCCAACCCCGAGAAGATCAAAGCCATACTGGATATGGCTCCTCCTAAAAATGTGAAAGAAGTTCAGAAACTAACCGGGCGCCTCGCAGCTATAGGGCGCTTCCTTTCCAAGTCAGGGGAGAAGTGTCTTCCCTTCTTCAAGGCTCTCACGGGGGCTAAGGGCTTCGAATGGGGTCAACAACAGCAGGAGTCGTTCGATCAGCTTAAAGCCATCTAATCAACCCCCCTCTCCTCAGCAAGCCTATCTCCCGGAAAACATTCTACCTCTACTTAGCTGCCTCTGAGCAAACCCTCAGCGCTGTCTTGGTGAGTGAAGAAGACAAGGCTCAGAAGCCTACCTATTACGTAAGCAAGGTACTTCAGGATGCCGAGCTCCGTTATCCACGGCTAGAGAAGATGGCATATGCCTTGCTTATGGCAGCTAGGAAGCTTCGCCCATATTTCCAGTCTCACTCGGTGGTCGTTCTTACCGACCAACCGCTGAAGCAAGTTCTGCACAAGCTGGAGACCTCTGGCCATCTCATGAAGTGGTCGACCAAGCTGAGCCAGCATGATATATCATATCAGCCTCGGACCGCAATCAAAGCTCAGGCCTTAGCTGAATTCATAGTTGAAAGCACTATTTCCGAGGTCAGTATGCGGCAAACGGGCCCCCTATATGGACCTTATATGTTGATGGATCCTCTTGCACCGAAGGGAGCAGAGCTGGAATCATTCTGGTAGGCCCAGATGACTTCGTTCTTCAATACTCCCTCCACATCAACTTCAAGGCCTCCAATAATGTAGCAGAGTATGAAGCCCTTATAGCCGGTCTCAGAATGGCCCGCAAAGCAGGGGCACAATGCCTCTGCATATTTAGTGACTCTCAGCTGGTCGTGAATCAAGTCTTGGGAGAGTATGATGTGCGAGATGACCGAATGGCTAAGTATCTAGCCAAGGTCCAAAATCTCATGGCTCTATTCGAAAAGGCACTTATTCGGCAAATCCCCAGGGAGGAAAATGCCCAAGCAGATGCCCTCTCCAAGTTAGCCTCTTCCTCCCTCCAAGGTCTCGAGCAGACCGTCTTGATTGAAGTGCTCCTGAGCCCGAGCATAGAAGAAGAAACTTCCGACTCAATGGAGTCACTGCCGGTTCAACTTCAAGATAATTGGATGAAACCCCTGGTAGAATTTCTAAGGGATGGGCTCCTCCCCGAAGACCCTAAGGAAGCTCGTCGAGTCAGAACCAGAGTGGAACGGTACACCCTTGTTAAGGGGATCTTGTACAAACGCTCCTTCACACAAGTTGACGGTAGACCTTATCTGAGATGCATCTCCCCCGAACAAGCCACATACGCCTTGCAAGAGCTTCACGAAGGCATAGGCAGAGCACATTCAGGGTCTAGATCCCTTGCCCGGAAGGTGTTGAATTATGGATATTTCTGGCCTACCCTCCTACAAGATGCCGAGCGACACGTTCGGCAATGCATCTCTTATCAAAAGTATTCCAACATTCGTCGCTTACCCCAAGCTCACCTCGCTTCCCTATCAAGTCCGATCCCTTTCGCAATGTGGGGGATGGATTTACTAGGGCCGTTTCCACCAGCTCCCGGCCAACTCAAATTTTTAGTCGTGGCAATAGACTACTTCTCGAAGTGGATAGAGGCCGAGCCCTTGGCTATAATCACCGAGAACAAAGTCCTTCAGTTCTTCTGGAAGAGCGTCATTTACAGGTTCGGTGTCCCTCGGGTCCTCATAATCGACAATGGAATACAATTTACAGGGGCCGCATTCCGAGCTCTATGTGAAGACCTTGCCATCCAACAACGCTTCTCCTCCATCTCCCACCCACAGTCAAATGGTCAAGTAGAAAATGTCAACCGACAAATCCTCTCCGGTATTAAGAAGCGGCTGGATAAGTCCGCTAAAGGCTTATGGTTTGATCAGCTCCCTAACGTACTGTGGAGTTACCGCACAACGAAACGGACCCCTACAGGAGAGTCGCCATTCAATCTCACCTATGGGTCTGAAGCTGTGATCCCCTTGGAAGTCGGTGTACCTTCTCCTCGCCTCATGAAGAAGAGCAGAACGCCAGAGAGCTTTGGGCGAATTTGGATTTGATCGATGAGCTCTGTGAAGGAGCTTCAATTCACCAACAAAGCTACCGAAGGAGAGTCAAGCTGGCATACAACAAGAGGGTTCGTCCCACCAACCTCAAAGAATGGGATTTGGTCCTCAGAAAGTTAGCTATCTCATTTCCCAGTCAGAAGAACAAGCTAGTCCCAAATTGGGAAGGACCCTACAAGATCACCAAAGTAGTTCGGTCCAAGACATACCGTCTAGAAGACCATGAAGGAAGAGAGATTCCCAAGACTTGGAATGCCGACCATCTCTTGAAATACCAAGAGAGTGCATGAACGCCTCTTCGAGTACCGTCAGATGTCGAACCGTTCCTTTCCCTTCCTTGTATTTTACTTTTTCTTCTTTATTTCTCCAATGTAATAACGGATCGCAACTTAGAAGCAGCTGAGTATTAGTTTTCAATAAAGAATATTTTTCATCATATCTTACTTGTGAATTGCTTGTATCTCTCTGTTTTTACCTTCTTTATACTCAAACGACGAGTTCGGAGTCCAACACTTGGCTCGACTCTGCTTCGCAAGCTCGCTCTTAAGCGAGCTAGAAGTGGTTCGCCATTCGGAATTACTCCCACAACCGTTGAAACAAACTCTAACGACGAGTTTGAAGTCCTACACTTGGCTCGTCTCCGCTTCGTAAGCTCGCTCTCAAGCGATCTAGAAGTGGTTCGCCATTCGGAATTGCTCCCACAACCGTTGAAACATACTCAAATGACAAGTTCGGAGTCCAACACTTGGCTCGAGTCTGCTTCGCAAGCTCACTCTTAAGCGAGATAGAAGTGGTTTGCCATTTCGAATTGCTCCCACAACCTTTGAAACAAACTCTAATGACGAGTTCGAAGTCCAACACTTGGCTCGACTCCGCTTCGCAAGCTTGCTCTTAAGCGTGCTAGAAGTGGCTCGCCATTCGTAATTGCTCCTACAACCGTTGAAACATACTCAAACGACGAGTTCGGAGTCCAACACTTGGCTCGACTCCGCTTCATAAGCTTGTTCTTAGGCGAGCTAGAAGTGGTTCGCCATTCAGAATTGCTCCCACAACCGTTGAAATATACTCTCGTTTCGCCGCCACGCGCGAAATCCTTACAACTAAACTAAACATGGGAGAAGCTGATGCTAGGTCTACCATTCGTATGCTAGTCTTGGCCCCCTGCATCTCTTGATCCTCGCGGTTGGAAGGTCATTGATATGAATTTTCTATATTCTTCGTGTTTCCTCAAGAGAAGATATTAGCTTTAAACAAGAACTTGTTAGAGGCTTCGGTGAATTCCCAGCCTAGACAGTCCTCAGTTTTTTCACAAGGCAAAGTCGAAGGTCCACGACAGCCCTAGTCCTTAATCAAATACTAGACTATGAAATCACCTCTAGAATCTCGTATATCGTCGACCCATGCCCAGGACTCTGAGGAGCTAACCTCTGGTTCTTATAGTTCGTTTAAAGTTGAAGTAATCCTCCAATAGGCGGCTCTCCACCGCAAGAAACTCGCTCTCACGGATTCACGAGCCAAGAGGTTCGAAGCAGTGCTCGGCCCGCCTAGTCTTGCTCTAGACTTCGGCACACATTACCGAGCGCTCTTGGCACCGACGCCCAAACAAGCCAAAAACCTTGCTCTGGACCTCGGCACGCCTAGTCAAGCACTCCTGGAACCGACGCCCAAACAAGCAAAAACCTTGCCCTGGACCTCGGCATGCCTAGTCGAGCGCTCTTGGTGCCGACGCCCAAACAAGCAAAAACCTTGCTCTAAACTTCGCACACATTGCCGAGCCCTCTTGGCACCGAGGCCCAAACGAGCGTAAGTCTAGCTCCGGACCTCGGCACGCTAAAGATAGCCACGAGTAACACAGCAACAGAAAGGGTTCAAAAATGCACAAGTTCAAGAAAGAAAAAAAGTCATTTTGATTAAGTGCGGGGAGACAATTACAAAGCGACATCTTCTTTACAGCCGAGCTACAACACTTCCAAAAGTAAAAACTACAATGCCGACTCGTTACACTTAGACGAAATACAAAACTTGGAAAACAAAAAATTTTCAGCGCTTCCTTGGTGCAGGGATATTTCGCTTCAAAGACACCCGAGGGCGGCGACGCTTGACCCCGGTACTATCCCTAAACCGGCGAATTGAGAAGTGTCCTCGGCGCTGCTCCTGACAGTTGCGCCGACGGATGCTCCGCTTAATGAAATCGCCACACCACTTTGGGCATCACCCGGACTTGGTCGACCTACGGGAGAACGTGTCGCGAGCTCATAAAACGAAATGCCTCGTTCACCCTCCTTATGAGTGCATGAAGTGCTCCTGACATTAATTGGCCCCAAGTGCAGCTTTAGGCGAGCCACTTCAACCTCCAACTCAGCGATCCTCTGTTTCAGAGACTCGTCTCCTACGTCTACCTCGAAGCGAGGAGGCACGGCGGAGCTCGGAATGCCTGGGCGACTGGCGATAATCCGACGGAGGTGAGTGACTTTGATGCCCCTATCCAATGTGGCTCTTTTCAACGCATCGACCTCCGCCATCATCTCGTCACGCTCGGTCATCAGCCTGCCCAATGCCTTGGTCAGCTCCTCTTCCTCCGCCAGAAGTTCGGCCTCCATAATCTGCAAGTGGTGCACTTCGGTGAACATATCGTCCCTCTCTGCTGTCATCTTCGACAGAGAGAGCTGGAGACACTTCAACCTTAGCCCATTGGTAAAGGTAGTCGACGAGCCATCCTCCTCGTCCATAGGGGGGATATCAGCGAGCCGACCTTCTAGTCGCCGAATCTCGATGTCCCATTGGCTCAAGATCACTTACAAATGGTTCTGCTCGCTCTCAGCCTTGTGCAACCCCAACTCAACCTCATAAAGGCGCTTTTGGAACCTGGCCAAACTCAGCCTCGTTGACCCTAAGCTATCCTCGGAACCAAACTCCTCCCCAGAGCGAGTGGGTTCGGCTGAGTGGGTCGCCTCCGCAAGCTGAAAAGATCAAAGCAAACAACGGGGCTCAGTAAATAGTCACAGGTTCACTCCTCGTCCGACCCCTGAATAAAAGCTACACGCACTAAAGCAAAATTTTTTTGTCTAAACACTTAGTCGAATTTCAAGCAAACAAAAAAAAGGAGGGCGGGGGGGGGGGGGGGGGGGGTTATTCAAAGGTGACATGGGGCCGAGCTCAAAAGTTTCTTTCATTCATCACAAAAAATGCGGTGCCCAGTCCGCAATTAGGCAATACAGGACAAGACAAAAAAAGGGGGGGGGGAGAAAACAAGAGGAGGTGAATTCAAGGGTCGACCTCTTTCCCGGGGCATCAAGAGTGGATGGGGACGGACCCCCCCGATGGGGGCTGAATCGCCAGCGGGGTTACTTCGGTGATCTGCACCTCGCCGATGACCTCAACCTCACGGTCGTCCTCATCCTCGCCTTCTTCTTCTTCTCCCTCTGACTCAGGGTCAAAGCCCTCGACATGGCCCGGGAACAGCCTCCACCCCGAGCAGTCCACCTCAGGGTATCACTCCGACACCTGAGAGATGGCTTGGGCATAGGCCTTGGCCATGTTTTGGGCAAGGAAGCCCTGTGCCTTCGCCATGGTGGCCTCTTCAGCCCCCTTCACCGTGGCGTCCTTGGTCTTCGCCGCCTCGGCCAGCTGCTTTTTTGACTCCTCCTTCTGCAGCAAAAGGTCGGCCTCGAGCTTCGCGACCAGATCTTCGAGGTACTCGACTCGTTGACCTCCCCTCGAGCTCGATCGTCAGCTTGTCGAGCTCGGTGCCCATTCAAGCCTTTTCGGCCTGAGCCCGGTCGGTCTCTTGCTTCAGCTCCTTCTCCAACTCCGTCATCTTTTCTGAAAGATGACTGAAGTGGACGATGATCTACAACAAAACAACAAAAAAGTGCAAAGAGTTAGAGAAATCAAAAGTAAAAGTAACCAACAAAGGCAGAAATTCGACACTTACCGAAACCGCCGAGCGCGCGATCTCGATAGCGTCGTCACCCGCCAGACCGGCCTCCATGGCTGCTCGGTCCTTTGGCGTCGCCAGGTGTTTGACCACCTGCATACTCGCTAACGAGTCGCCGAGGAACCCATCATGCTTCTGAACCTGCCAGTCTGGAATGTGGATCCTCTTGTGCTCCTCAGTCAAGAGCTCCTCGGCCGTCACCGTCAGTGGTGGCATCTCCATCCCGAGAGCTGCGAAGATCGGGAAGTTCCCTGCCGCAGTCGACGCCGAGCCTGCTCCTACGGCCGGGGTTGGGATCACCACATCCGGAGGCTCCACCCCCTCGGCTACGGTCGTGCCCCTCGAAGCCTTCGCGGACAGCAGCTTGGTGGAGACCCTCTTGTGCTTCTTCGGTGCCTTACTACCGAGGGTGGCCCTCTGCGCCATCACCACGTCGAAAGCCATTGCCTCTGCATCGAATAAGAAGCCGGTTAAAGACATAAGTTGAAATAAGCAAAAAGAAAAAATTGAACGAAGAAAGAGCCGCATACTGGGATCTACTCGGCTGAGCCCTCCCCTGAAGAGAATGTTTTCGGTCAGCTCTCTCCAGTTGTACTTCGGCCTGTCTAGAAGATTCTGCACTGCCTCCTCTTCTTGAGGGTGAAGCACCGACGACTCTCGCACTCGCCTTGACACCTCCTCCATGAAGCTGGTAGGTATGGGCCACGCCTCTGCGCTCCGCACTATGAGGTACTTATCCCGCCAGTGCTTGATGGAGTCGGGGCAAACGACGAGCCGACCTCCGTGCCTCGGAGCTAGGTAGTACCGGAACTCTGACCGGTTCTGCTGATGAAGCCGGTAGACTGTCCAGAGTACCCTCAGCTCCGGCTCGATCCCAGCCGCTTGGCAGTGGAGTACGAACCCATTGATAACTCTCCACACGTTCGGCATCAGTTGAATGGGGCTGACCCCAAACCACCTCAGCACTTGGATCGCGAACGGGTGGAGAGGTAGCCGAGCACCGGCGATGAAGGCATCAACCGGCTAGAAACAAATGTTTACTAGCATCGGTGAATTTTTCCTAACCCTGGGACCCGGCAGCATAAGCTCGTACTCCTCCAAAATTTGGAAGCAACTCCGGATCACTACCAAATCCTCCAGGCTGAGGATCGATACCATTTCATCGGCCTCGGAGGTCTCCCTTGCCTTGTTTTCCTCGAAGGCTCTCCCCCTCCCGTGAATAATGCGCTCAGCCTCCTCCCCTAGAAGTTCTCAAACTCTTTGAAGCCCGGTCAGTGGCCCTGGATACCTGCCGAACGGCCCCATGCACTTCAGATCCTCCACTATACTGTCTCGACCGGATACCTTCTTGCCTTTATCTTGGCAACTCGGAGAAGGGACTTCGGCGGCAGAAGGGGAGGGCTCGGAGATAGGAGAAAGAGACATATTTATACTTGAAAAACGACTAAGTACAAATTACCTTTGAGTTGATAGAAACGATCGGAATTTTCACCGGAAAAGCAATCGACGATCACCGTGAGCTCTCACTAGTAGAAATTACCGCCTGAGTAAAATTCGGAGAAGTGAGAAATGAGAGGGGGGGTGAAGTTTTATAGAGCTTGGCACACGAAACGAGGTTAATGGGCCCACAAAGCCGGCCCATTTACAAAAGGCAACAAAATGACCTGAACCGTCACATTATTTACCGCGCCTAGCCATACTATCGCATTAATGACTGACACATCTGTCAGAAGTTCAGCAGTCGCCAACTCAACCTGACGTTTCCCACTTTCCTATGATGCCGAGCGTTCTTGCCACCGACCATGTTACATAGAAAAAGTGGACCTCGGCACACGCTGCCGAGCGTTCTTGTCGCCGACCATGTTACATGGAAAAAATTGTTACATGAAATAAAGTGGACCTCGACACACGCTACCGAGCATTCCTACCACCGACCATGTTACATGGAAAAAATTATTACACGGAAAAAAGTGGACCTCGACACATGCTGCCGAGCATTCTTGCCACCGACCCTGTTACGTGGAAAAATGGACCTCGGCACATGCTGCCAAGCGCTCTCAGCACCGACCCTCTTACGGGGAGGAAACCACTCCGAACTCCGCCAAAAATTTGCCGAACACGCCTATAGCCTGGCCAAAGTATCTGTGTGCTTCGGCGGAAGGTGCCGAACCCCTAGGGACCTCGGCCTCCTTTGTAGCGAGTGTTCGGAGGGGGTCGGCGACGAGGCCGAAGCATCCAAGCCATGAAACGACGTAAATAACACCAAATCATCTACCTAAACACTGCAAAAAATTATTTAAAATTCAGGAAAATTAATTAAAAATTCTAAAAAATAATTATAAATCCGGGGAAACATTTTTGAAATCCTGGGTATATAATTATTGCTTAGAAAGATTAATTAAAACCCCCGAATGACAAATCACCACTTCGCAAAATTAGGAAAAATCACCAAAAGTCGAAGAGAGCTCAAGAGTAACCTCGAGCGCACAAATAGCTTCGAAAATCACTATAATACCTCATACAAAGATTCAACGTGCCTCATTTGGACGCCAATACCGCTCTGCAAGCCATTAAAACAGTAAAACTACTCCTCAAAGGCTGATCAAACTCAATCTTCGGGAGTAGGGGGGCTCGTGATATGGCTAAAAATAAGGGCTAAATCGGAACCGTCCAAATCGGGTGTGAACCTCAAAGCCTGAGGGTAAAATGGTAATTTCACCTATAAATGGGTCTGAAGTGGGTACTGGGTCCTCTCTCCAGAGACCCAACAACCCACGAACGGATCCATCTCAACTGGGTACAAGTCCTAACCCGCAGCAAACCTGGTCCAGCAGGATAGAATTAGGGTTTCTGATTATATTCATTCAATATCCCTGATTCGCTTTATCCTTTCCCATCCACCACTATTAAAAGGTAATCAATCTTTTGCCAATTTACGCTCTCTCATAATCTTTCCTGATTACTGACTTGAGCGTCGGAGGGTGCGTCTCCGGGACCAACCCCGGTGTCTCGCACTTTTTTACAGGTGAACGGCGGGAATCAACGGTTAAACTCCGGTGGAGAAGGTTAAGGTTCGATTACTCAGTTTCCCTAAGAATCCACAAATACTGTCTGTTTGCTCCCACACCAGATTTAGTGGTAACAAACACGTACCGTCCGGTTAAAAAAAATCTATCTCAAAATTTGAGAAAGTTTTAGAAAATAACTACTGCACACATACGCTCCGTTTGCTATTTCTATATTTGCCATTTTCTCAAAAATGAGAAACATCATTGATGCTCTAAGAAGACAAGGCCTAGATGCTTTAGCATGATTCAGAATAGAAGCCCATAATTTAATATAATAAAGAAGATAATCAATTAAAGAATTAATATTCCATGAAGTATTAGAGAAGATCCTGCAATTACGTTACTTCCAAATAATCCAAATTAAAGCCATCATGGATAAATCCCATGCCGCAAGAAAAGCTTGCTTAACTCGATGGGACCTCCATATACCCCATCACGAGCGGATGGAACCCGGCTTACCATGCACATTCCAAACCTTCTTATAGATGACCCATAATGGAAGAATGAAAGGAAAATTAATGAATAAGTGCCTTGAGTTCTCGTTATGAGTAAGGCAAAAGGTGCATTTTTGACCTAAGGCCAGATTCTTCTTGTTAAGGATTTCAACCGTAAGAAGTCTGTTGTGAATAGTCAATCACGTCAGAATTTTAAGTTTAAGAGATGCAACACATTTCCACACAATCTTATAGAAAGGAGAAATGACACCACCGAAATTGAGGAAGTTGTAGCAAGATAACCTAGTAAGAACCCAAATTAGTCCAATGCCAAGAAACGTCATCCATGGACTGCCAACTATAGGAGTGTAGAAGCATTAGTAAACTATGAAATAAAGGGAAGATAGGGATAGGAAGTAACACCCCGAATTCCAAATAAGCCTGAATTTGAAGTTCCACAGGATCTTTACACCTCACTTCGTACAATTTTACAAGGAATTTAAAACTTTTATACAACAATGTTTACATCAACGCAGTGGAATTATAATTACAAACATGATACATAAAATAAATAACAATTTGAACATTTCTTTAAGCAGCATTTCTTCTTTAGTCCTTTTATTCATTTTATCTTGCATAGAAACTGTGGGCACGTCAGTTGCATACAACTGACGCTAGGATATAATATATCAATTTCTTTTATTTAGAAAGCACACACTTGATCACAAACAAAGCTAAGGGGAACTATCTTATTGATGTCGTGTGTGAATGTGCACTTAGTCTTAAATGCAGTTACTTATTATTTTATGACACTAATGCACACTTGTTCGAACATATGCATCTCATTCTATATAAATCCGAGGGCAAGCCCTTAATCGTACTTCACCTTGTAGGGTTAGATCCCTTGCTATGAGTTTAACTACTATGGTAACTACGGTAAGTATCGTAGATGTTCTATGAGTTATGAGCCCATGTCCAGACAGCTTGGAGGGAAATTCTACATCATGACATGATGCATCATGCAGACAACCTATGGACAATTCACCTCCATCATGGAACAATGGCACTACGTAGTCACCAAGCACCCCACATGCGTCGCCATGATCCCGATAATTTCGGAGATGTATCCACGTCATGACATGACGCATCATGCAGACAGCCTGTGAACACTCACATCATAGATCCGAGGCCCTCATACTTGTGTTTTTCCCTTACTTTCATCACATCTTCACTATAGTGTAGTCCTCAGATATTTGAATCATGAATAAATTATTACCCTAGAGTTAGTGTTACCTCTACACCGGTCTTAAATATCAATTGTTAACCACGATCCAATCTTGGTCTTATATTATCACATTTCTCTTTTAAATTTTATTCATGCCGATGTAAGTACTTAGCTAAACTCTAGTTTTTAACCTCTTTTCATGTTCACCAAAAATGAGTGTTTATACTCACAAATTTTCACATTTCATCATGATCTTTTAATTTCATTTTCTATCCACACTTGCATATATTAAACATCAAATTTCGTTTGTTTACTCAAAATTTTCCATGTCAAAAATCTCAATATTGATCTCTACTCATAATTCTTTACATTCAAAAAATCTTCCTTTTCTTTTGATTATTCAAAGTCACATTCTAAGAAAATTTATCAAGTTCTTCTTCCCAAAAATTACTTCCAATCTCATTATAATATGTCAAATATTGTAGAAATAATTTTTATGAAGTCTAGGTAATTTAGAATATTAGAATTTTTTTCTCATTTTTTTATACTAAAAAAAGACATTAAAATTATCAAAATTTAAAAGAAAAGGCAGTGGTCGGTTTCGAACCCAAGACCAACACCTCCGCCCAGCTATAGTAACAGACCCAAAGCGCACCCGAAGACCAATAAGTCCAGAGTGACTAACCGTTATAAGGAGAACTCGATTTATACTCAAAGTATGGTTTTGGTGATTTGATTTAAAATCAAAATTTAATAAAAACAGAGCCCCTTCAAAACTCGAACTAATGAATACTACCACTGTACACAGCGCCCCGACTTCACACCGAAAGCCAGTATGCCCAAATTCACTTTCTGTTATACCCATGAGTTAAAATTGCTTTATTCTACTAATCTGTATCTAACTTCTTCTTTAATAAACTCGATTTCTCAATCAAATTGTACTTGTTTAAAATCTACATCTTTTCCAAAATGTGTTCTTTTGAAAAACAGTATAGTATATTTGTTTAGATGTCCAAAATTCTCATTTTTAACAATATAATAGAACTATTCTTCTTATTTCTTTTGAGAAAATGAAACATCAGTATATTTATTGACATTGAAATTTCTCTTCTAGATAAATCTTTTGTCTACTTATTCCCACATTTATTCACCATGTTTTTGTACAATTTTATTCATTCTTTAACATAGTTAATTCTCTCAAGTTAATTTTATCCTTTACATAACTAATTCATTTTCTTATGATTCTAAGAGACAACATATTTGACAATCAAGTGGATATAATACTACTCATACAATATAATTATAATCAATACTCATTGCAAATTTCTATACTAATCAATTGATTTTACAAACCGTAGGTGTTATTTTACATCCAACAATTCATTCACAAGCACAATTCTCATACAAGCATGGTTCATTAAATTATATATTCTGTCATGACAATACATTAATAAAGCATCATGATAAATCTTAATTATCAAATTTCAATCCATTTTACGAATTTTCTCATATATACAACAAGAGTTTTCTCTTTTTCTTACTAGTCTCTTCAAGCAATTATTTGGCAAATTTTGCTATTTTCTCTAGCATATTCATAAATTAAATTCATAGCATGGTAACTATATTAGAAGTAGAGAAATCACCCACCTTCTTGGAGAAACAAAGAAAAACTCCTAAAGAAAACTCCTTGAAAGCACGATCGCCTTCCCTTCTCCTCCTAACTTGTGCAAAATCCGAGCCTCCTCCTTGTACAAAATCCGATCCTTCTCCTCCTCTTGCTTGCCGGCCTCCAATGGAAAGGAACACACACTCTCTTTCTCCCACACAATTTTCTTTTTCACACAATCTTTTTCTCACAAATGCCTTTTTCTTTCTCTTTCTCTTTAAAATTTCTAAATGCAAGTGATAAAGAAAGACAAGGGATGGGTATTTATGAAGGGTTGAGATGAGTTTGGATGAAGGGCTAGGATACAATTGGGAATTAGAAGAACTACCCACTAGTGAGCAACCATTTGTCCACTCTCCGACTCTCCCACTACATGCATGGCCGGCCTCCCCCTTGTCCCATTGCACGTGCATGTGCAATGCATGTGCCCTCACATGCATACTTAGTTGTTTGTTCATTTAATTGTTAATTAATTTGTTACATGATGATGTCTATCATACAAGTTGTCTTAATTAATAATAGAATTAACTAGTGGGCTAATTTAGTGGGCTAAAATCCATGGGCTCTTAATTAATTAATTAATTTTATTTTAAGTGGGCTAGAATTAAACTATTAGGCCTAATAATTAATAATAGACAATAATAGGCTTTTTAAAACAGAATGAGAATATTTGTTCATAACATTAAAATAATTTTTAAAGCCAAAAACACATTAATTTGCACGTGCGAAACACGTGAAATCAAATGAAAATTTTTATATTTAATTATTTGAAAATTCAGGATGTTACAGGAAGAGCCCTCTTGAACTCAATATGCCATTCCTTAGAGTTGTTGTGGTAAATAATGTATGTGTTTACCGAAGCATGAGGGTTGGCCACCAATTGAAATAATTGAGGAAAATTAGAGGCAATTTTGTTATTGTCAATCAAAAAATCGGTCTAAAATATAACTGATGACCCATCACCACAATTTTTTCACACACCGCATGTAAAAGGTTCAACCACTCTCCGGACTCCTTTCCAGAACGGAGAGGGCAAGGAAGAGATACTGGGATGCAGTTCCCAAACATTGTGACGATTATGGTATCTATGGATGACAAGATTGGACCATGCAAGATTATTAAGCTTGAGAAATTTCCACAGCCATTTCCCTAAAATGGCTAACTTTTGATGTCTGAGGTTAAGAACACCATATCGGGGCCACCTTCTAGTTTGGATTTACAAATTAAATCTCATTTGTAAAGATGTTTACCTGCCTTGTAAGAAGAGATCCCAGACCAAAAGAAGTTCCTTCTAATTTATCAAACCGCTTGATAACCCAGGAGGGACATAGAAAAATGACATCATGTACAGAAAGATAGATGACAGGATGAAATTAATCAGAACCAATCTCCCGCCTCTAGAAAGATGACAACCAGACCACCCATTGAGTCTAGTCTGGATTCCACCTTATCGACCATACGCATCCAATCATCTTTATGCAGTTTACCTCAACGTAGAGGAATACCAAGATAAGAAATGAGGAAAGAAGCGGAAGTACAATTAAAAAATTAAGCTATCTCAATTTGATGATTGGGGGATCCCCCAAGCCAGAAGACAGAGGTTTTATTGAAAATTGAAATTAATAGATAGACTTGAAGCCTTTTCACAAGACTTCATTAAAAGATCTTTTATTCATGAAATTAGAATTATGTTGAGACAAAATCCATGGAATGTATGAAATTTTGGTGAGGTACTAAGAGTGAGTGGTGCAAGTTCAGGATATTAATGACTAAAGATTACTGTGAACGATGTATTGGAATTCATATTATTGAGTTAGTTTTATCTGCTGAACTTTTGGAATCTCAAGGATTAATTTCAGTTAACTTTAGGTCTTGGTAAACAATGTTTTATCTGATGAACTTTTGGAATCTTAAGGACTAATTTGAGCTGAATTAAGGTTTTAATGGTCGTGTCCAATTTGATTGGCAGGAAAGTAATAATTTACTTTTTTTTTTGATTAAAAGATGACCGAAGTCATCTCTTCATTAAAAAGTACTTAACGAAACAGGAATAGTAAATACATCAAGCCCACAGGCATCTAAGAACCAAAAGCATATAATCCGGGCAGAACAACCCGAGCAACCAAAGTAAAGTACAATAAGGTAGACAAGCATCTAACACAACCGACCCACATCTGGGAACCCACTGCCCAAAGTGAACAATCCCCCTGCCTGCAGTCTACTCTTCCCCCTCTCCTGAGCGCATCTTCTTCCTGGATCTGTTGAGACCTGTCCAATCATAACGACAAATGTGAATTTTTTGCATCAACGAGGAAAGAGATTGAGGAACACTATTGAAACAAAAATCATTGCGGTCTAGCCATAGGTTCCACAACACGGATGCGACAGCTATTTCCCACTCTAGTCTAGCCTCTTTTGAAATTCTGTTATTTCTAAGAACCCCCCAAACCTCAGTACTAGACCCCGGGCAATGTAACACTCCGAACGAAGTACCCACTTCCCCCCAGACCCATCTAGCTCTATGACAATTGAATAAAATATGGTTCGTATCCTCTTCGTTAGATAAACAAGTACTACATAACCCACTTTCCACTATACACCGCTTTCTCAGATTAACCTTTGATAGAATTGCATCGTTCTCCACCAACCAAAGGAAAACTTTCACCCTGGAAGGAGCGCTAATACCCCAAATCACCTCCGTAATCTCGTTTCTAATACCGCCATCATTAAGCCTTTTGTATAGAGAGGAAACCGAGAATTTTCCGTTGGCCTCCAACGTCCATCTTCTCTCGTCTTCTAACTGTTGAGTGTACTTTTCCTCTAACCGAATGAAATTATTGACCATTTGCAATTGATCGATCGCTGTCTGTTCAAGTGTATCCTTGACCTCAAGTCTCAATTTGAAGTTCTTCCAAACGTCGGAGACCAACGAATCTTTGTTGAGAACTACTTCTGCTGCTGCTGGGAAAAGGCTCATAAGTGAGTTACTCCCGCACCATTTGTCTTTCCAGAATCTCGTTTTCCTGCCATCTTTTACCCTACAAAGGGTGTTGTTGTGGTAAATATCTCCGGTTTTGAAGACCCCTTTCCAAAAGAAAGATTTTCTAGTATGGATGTTCTTCCCCCCAAATCTGAATTTCCTCCTTGTCCTGTAATTAGTAAGCGACTTACACCACCAATTGTTACGTTGCACAGCCAACTTCCACCACCACTTACTAAGAAGAACCCTGTTCATGTCTCTGAGATTAATTATACCCAAACCACCGAACTCTTTCCTTTTACAGATCCTCCCCAAGCTAACGAGATGTATCCCTTTCGCCCCCTCGTTGGTTCCTTTCCAAAGAAATCTCCTTCTAAATCTGTCTATCTTGTGGATTACCCATATCGGTAATTCATAAATAGACATCAGATAAGTGGGGATACTGTTGATAACTGCGTTAAGCAAGGTGATCCTACCTCCCAACGTGAGGAATTGCCCTTTCCACCCTGCAAGTCTTTTCTCGATCCTATCGATAAGTACTTGCCAATCTTCCTTAGCAAGTCTCCCTGGCCTGATGGGAATCCCCAGATACTTGATCGGAAACTCACCCCTCTTGCATCCAAACAATTGTTGGATCATAGGAATGGGGACAGAACAATGCTCGCTTAGTTGAATTACACAACTCTTGTTGAAATTTACCTTCATTCCTGACCACGCCTCAAAGCACTTCAAAACCGCTCCCATCGCTATGACATCCTCTTTAGATGCCTTCCCAAACAATAACGTATCGTCCGCATATTGCAAGATCGAAATAGGCTCGGAAAACCCCCAGATATCTATACCAAAGGGATCCCTATCCTTGTTCCCATTGACAATCATCTCCGACAATCCATCTGCTACTATTGCAAATAACAATGACGACAGCGGATCCCCTTGACGAAGCCCTCTCTTGCATTTGATCTCTTTACCCTGTACTCCGTTAACGATAAGGAATGATTTACCACCTCTGATGCAGTGAAATATCCACTTTCTCCACCTTTCCCCAAATCCTTTAAGTAGTAGAGCTTCGTCCACCGAGTTCCATTCGACTGAATCGTAAGCCTTGTGGAAGTCCACTTTAAAGAGGAAGCCATCCGTTTTGTCTCTGTTAGCTCTGAAGACGGTTTCGTGAGCCGAGGCCACGCTATCCATGATGTCCCTTTCTTTAATGAATCCACTCTGTGACTGACCAATAAAATCATTAAGTAGTGGCCCCAATCTGTTGGCCAATACCTTGGAAATGATCTTAAAGGAGCCGTTCAGTAGACTGATAGATCTGAAGTCCCCGACCTCTTTAACTTCCGCCTGCTTGGGTATCAACACAATGTTCGCGTAGTTCAGCCGGTCTTAAAGTTTCCCCCTTGTAAAAATCTCCAACTATTCGCATGAAGTCCCCTTTTATGATGCTCCAAAAGAGCTGGTAGAAGAAAATCGGAAACCCGTCTAGGCCGGGAGCTTTATCCGATCCCAGGCTATTGATAGCGGAGAGAACCTCTTCTTCTATGATAATGCCTTCAATATTATCTAATCCGTTAATCCTAGAATCCAACCACATATTCTGAGTCAACGAGCACCTATGCTCCCTTCTTTTACCCAATAGATCCTTGTAATAATCATGAATATGCTGTTTAATTCTATCTTCATTCTCGCACCAACCTCTTTCCACTTGAAGCCCAGAGATGTGATTCTTACGTCTTCTACCATTAGCCATCCTATGAAAAAAATTTGTGTTGGCGTCTCCTTCCATCAACCACTAGAATCTCGAGCGCTGCTTCCAATAATATTCCTCCATCTTCCCAATCTATAGAATGTCTTGTCTATTCCTCCGTTGCTCTTCTAATTCGGTCTCTATTAGATCTCTTTCTTCCTCTATGATTTCTAACTGCTCGATCCTCTCTCCTATCTCTTCTTTGAGCCTCTGATTCTACCCAAATTCCATTCTAGCCCAGAACTTCAATTTTGAACGTAATCTCCTGGTCTTTTGAATCCAACATCCCACTGCCGAATCAAGTGTTGTAGGAGCATTACAGCTTTCCTCAACTATCCTCTTAAATCCTTCACACAAAGTCCACGACTTCTCAAACCTAAACTGATATGATTGCCTTCTATCCCCTTCCCCGCAATCCAGAGCTAAAGGAGTGTGATCGGAAGTAAATCTTATCATCGCTTTGACCTTGGCTAATGTGAAAGCGTCCTCCCATTCGGGGGAAACTAAGATTCTATCTAATTTCGCCAAAGTTCGAGCCGCTTGTAAATTTGACCAGGTGAATTTCCTATTGGAAGGATCGATTTCCACCAACTCTAGATCGTCAATCAAGGCATTAAATTGGTCCCTATCCCCCCTCGAAGCTCCTCTTCCTAGGTGCTCAAATTGGAACCTTGTAATGTTGAAACTCCTCCCACGACCCACGGGCCTTTACACCTGCCTCTAATGTTTCTAATCTCGTTCCAGAACTGGTTTCTTTGGCCCGAGTCATAGGGGCCGTAGACTATGGTCACCGTCTGAATCTTACTATCAGCACGTCTTCTGATAGTAATCGTGATAGAAAAATCTCCCGAAAGTTCATCTATAATCTCGAACACCGTATGATCAATTCCTATAGCTATACCCCCTGAAAACCCTCTCGACGGCTTAAACCTCCACTCGAAAGATCCTATACCTTTAATGCTTTGAAACTCAGCAATATTAGGAAATTCAACCCTAGTTTTCTGAAATGCGCAAATGGACGGTCTGTATCTAGTAATAGTGTCACCAATTAACCTATTTTTTGCTTTCTGCCTCATCCCCCTCACATTCCAAAAAATGTATAACATTAAAAAAACTAAAACCTCTAGACCCTAACCTCTAAACCTCCTTTCTCAACTGTAATCTATCTGTCGAGATCTATCCCCTCTAATAATATTGACATGGAACATTTGTTCATCCTTGTTAGACCCCATGGCTAGACCGTACAGACTAGCAAAATAAATGAAAGACTCATCATTTAAAAGATCTAAAACTAAAAAGTGACCAAAGGAGATACCTTGGCAGGCCGAGGTTGGTTCTTTGGTCTTTGCCGCTGCTCTAATCAAATCTTCTTCACTTGGGCCACTCATACCCCATTTGTCCAACTGCCTCTTGCTCTTTCGCTGCGAATCTCCCATATGCTTAACACCGCTCCCCCCTGCGCTATCTCCTACTCCGCCTCCTGCCAACTCTCTAACTTGTCTTGCCCATTTCTCGTGCTCCGAGTCGTATGGACTTCCCCCGCTATGTATACCATCCAAAACTCCAATCATATCATTGATTTGCTCCGTGTCAAACCCATTCTTATCTTGATCTAGTGACTGCTCCAAATCCCCATGATCAGCCGAGTTGCCATCTTCCACGCCATCCAAAACAGCCAAGGAAATATTTTCATTTTCTCCAATAACTTCTTCATTCTCCACCGGGCCCAAAGCAGCAATACCCAATTCATCATGTGGCCCATCTGCGAAACCCTCTGACTCTTGCATCCCTTCGTCCACCAAAGGAGCAATTAACATCACTACTGAATCTTGCGGCCCAAGCCCATGCCCCAAGCCCACCTTAACTACCGCCTCTTCCTCTTCCTTACGAACCAGCGCGCCAAATCCCCCATTTCATACGATGGCTTCTATGGCCCTTTGGATCGAAACCTGGATGTCGTCCTTCGTCAGTAGCGCGATTTCAGGGACCTCCTTCGAAATCTGGTTGTCTGCTTCGATACCCACGCACTTCGCACCTTTCAAGATCCCTGGCGTGCGCTTATCCTTGACAACGGTCTCTGTCCCTTCAATGAGAGTACACTTCTCGCCGCGCCGCTGAGGAACATACTGCCACATAGCCTTCACTCTATTACCTTTCAATCGTACGTCTTTTTGAGCGCTTAATTTCAAATTCGAACCATACTGGTCGTCAATCTTGAACCTCTCTTTGAGAGTAGATGAACGGCCAAGATCAAGATCTGTGCGATCGAACGGTTCACCGTCATCGTCTGCCTTGGATCCCCCCTGATCCCCGTCTTTTTTCCTGTCATCCGAGCATTCTTCATCTTCCTGCATCGACACCTTCCCAAAAGAAACGTTCTTCTTCCTCTCCACGATCAGCTTGACCTAGTAGAATTCCCCTTCGAACTCCGCCTGAACCATGGACGGAATGTCAGAAAAATTATCACAACCCACTTTAATGCGCGCGAATTCCATCCTTTCCTGGGTGATCGTAGCTCTATCCACCTCTTGCAAAAAGCCAAACGATCGAACGAGGTTCTGAAAACCGGAGCGTAACCAGCAGTGAAGAGGGAAGTTGAATAGACGGATCTAAATAGATGGCAACTCGTTCTCTTTCAGCGCTCCGACTTTACGCGACCATTGAGAAAAGGAAAGTAATAATTGCGGAATGAAATTTCTCAATTTACAAAAAAAATTGCGAATAAGTAATAATGCCACTTTTCTTGTATAGAGAAAACTCTACATTTGAGGGCATTTTTAACTATTATTGTATTCTAGTTTTATGGTCTCGTTCCATTACTTTGAACTTAGTTGTGTAAGAAAGGCCTCTAAACCCAACAAAATAAAAACTTCAAAACAACAGGTTTGTTGAATGGAAAGGGTGGTTTACCTCAATGACCAATAAAAACATCAGCGCAGACATATCTTCTTTAGTGGCAGGTCCAACATTATATTTCTTCTGCCCATTAGTTTTGTCCTGATGTAGATTGGAGAGTTCCTCCTTAGCCTTCTCTAATAGAAGCATATTTTAAAATAAATAATGATAATAAATAAAATTACATGTTACTCTTTTAATTATTAGCAGTTCTCTTTTATACTGATTCCTTCTTTTGCATTCTCCTTTTAACAAGGTGGTTTATATCAATATTATTTCCATGTTCAGCTTATGCGCAAAAAATTTAGTCGGTTTCTAAGCCTCATGGATATTTATTACTTATTTAACTACTTTAACTTGCACAACTGAAAATACTTTAAATGATGTAGTTTAGAGGCTGTGCATACAAAAAGAATTTGTTTTTTTTTAAAATTTTAAACAACGTTATGGAACACTTCTAATGAATTGACAACTTTTACTTGCGCATTAGATTTGCATTTTAGATGTTCAATTTTGAAGATAGGGTGGTGCTCCTTTTTATGCAATAAGTAATGTTAATACTCTGTCATGAAGCACTTTTTGGAGGTTAAGTAGGCTTCTAGGAGAGGTGTATTTCCATGTATCATCCAAGCTAATTAGTTTTGTTCTGATGTAAAGAACCTGAGTGTCATGTTGTAGATTCTTTTTTAAAAATTGTAATTAGTTTAATCTGTCAAATTGCTCATTTCTGACATATTATCAACAAGACAAATTTATTTTTGACAGCCTGACAGGCCAGATGAGCTGGAACGGATAGAAGCGACAGGTGGAAGAGTGATTTACCATAATGGGGCTCGTGTTGATGGAATCTTGGCAATGTCACAAGCATTAGGTTTGTTCCTGATTAATGATTGCCTTTTGGCTAATTTCTTGGAATTATTATATATAAAAATTGTGTTTTTTTATTGAACTTCTTATAGTATATCTCTTATTGGATGTTCTTATGGTTTTAGATTTTTTTAGTGAGATATCTATATAATAAAACACAAAGAAAGCTATCAAGTGACTCCCATTTAATTGAAACAAAATCAACGACTCAGATTCACCATTCCAAAACATATTTTCCCTTCAAAAAAGTTTTTCCCAAAAAACCAAATTCTCGGGGCGCCCCCCCCCCCCCCCCCCCCACCGCTCTCCCGCCGCAAAAAAAAAAAAAAAAAAAAAAAAAAAAAAAAAAAACCATTACTTTATTACTTCTTTTTTCACTTTTTCATATTTCTCTCTTTCTCTCTCTCTCTCTTTCTTCCTTTCCCTCTTTTTTTCACTTACAAATTTAGATTTTCATATTTCAAGATTTGTAAATTTTCAGATTTTTTATGCTTTTTTTTATTGTTCATGTTACATTGAAAGTAGCAAATATCTTCTCAACAGTTAAATCTCATCATTTTTCACCCTGAAAGTTCTAAGAAGTTGGATTTTACACAACCATTTATAATTATTTTTCAACATACGCTAACGGAAATATGGACTTTTATTTACAACTAATTATTGTCATACTATTCAAATTGAGCTACATAATTGTTGTTTTACTGTTTACAAGATTTTTCGTATGCTGTATCGTTCCGAAGATGTGCCGTAGGTACATACCCATGGGCAAATCTAGTTTATAAATAAAAAGGTTGATTCTATGCATATGATGTATGATTAATTAACAAACGCAGTTTTGGTGTCCCCTCCCAGATGTAAAATCAGTTCTCTAGATTCCTGCCCATCAAGTACTATAATTTCAATTAACTTGTTTCTGTTAGATGGTCCTCAAACTTTCCGTTACATTTTAAAAGCAGATTCTGTACCGATCTGTTGGTTGTCCTTCAAGATTTGGATCCTTTTGGTCCATTTTTGGTGTATTTTATGTTCTTGAAAAAGAATGCCATTTTTGAATTTAATAAATGAATCTTTTGACCAACTCTTATGCTATTTAGGAGTACACTGTTGTGTTCAATTGGGCATCTAGAATCGTGTAAGTAGCCCAATTCCAATGCGTGGAAGTGTTTCCACATGTAAGCTAAAAGGTTTTGTACTCCTTTCGTAACTTCTTACTCGTCGTAACCATTCACTTGTAGCACTTGGTTGCAGTGGGATGCATATAATGTAGTTACAACTGCATCAGACCCAAGTCGAACACCTTTTCATTGGAAGTTAGTTACTACATTTAAGATATTCCATACCTATATGCATTTCCTAAATGCATAAACTGTTTGATAGTCAAACTTCTCATGAGGAAAGTTAGATACCCTTGTACATGCTCTTTTATTGTACAAATGTTATATTGCGAGTGATATCTCTAAGTTGGGAAGTAATCCAGCGAGGTCCATGGCATATCAGGGCAACAACTGGACTAATTCTTGATGTAACAAGTATAGTTTTTGCGTTATAGGAGGATGAATCTCATATTTTTTGCATTGTCAAATTTGATGCTATATAAGGACTGATAAATTATAGAATTTACTTTATATAATCATATTGAATGGTGGAGGAAAACAGTAGTCATGGTACTCCCTCTTTCCTGCAGGAGATAAGTACTTGAAACCTGTTGTGATATCTGAACCTGAGATACACATCATGGATAGACACCCTCAAGATGAATGTTTGATCCTCGCGAGTGATGGGCTCTGGGATGTTTTACCCAGTGACATGGCATGTGATGTAGCACTCCAGTGCTTGGAGGAGGGAAACCCACCAAGGACTACTGAGGATTTGGGAAGTCCAGCCATGGAAAGCATGGCCAACAGTGAAGGAGAACACAAGCATCCTTCTGAGGCTCGATGCAATCTTGCAGCATCTTTACTAGCTAGGCTTGCACTTGGAAGGAAGAGTTGGGATAATATCAGTGATTGTCGTTGATCTAAGAAGAGGGTAAATATTGGTATTTGTTTTGAAGCACAGGGGCTTCTATTTGGAAGTATTGTCATATAGTAGGATTTTTCCTAGCTTATTGTAGTACTTTAGAAATTTGATGTGTCAATATTTGTTGTAGAAGGACAAGAAGTACCTTATCCTTGCTTCTTAGGGTCTCACTAGTTGGATTGTGAATAGATGGATGATTTCTCTCTTTATATGATGTATAACTTCAACTATAGAGCATCCACAGTCGTTTTTCTCATTTGCTATAATATGACAGCTACAGTAATAGCAAATACGATCGTTCACTGCAGTCGTCGTTTGCTATATTTTTTCTATTTTTTAGAGAGACGGGGTATCATACCCCGTCCGATCGTTTCAAATAAATTAAAAAAAATTAATTACTTATTAACTATTAAACTATATTAATTAACTAAATTAAATAATATAAAAATAACTAAACCTAATTAATATACTAACTAAACCTAATTAATATACTAAAACTACTCCTAATTAATACCCTGCACAGCATTAAATGCTCCTTCTTTACTGGACGGGGTATTGTTGTGATGTCTAGATACCTAAATAAATAGATAGAACTAGACACAAATTAAAATCTCGCAAGTGCACGAATCGTTTATAGAAGCGTAGCAATAGCAAGGGTCGATCCCACAGAGATTGTAGACTTTAACTTACTAATCAATAAAAAGAATAAGAATCATAAAGAGTTGTTCTAAGGATCTAAAAGAAATAAAAAGATTAAAACTAAATTAAGAAGTGTTGAATCACAAATATCTATTAAGTAGTTGGGTTTAGATTTCCACCAATAGTCAATAATGCTGAGTCACCTTCTGAACTTCTTCTTATTACTCATGTTTGTTCCCTTCAAGGGCATGGTATCTACTCCTTAAAGTACTGTTTCCCTAAGCCAAGAATTAGGCATGGTATCTACTCTAATTCGTTTCTTTCATTAAGTGTTTAGCATGGTATCTACTAAGTTGTACTTAAAGAAAACATAAGATCAGTGGAAACGAACAAACACTCAAGGTTCTAGAAATTGGTATCAGATCTAAATCCCTTAAGTTGATTGAACCAAGAACCCCTAAAGATTCCCTTGTTACAAGTTACGGGCACGAGATTCGGGTCGTCTCAATATGCTCATATAACAGATTCAGATAAATGGTAATGCAAACTTGAATTTCTCAAGTTCTGTATGTCAGTCGACTGGCTATCACCTCAGTCGACTGCTCTGAGAGCTTCGAGAACAAGTTTGATTATCATAAATCTATATCAATTCAATCAGATTCAATCAATAAGTAAAATAGAAGAACTCAGAAGAATATAGCACTACATAACTACGGCTTCAATCTACCCAACTATGAAATTAGTTCCACATAATAATACTTTTATTAATCAACAAGTTCAAATACATGAGCAACATAAAAGAAATAGAAAGGGAAGGAATAAACTGATGTAGTTCGGTCAAATAGGTCGGCTGGCTGTCACACAGTCGACCGGCCGTTCTTTTCTTAATGCTTGATCTCCTTTCTTCTTCTATGATGCTGATAAAGTGCTTCTTGTTGATGACTCTGGAACTCTGCGATTCGGTGATTCAGGAACGTGGAAGAGCCTCTCGAATAATGCCTCTTGGTTGGTATTTATAGAACACGGCTAGAGAATTAGGGTTTGCACTTTTCTTTTATAAAAAAACCCTCTTCTTTTATTTATTTCCTTCTTTCTTTGATCTGCGTTTATTTCTTTCTTTTTTCTTCTTTTCTTCCTTATCTATTCTGATTTGGATTAGATTTGGACGAATCTTCAAATATCTTATCTTTTAATTCTGCCGCCTACCAGTCGACTTGTCTTCGAACCAGTCGACTGTGTCGAGACTTCTGAAGATTTCATAATTGATCATCCAAGTCGACTGTTGACAATCAACTTCTCTGGGCAGTCGCCTGTTGTAATGGACCAGTCGACTGATGATCTGCAATTTCCTGTGTACCGTCCTGAATCTGCTTCGTTTCTCTGTTTTAGGCTGTTTCCTATGGAAAAGAGAAAATAAGAGTTAAATATCACATATAGAGCTTTAAAATGTCTAATTGTATTAAGATTATTGCTCCTAAATGTGAATAATATTGTGTTCATCAAATACCCCCAAGCTTAGCTTTTGCTTGTCCTCAAGCAAAAAGTGAATTTATGAACAAGGGGAAAAATGATAGTACTCTCAACCAAGAATTCTTATTATGTGAGCATCAACATATTAAACTATAAACAATTTCAGATAAAGTAAAATTAAACATACTCACTTTCTCCAGTACAATTATTTGTTCATAATCCCCAAACTCAATCATATTTATCATGCAACTAATGTAGTTATAGTATGCAACTACTCAATCTGTGATTATCCCCTTTTCTCTACTACAAACCGAGTAGCAAACTAGAGGTTTTTTTTTTTTTTAGTTCCACATCTCTTCTCTAAAGTTGTCATTTGCCTTTTTACGCGAATGCGAAACACTTGTGATGAATCCACCCGGTTACTCAGCAAGTCACAAACTTTAAAGTGCTTTGCATACTCATATTTCAAGTTGCTGTTTGACGTAAAGGTAAACATTGGTGATGAATACCCCTAGTTACTAAGCACCCAAAACATTGGAGTAGATTGACTTTATTCAAATATATATATATATATTTTATCACTCTATTTACTTAAACTCAATTTAGGACTAGTTCTAAAGGGAATAATCACCAGAAAAAGCATCACATTTGTTTATTATGTATAATCGCATGACTCATATAATTTTGTAGGGAATTCTGAAACTCAATAATCCTAAAGTAAATAAGTATCCTTATTCTTACTTTATAAGAAATTGTCTATCCTAAAAAATTCAGAAGACTCCATATAACTAAATGCCCCCAATACCCCCAAACTTAGATGGAACATTGTCCTCAATGTTTGCACAAAACGTAAAATATAGGCGTGTGTTACCAACGAGTTTGAAGGGAAGAGAATAAAATAAAAGATGAAAAAAAAAAAAGAATAACGAAAAGAAAATAACGGGAAAGTGTAAATACTCCCCTGAAAATTGGGTTGCCTCCCAATAAGCGCTGTGTTTTCTGTCTTCAGCTAGACATGATGAGTTCATGCGATGTATTGAATGATTTGAAGATTCACATCTTCCTCGTGCGGCTCTAGACTCATCTCCATGTAAGGCTTCGCCCTATGCCCATTCACCTTGAATGTTTGATTGTTCTCTTGGCTATGGACCTCCAACGCTCCATGAGGAAAGACTTTTGTAACAGTGTATGGGCCAAACCATCGTGACATAAGCTTGCCTGGAAAGAGTCTTAATCTTGAGTTGTATATTAATACCTTCTGTCCTTCATAAAACTCCTTCCTTGCTAGCTGTTTATCATGGTACAACTTGGTCCTTTCCTTGTACAGTTTTGCATTTTCATATGCGTCGTGCCTCAACTCTTCAAGCTCATTCAGTTGCAACCTTCTTTTGTCACATGCTTATTTCATATCAAAATTGAACCTTTTGATGGCCCAATAGGCTTTGTGTTCCAACTCCACTGGTAGATGACAGGCTTTCCCAAAGACCAACCGGTATGGTGACATGCCGATGGGTGTTTTGTAAGCTGTTCAGTAGGCCCATAATGCATCATTCAAGCGCAGCGACCAATCCTTCCTCCTTGTGTTGACTGTCTTTTCCAAAATGCTCTTGATTTCTCTGTTGCTGATCTCCACCTGCCCACTAGTTTGAGGATGATATGGGGTGCCCACTCTATGTGTGATACCATATTTCTTCATCAAAGAAGCAAACGGAAAGTTATTGAAGTGGCTCCCTCCATCACTAATTATTGCTCGTGGTGTCCCAAACCTAGTGAAAATGTTCTCCTACAAAAACTTGACAACAACTTTATGATCATTAGTTTTTGAGGGGACAGCCTCGACCCATTTAGACACATAATCCACACCAACAAGTATATATAAATAACCGAATGAGTTAGGAAAGGTACCCATGAAGTCGATTCCCCAAACATCAAAAAGCTCGATTTCTTGTATGTTGTGTAATGGCATTTGATTTCTAGACGAGATGTTGCCTGTCCTTTGGCATTTGTCACAAGTCCTGCAAAAAGAAAAAGCATCTTTGAATACTTTAGGCCAATAAAATCCAGATTGTAATACCTTGAGTGCTGTTCTTTTTGGTCCAAAATTTCCTCCACATGCATTTTGGTGGCAATATTGTAGAATACTCATTTGTTCTTCTTCTGCCACACATCTTCTTATAATTTGATCCGGACAAAATTTGAACAAATAAGGATCATCCCAGTAGTAGTGCTTGCATATAGCCACCAGTCTCTTTCTTTCCTGACTTGTCATACCAGGAGGGAAAACATGAGCAGTGAGATAATTTACAATATCTGCAAACTATGGAAGATTTGAGCAGTGAGATACCAGTCGACTGGCCCTGTTACCAGTCGACTGTCCCGATGATATGTTTATTTCAAATAGATGTTCATCTGGGAAATTTTCATTAAGTGGGGGCACAATTCTCTCTTCCTCATGCAGTAGTCTGGACATGTGATCTGCAACAACGTTGTTGCTTCTTTTTTTATCTCTAATCTCAAGATCGAATTCTTGAAGCAACAGCACCCATCTGATTAACCTAGGCTTAGCATCCTTTTTAGCAAACAAATATCTCAAAGCAGCATGGTCAGTGAAAACAATAACTTTAGAACCAATTAAATATGATCTAAACTTCTCTACAGCAAAAATAACAGCTAACATTTCTTTTTCAGTAGTAGAATAATTTAGTTGTGCATCGTTTAAGGTTCGAGAAGCATAGTAAATAACATGGGGTACCTTATTGATTCTTTGACCTAAAATAGCTCATAAAGCATAATCACTTGCATCACACATGAGCTCAAAAGGATGGCTCCAATCTGGTGCTATGACAATAGGTGCAGAAATGAGAAGATTTTTCAATGTAATAAAAGCAGTTGTGCACTCTTCTGTCCATGCAAACTCAACATCCTTAGCTAACAAATCACAAAGGGGTTTGGAGATTTTTGAGAAATCTTTTATAAATCTTCTATAGAACCCTGCATGTCCAAGAAAACTCCTAACACCCTTAACTGTAGTGGGAGGGGGTAGTTTTGATATTATATCGATTTTCGCTTGTCTACCTTTATGCCTCTTTTGGATACCACATGTCCCAACACAATTCCTTGTTGTACCATGAAATGGCACTTTTCCCAATTCAGCACTAAATTGCATTCTTCACATCTCTTAAGCACAAGCTGCAAATGGTTAAGGCATTCATCAAAACAAGATCCAAAAATACTAAAATCATCCATAAATACCTCGATGAACCTTTCCACCATGTATGAAAATATACTCATCATGCATCTTTGAAATGTTGCTGGTGCATTGCACAATCCAAAGGGCATCCTCCTGGTTTCGTTATTCAATTTCCTGTAATCAATGCAAACCCTCCATTCTTTAATCACTCTTGTCGGGATAAGTTCATTTTCTTCATTCTTCACCACTGTGACTCCACTTTTCTTAGGCACCACATGTATAGGACTTACCCATTTGCTGTCTGAGATGGGGTAGATGATGCCAACATCTAGCAGCTTCAGAATATCTGCTCTTACCACTTCCTTCATGTGTGGGTTAAGCCTTCTCTGTGCTTCCCTGCTCGGTTTTGCGTTATCTTCAAGAAGTATTCTATGCATGCATTTGGATTGACTTATTCCCTTGATATCTGCTATGGTCCATCCTATTGCGCTTTTGTGTTCTCGTAATACCCTCAGCAATTTTTCTTCTTCCTGTGCACTCAGGTTCGCAGCAATTATCACAGGTAGCGTCTGATTCTCGCCCAAATATGCATGCTTCAAGTGGTCGGGCAACTACTTAAGTTCTATGTCTGGAAATCTCGGTACAGTCGACTGCCCCTTGACATCAGTCGACTTGTTCTGTTCGCCAGTTGCCTGATCTGAAGAAAAACAAACATTATCAGACACCAATTTTTCAAAGACAGGTGCAGGCATACCTGAATATGACTTTGGACTTTCAGGGTGGTGTACTGTCTCTGCAATCCTCTGGTCATCGTGTTCCTGTTCAACATTAGACGAAGTTATAGATTGTGTAATTTCAGCTTGTAGTGGTTCAATGCTATGTACCTGAAATGTTTGATCAACAATCTCCTGTACCACATCAACATTATAGCATTCATGGTCATCGTGTGGTAATTTAAGTGTATCAAACATTTTAAATTCAACTTTTTCTCCATTTATTTTCATACTTATAGTACCCTTTTTAACACAAATTTTTATATCAGATGTACTCATAAAGGGCCTACCTAGGATTATCGGTAGAGACGATGGCATTGAAGATTCCTCCATATCTAACACAACAAAATCAGCAGGCAAAATAAAATCATTTACCTGAACTAGGACATCTTCCAAAATACCTCTAGGTCTTTTGATGCTGCGATCTGCCAATTGCAAAGTGATGGATGTTGGTTTAAGTTCCCCCAATCCTAGCTTTTCGTAAACAGAGTAAGGAAGAAGATTGATGCTTGCCCCCAAGTCTAGGAGTGTCTTTTCAAAGAAGTGCTCACCAACCCTGCAAGGAATAGTGAAACTACCTGGATCCTTCAGTTTAGGAGGTAATTTTCTTAATAGTACAGCGCTCACTTCCTCTGTCAAAGCCACATCTTCCTTAACCTGAAATGTTCTTTTGTGAGTACAATAGTCTTTCAAAAATTTGGCATACGAAGGAATTTGTTTAATAGCATCAAGTAGGGGGATATTAATTTCTACCTTTTTGAGAGTTTTAAAGATGTCAGATAAATGTTGTTCTTTCTTTTTATTGACTAACCTTTAAGGGAATGGTGGCGAAACTGTCCTTTCTTTTTCACTTACCTCGTTGGAACCCAAAGCTTTTGATGGTTGTGCTTCTAATTCGTCTGTGTGTGTTCCAACCTTGCTGTCAATTATCTTATCATTTCTTAGGGTTGTCACTGATTTGAGCTGTTCTTGGCCTCCAGGGTTTGGTATGGTTTGGGAAGGGAGTTCTCCTGCCTTCCGCTCGCTTAATTCTTTTGCAATCTAACCCATTTGTGTTTCCAATTTCTGAATTGCTTGTCCTTGTTGGTTGTTTGTTTGATGTTGTTGTTGGAGCAATTGAAGAACGGTCGATTCAAAATCCAACTTCTTTTGTTCTTGGACTGGCCGATCAAACCCACTTCCCATTTGAAAGTTTCGTGCATGTCCTTGTGTGAATTGAGTTTCTTGATTATTTTGATTATTGCTCCATGAGAAATTTTGATGGTTCCTCCACCCTGGATTGTATGTGTTCGAGACGGGATTGTTCTTTGGTGGAAACACTCCTCGACCTACATAGTGTGCATGCTCCTGATCTGTGAAAGAAGACATGGGACATGTATCAGTTGTATGATCTAAATGAGAACAAATTGCACACATTTCGTTTGTTTGATTTTTAACTCCCCCCATCCTCGACATTGCCTTAACAAGCATATCAATTTTCTTATTCATGTTTACCATTTCTAATTGAATGTTATTGCTATTAGAAATTTCGTAAACTCCCTGTTTTTTGGAAGGGCCCCTCCTTGTTGAGAATTGTTGTGAGTTCTCGCTTAGCTCTTCAAATAGTTCTATGGCCTCTTCACCGCTTTTCCTCATTAAGATCCCGTTGCAAGCTGAATCCACAATTGCCTTGTTAGTATCGTTTAAACCTTCATAAAAAGCTTGTACCTGATCATCTTTAGGCATATTGTGCGTAGGGCATTTGAGAAGTTTGTTCTTGAAATCTTTCCATGCTTCGAAGAATAAATCTCCATCCCTTTGTTGGAAGAGTTGAATCTCTCTTTTCAGCTGTTTGGTCTTTTGGGCTGGGAAGAATTCTTTCAAAAATTTCGTGGCCAATTGCTCCCATGAATTAATTGATCCTGGTTCCAAAGAATTATACCATAGTTTAGCATTAAGTTTTAAAGAAAAAGGGAACAATATTAACCTGATTTGTTCAGGGGTGAGCCCTTGAACGCTTTGTGTCCTGCAAAGATCAAAGAAGTCTTGCAGATGGAGATGAGGCTCTTCATCAGGTTTGCCACTAAAGTGGGGAACCATACTAAGTAACTGAGGAGATAGATGCATGTTCCCTGTGACATTAGGTTGATACGCAATGCAGGAAGGTTGTTCAATGTTCTTAGGCGTGAATTTGTCCTGCATTGGTACTCGATTGGTTATTTCTTCTGCCATTATTGCTCGTGAATTGAGTCTCTGAGCAGTCGACTGGTTTCGTGCAGCAGTCGACTGGTTGGTCGCAGTCAGTCGACCTAATCTGTGCAAAGTGCGTTCTGTTTCTGCGTCAATTGGTAGTAGCTCTGGACGAAGTGATCTCCTTCCGCACATCCACCAAAATTCTGTAACCTAATAGAAAAGTACTTCTTAATAAAATTAAAAGAAAGAAAATAAAAGCTTTATACTGATCTGTAAGTTAAAATATTAGACAATCCCCGGCAACGGCACCAAAAACTTGTTGTGATGTCTAGATACCTAAATAAATAGATAAAACTAGACACAAATTAAAACCTCGCAAGTGTACGAATCGTTTATAGAAGCGTAGCAATAGCAAGGGTCGATCCCACAGAGATTGTAGACTTTAACTTACTAATCAATAAAAAGAATAAGAATCATAAAGAGTTGTTCTAAGGATCTAAAAGAAATAAAAAGATTAAAACTAAATTAAGAAGTGTTGAATCACAAATATCTATTAAGTAGTTGGGTTTAGATTTCCACCAATAGTCAATAATGCTGAGTCACCTTCTGAACTTCTTCTTATTACTCATGTTTGTTCCCTTCAAGGGCATGGTATCTACTCCTTAAAGTACTGTTTCCCTAAGCCAAGAATTAGGCATGGTATCTACTCTAATTCGTTTCTTTCATTAAGTGTTTAGCATGGTATCTACTAAGTTGTACTTAAAGAAAACATAAGATCAGTGGAAACGAACAAACACTCAAGGTTCTAGAAATTGGTATCCGATCTAAATCCCTTAAGTTGATTGAACCAAGAACCCCTAAAGATTCCCTTGTTACAAGTTACGGGCACGAGATTCGGGTCGTCTCAATATGCTCATATAACAGATTCAGATAAATGGTAATGCAAACTTGAATTTCTCAAGTTCTGTATGTCAGTCGACTGGCTGTCACCTCAGTCGACTGCTCTCAGAGCTTCGAGAACAAGTTTGATTATCATAAATCTATATCAATTCAATCAGATTCAATCAATAAGTAAAATAGAAGAACTCAGAAGAATATAGCACTACATAACTACGGCTTCAATCTACCCAACTATGAAATTAGTTCCACATAATAATACTTTTATTAATCAACAAGTTCAAATACATGAGCAACATAAAAGAAATAGAAAGGGAAGGAATAAACTGATGTAGTTCGGTCAGATAGGTCGGCTGGCTGTCACACAGTCGACCGGCCGTTCTTTTCTTAATGCTTGATCTCCTTTCTTCTTCTATGATGCTGATAAAGTGCTTCTTGTTGATGACTCTGGAACTCTGCGATTCGGTGATTCAGGAACATGGAAGAGCCTCTCGAATAATGCCTCTTGGTTGGTATTTATAGAACACGGCTAGAGAATTAGGGTTTGCACTTTTCTTTTATAAAAAAACCCTCTTCTTTTATTTATTTCCTTCTTTCTTTGATCTGCATTTATTTCTTTCTTTTTTCTTCTTTTCTTCCTTATCTATTCTGATTTGGATTAGATTTGGACGAATCTTCAAATATCTTATCTTTTAATTCTGCCGCCTACCAGTCGACTTGTCTTTGAACCAGTCGACTGTGTCGAGACTTCTGAAGATTTCATAATTGATCATCCAAGTCGACTGTTGACAATCAACTTCTCTGGGCAGTCGCCTGTTGTAATGGACCAGTCGACTGATGATCTGCAATTTCCTGTGTATCGTCCTGAATCTGCTTCGTTTCTCTGTTTTAGGCTGTTTCCTATGGAAAAGAGAAAATAAGAGTGAAATATCACATATAGAGCTTTAAAATGTCTAATTGCATTAAGATTATTGCTCCTAAATGTGAATAATATTGTGTTCATCAGGTATCATACCCCGGACGGGGTATGTGTCCCCGTCCCACCTTTTTTTTTCCTATTGCTCAATCCTGAGCGTTCGTTTTATTTAAAAAAAAACAAACAAATAAAAAAAGGGAGAGACGTGGTTTGATACCCCGTCCGGGGTATCATTCCCCGTCCGACCTTTTAAAAAAAAATTAAGAAAATAGGACAGACGGTATATGATCCTCCGTCCGATAGGATTAAAAAATAATTAGATCGAAGAGACGGGGTATCATACCCCGTCCTTTATAATTTGAGAAAGCTCAGATCGTTTCTCATATTTGAGAAATGGAAATAGCAAGTTTGCCAAAATATGGAAATTTGAGAAACGACTGCAGCGTCTCTTTTGTATTCGTTTGCTATAATTTGGAAATATGGGAATTTTAGAAAATGATTGTGGATGCTCTTAAATTGAGCAAATTGCAAAAAGGAACTTCTACAGATAATGAACCTATCTGCAAAAGCTTTTCGAAAGTATGTTATTTCACATCAATAAGGAAGAAGGTGCACTAAGGTCTCTAGTTGACAACTGTTGTATATACAATTTCAACATATGGAAAATTTTGTTTGTTTATTTGTTTGTCTTTGAAGGATGTATTGATGTAAAACTAACCCTAAATAGAGAATTTTCAAGATTCTTAATGGATTAATTTTATCAACACATAGTGCCAATCAAAGTTAGAAACTTTAAACAGTTATTCGGTTTGATGGATTTTCAAGAACTGAATCACGTTTAACAATTTCAATTAATAATTCAATTCTAACAATCAATAATTAAATCCCTAAGTGTTCTTAGCAAGTAAAAAGATTCAATATTGATTTGTACTCTAATCAAGTAGGTGGAACGCTCAATCTCAATATTTGTGGTCGACAGTTAAATTGAATAATATAATAGAGATGATGAAGCAGTATAACACAAATATTTGAGAATTGGAAAGAGTATACCGAGGGTTCGAAGAACTCAGCGTAAATCTCGGGTTGAACACCAGAGCACAACGATCAGCAACAATAGTAAGATAAAGTCAGCAATTGCAGCAAAAGGGAGAGAGAGAGAGAGAGTGCGGCCAAAGGCGGCAGCGCGCTGGCGACAAAGTCGACGCGAAGGCATGGCGACGGCGACGTCGCGGTGGTGGAGCAACGGAACAGGGAGGAGGTCGGGGTTTGATCGTTGTTAATGTCGAGCAGAGTGGAAAAGGAGGACGGGGTCGGAATTTGGGCAATTGGGCATCGAGGGGAGGCGGGGGGGCGGTGCTGGGGAGTGGTCGACGGGGGTGGGGGTCGCCGGAGGTGAAGTGGATGAGATGGGTTCGGGATGATGACGGGGAAGATGACAGGCTTGGGGGTTGGGTTTGTATTTTTTTTTAATTTGGGAAATTAGGGTTAGGGTATTTTATTTGGGGATTCTTTTAATTTGGGGATTTGGGGTATTTTTAGAGTTTATCATAAATCCGTAAAATTTTATTAGGATTTATCACAAACCCTAATAAGTTGGATCTTAATTGTATCACACAAAGAGAGGGAGATGAAGAGCAAAACTCAACACAATAATTTGTTTTAAAATCAAGAATAACATACTTTCTCTTTAATCTCAAGGCCTATAAATAGGCTCAAAACAAATCTTGACACAAAATCTCAAAATATTCTAAAATCTCAAAAATATTCTAATGCATAAAAGAAAGATTACATATGGCTATAATTGCCAAAAATAAATATGGTACTGAAATAAAATACTAAACAAAACAGAATAGATGTCCTCATTATGTATTTTGCGTGCTCTGTGATTTGATTTAGACAGTCATCTTGTGATTTGAGCACTTTCTTCTAATGCCTCTTCGAATAACTAGATGAGGTGCAGGTGTAAGTTGTTAGCACAACATTGAGTGTGAGTATAGCATTGACGATGTTGTAAATTTCTGTGTAACTGTTTTCCTTCACTGTTGGTAACATCATGATCTAATGAAATAATGCGTTATTAAGTTCTTATGATGAAAACTTCCGTCTCCGCCACTGAACACAAATATCACATTCTCAAGCCATACCAATACGCTTCCATCTCTGGCTTCCTTGTTGATGTTGCAGGAAATCGAGCAAAGTTCTTCATTGACAACTTACTTATTGTCTCTAAGGTTTCTAGATCCATATTGGTTTGTCTGTCAATAAATTTGTATATATTCAAAGAAACTTTTCAAAGAAGAGATCTGATATACAGTCCCAAAATTGTATCGGGATATTTGCGTGTTAGTCCAAATGGTCATGTATCAGTCCCTCTAGTATTTTCTTTCTTTGTTGGTGTTTTCTGTAAAAGGGTGAGGGAATCCCGGGCTTTGCATGTGCTTCTTCTCTATAAACCCTAATCCGTAATCAAATGCTATAATGAATGAATGAATATGATTTAAACTTCTATCTCCTTCTTCTTCCTCCTCATTCTTCTTCTTCTTTGTTTGGTTTTCTTCCTTTTGTATTCGAACCATGGCAGCCATCGCCGGTGCCATTAGAAGTTACGATGATTTATCGCCAGATTGGATCGGGGCCGTAACAATGGTATCAGAGCCCAATTCTTTCTCTCCGTTTCCTTCTCCGAACTCGTCTCCGATGACTACTTTTCCCTCTTCCTCCCCTCCCGCTCCACCTCCGAAAACACCTCCCACTTCATCCCTTACCCTCTTTTCGGTGCTTCATCATCCCCATCATCAAACCCTAGCTTCGCATTCTCTGACCCTAACCCCTAGGTTAACACAAACCCTACCCCCCCCTATTCAGCACCATCGATTTCTCCACTCCACCCTCCATATGTGTCATATCCTTCACCACCCCCGAAGAGGCCGTCGCCGAACTCCACCGCTGTGGCCTCCCTTGTCTTCTCCACTCAGTCGATCAAGCACCAAAATCCTCCTCAATATCCGCGCTCTTGATGGGGTTCTGATTCCCCTTCTTTAAATTCCTCAACAAAGAAGCCCTCAACGCCATCATTCCCCTCTTCAAATTCCACTTCAATCACCCTCGATAACTACCCCAACTCATTTTCCCACACCAACTATTCATCGCCACTACCACCTCGCCCACCAAGTAATCGATCAAATCTTTCTGTGGTTCCCCCACCGCCAATCACCCATGCTCATCAATCGAAATGGGTGTATAAGTATTTTGAGTCTCCAAGAGAAAGCTAGAAAACAGCCTCCATCTTCTCATTATGTGGAGTACCTCCAAGAGAAAGCCAGGAAATAACCCCCACTTCCTCATTATATGGAATACTGCCAAGAGAAAGCTAGACGTTATCTTACACCTCTTCAACATAAGGAGTACCTCCAAGAGAAGATGGAAGTGCAATCAAATAGGGAGGTCAATATGTTGGAAACTATTCATATTGTTGATGTTGTTGAAGAAGAGGAGAGGAAGACACTGCCCTCTACTATGGAAGTCGGCATGTTGCAAACTCTTCATGTTGCTGAATTTGTTGAGGTAAGCCTCCCTGTTAATGATGATTTGGAGCTCTCTAATATATATGGGAAAAAGCACGAGGTCTTGCCTTCATCTTCTGGTGATGACACTGATATGGATAGTAATAGTGATAGTAGTAGTGATGAAGAAGATGGGGAATTGGTCGATGCTGCTCCCACAACCGTTGAAATTTGCTCGAACGATGCGTTCGGAATCCAAAACACTGGTCTGGATAACTGAAGAAATTTCTACAACTATACTAGACATGGGAGAAGAATACTTGAAGGAGTGCTTGAATGGATGCCCCATTGCTTCACTTGGCTGGATAACTGATGAAGATATTCAGGCATACATTCCCGAGCGACTTGCATTCCGAGCTGCGTATTAGAGAAAAACAACTTTCTCCCCAAAATTCGTGCAAGATCTCAATCAGACGGCACAGATTGGACCACGACTACAAAACGACAAGATAGCGTTTTCTCATGATCCACACCATCTTTTACATCGAAATCCGTGCAAGATCTTCAGATGGACGGTTTAGATCATGCCACGTCCCTCAGAATCCAAATCCGAGCGACTGGCGATCCGAGCTGCGTATTGGAGAAAAACATCTTTCTTCTCAAAATCCACGCTAGATCTCGATCAGGCGGCACAGATTGGACCACAACTGCAAAACGACAAGATAGCATTTTCTCGTGATCCACATTGTTTTTTACGTCGAGATCCGTACAAGATCTCGATCAGACGGCTCTGATTGACCACGACCACAAAATGACAAGATAGCGTTTTCTCGTGATCCACCCCGTCTTTTACATCGAGATCCGTGCAAGGTCTGCAGATGATCACATCCGATGAAGCCACGTCCCTCAAAGTTCAAAAGTTTGGCAAGGCCCCACTTCTACTCCGCACTCTTAAGCGAGTTAGAAATGGTCTGCCCTTCAGAAACACTTACAACCATAAGGACTAATTGAACATGCCAACACACAAGCATAGAGGAATAAACAAAGCCTTCACTTCTATAAAGTTTAAAGTTCAAAGAAACTCAAATTACAAGACCAGGTACTCTTATCTACAATGAGTTACAAGATTCGAAAAGCTAAAATTACAAGACTACTTCAATGAGTCTTAGGAAGGGGGATGTTCCTCTTAATAGACAGGTGGGGATGCCGCACACCTTGTCGTTGCAATCCCGCACTCGTTGAGGTTCCCAAACCAGCAAGCTTGGTACTGTCTCTTAGTGTTGCGCCAGCTGAAGCTTCGCTCGACGAGATAGCCACACCACTTTGGGCGTCCCTGGACTTCGCCGAGCAATGGGCGAACGAGTCGCAAGCTCGTAAAACGAGATCCCTCATTCATTCTCTTCACGGGTACACGAGGTACTCCTGACGTTGATCAGTCCCGAATGGGGCTTGAGGCGAGCAATCTCTGCCTCTAGCTCAACTATTCGTTGCTTTAGAGAATCGTCCTTCACAGCTATCTTGAAGCGAGGAAGTTGAGAGGAGCCTTCAGCACTAGAACCATCGGCAATAATTCAACGGAGATGAGTAACCTCGATCCTCCTGTCGACTGTAACCCTCTTCAACTCGTCGACCTCCGCCGTCAACTCGTCGCGGTCGGCCATCAACTTGCCCACCATCTCTGCTAATTCTTCTTCCTCCGCCGAAAGCTCTTCTTCTACTATTTTGGAGTGGTGAACCTCGGCCAGCAGTTTGCCCCTCTCCTCCGTTACATCAAATAGCGCCTTCTGGAGCAACTCCACCTCACCTTCAAGACGAACCTCGCGATTTCGTTTCTTTAGTTGTTTTAACTCGGAAAGACACTTTGCCAGCGTCACCTTGAGATGATCTAGCTCCAACTCACTTTTGAGAAAGCACTCTCGACTGTGGGAGAGGGCTAGCTTTGTTGCTTTCAAGTCAACCCAAAGACGAGAGGCTTCAGCTACTGGATTCGACTCGACGACCTGAGAAGTGAAAACATATCAACCCAAAAAGCTAAAGGTGTTTTCAACACTTAGCAAAATTTTCAACAACGAGGCATTCACAACACTTGAAATCTCAAACACTTGGCCAAAGTCTCAAAAAGTTAGTCGTTTTCATTAAAATCCAAAAAGAGTACATGAGAGCGGTGGCCAATCCGCAGTTCAGTGTTACAACAAAAAAAACAAAGGAAGAGGCGAATAAGTCAGGGGGCCACCTCATGGCACCGCTCCGAGGCATTCTCACTCGGCACAGTGACGAATGCTCCCCTGATGTTCACCCCGTCCTCGGCGTCCTCCTCGGCCTCTTGCTCGGGCTCGACCTCCGCCAGAGGTAACAACTCCTCGCCCTCTACAGGATCGTAGAAGTAATACGAGGAGCTGTCAAATCTGGGGATGCGGGCTGCCATATGCTTCAGCGCTCGGGCGTAAGCCTCCTCCATGTTTGTCATCATATGGGCTTCGGCCTCATCCCGAACCGCCTTCTCTACCTCGGCAACCTTCATCGCCTGGCCATTCAGCACCTCTTCAGATGCCTTCAGGGCCTTGGCTAGCTCATCCTCGAGGCGAGCCATCTCTTTCTCCAATGCCTCAACCTTGGCAGTCTCGGCTGCAGAGTGCCTCAGCGCTTCGACGAGCTTTGTCTCGAGGGCCCCCACCTCGGCCGCTCGCGAAGCCGAGAGTCGCTGCTCGACCTCGAACAGTTTGACCGCCTTGGAGCGCTCCGACCTCTCCCGATCGTTCGCCAGCTTCATCTCCTTCCCTTGCTCGGCGAACTGCTCGAGCACATGGTTGAAGTGGCAGAGAGTCTGCGAGCAAAACGAAGGAAAAGAAATGATTAAAACCGGACAAAAAACTTAGAAAATTTTTTGGGTTGTCATAATCAACTCGCACTTACCGACATAGTATTCCGAGAAATCTCCAGGGCGTCGTCGCCCACAGTGCCGGCCCTTAGCGCGGCACGGTCCTTCGGGGTCGGCAAGTGCTTCACCGCTTGCATACACATCCCCGAGTCACCGAGGAAACCGTCTACCTTCATCACCCTCTATTTGGGGACGAAAAGACGCTTGTGCTCCTCGGTGAGGATGGCCTCCGCCTCGGCAGTGAGCGGCGGCACCTCCAGAGCCAGAGCTACGCTGGTAGAGAATGCCCCGCTCGACGAGCCAGGGGCATCGACCAGGGGGGCCTGAGCGGGCATTTTCGAAGGAGCCTCGGTCACCGGCTCAACAACGATCGAGGGTGCCGAGGGGACTTGTGCTGTCCGACCTGAAAGAGGCCCCGCTGTGGTCCTCTTCCTCTTTCTTGTGTCCGTGCCCTTCGCTGCGCGACTCTTGGCCATCAACGCCTTGTAATCCATGCCGGGGGTCTCTGCATACAAAGAAGAAACCGAGCAAAAGAGTTAGAAAAAACAAACACTAAAAGACTCAGACTAGCGAGAAAAAAGAAAGAGAGCGTACTAGGGTCGATCGGACTTAGACCTCCACCGAACAAGACCCCCTCGGTGATATCCTTCCAACTAAAGGTCGGAAGTCTGAGGATTTTCACCACCACCTCCTTTTCCTCCCTTGTGAGCACCGGTTCTTTCTTCGCCTACTTCGTCACCCCGTCTTTCCACAACATCGGGAATCCCCACGGCTCGGGACCACGGATGAGAAAATACTTCTCCTTCCAGTGTTTGATCGATTCCGGATTCTCGATCAACTTCACCCCCTCCTCGGCGACAGATAATACCGATCCTCCATCTTGCTCATCTGGTAGATGCGATAGAGACTCCGAAGCAGAACGAGTTGCGGTTGCACGCCGACCGCCTGACACTGAAGGACGAAGGCGATGACATGCCACCACATGTTCGGCATAAACTGGACCGGGCTCAGGCCATACCACTGCAGCACCTCGACCACGAAGGGATGCAGTGGTAGCCGAAGATCGGTGTTAAGTGCGTCGTACGGGAAGATGCAAGTGTCTGCCGACGTCCCCGTACATGCTCGAAAGCCAGGGCTGGGAGTAATAGGACGTACTCCTTCGGGATGCGGAATCCCTTCCTGATCCGGTGCAGATCTGCCTCGGTCAAGACTGAGGGGATCTCATCCACTTCGGAAGGATCCCTCGGACTATTCTCCTCATAGGTCGAAGCCATCCCATGCACCACCTTCTCTAGGATGTCCTCGAGGTAACTCCTAACCCCCCCCCCCCCGACACTAGACAACGCGGACAGCAGCCGACCCAGCTCTCCTACCCCCTTGGAGTCTCAATTATCGTCGACTCCCCGACCGGATCAGCCACTTCCTTCCCCTTCCTTGGCTTTGCCACTACTGCTCGGCCGGTGTCTCGGTCCGAGGTGGAGGTCTCGTCCCCAGAAGAAATTCTAGCCATTCTCAAGAAGAAGGGGGAAAGACTAACCTTGAAGTGACGTGTATGGCCGGAAAAGATCGCCAGAGTCCAAACTTGCCTTGCCACGAAAGCTAGTAGCGCCGCTCAAGAGCAAAAACACCGCTAGCAAGAGCAAAAGTGAAAGTAAAAGATAAAGAATGTGGGAGGTGAAAACTTATAGTAAAAGAAGTGACTCTTGGGCTTTGTAACGTAAAGATGCGACTCTTGGGCCCCCCTCAAGCCCGTTAAAGAAGGCTAAACGACAAAGTAAAGAGCAGCGACGGTTTACAAGGGTGACGATTCAGACTCGGCCAAACCGCTCGACTATTCCTCTAAACTGCCGAGGCACTCTGCCGAGCTATCAAGGGACGTTCCGGATCGCCCCACGTCCTTCGGAATCCAAATCCGAGTGACTGGAGATCTGAGCTGCGTATTGGAGAAAAACAAGTGTCTCCTTAACAATCGTGCAAGATCTCAATCAGACGGCTCAGATTGGACCACGACCACAAAACGACAAGATAGCATTTTCTTGTGATCCACACCGTCTTTCACATCGAGATCCGTGCCAGAACTTCGGATGAACGGCTCAAATCGCCTCACGTCCCTCGGAATCCAAATCCGAGCGACTGGCAATCCGAGCTGCGTATTGGAGAAAAACAAGTGTCTCCTCAACAATTGTACAAAATCTCAATCAGACGGCTCAGATTGGACCACGACCACAAAACGACAAGATAGCATTTTCTCATGATCCACACCGTCTTTCACATCGAGATCTGCACCAAAACTTTGGATGAACGGCTCAGATCACCCCACGTCGCTCGGAATCCCAATCCGAGCATGGTGATCCGAGCTGCTCATATAGAGAAAACAACATCGAACCACGTCGCTCGGAATCTGAGCGACTGGCGATCCGAACTATGTATTGGAGAAAAATAAGTTTCTCCTCAACAATCGTGCAAGATCTCAATCAGACGGCTCAGATCACGCCACGATCACAAAATGACAAGATAGCATTTTCTGGTGATCCACACTATCTTTCACATCGAGATCCGTGCCAGAACTTTGGATGAATGGCCTAGATCACCCCACGTCACTCGGAATCCCAATCCGAGCAACTGGCGATCCGAGCTGCTCATATGGAGAAAACAATGCCGAACCACGTCGCTCGGAATCCGAGCAACTGGAAATCCGAGCTGCACATTTAAAGAAAAATGCCACCGAGCAACCCCAACCGTCAGATTATCTTAAATTCGCGTCGGAAGAAGATGAGAAACTCAGATCACGCTATGCCCACAAAACGACAAGATAGCGTTTTCTCGTGATCTGAACCTCTTACCTCGTGATTCGCGCCAGGATGAACGGCCCAGATCACCCCGCGTCACTCGAAATCCCAATCCGACCAACTGGCGATCCGAGCTGCTCATATGGAGAAAACAACGTCGAACCACGTCGCTCGGAATCCGAGCAACTGGCAATCCGAACTACTTACGTGGAGAAAATAGTGCCGAGCGACACGAGCCGTCCAATCTCTCGGAACTCCGCGCTGATGCGAGATAGGCGGCCCAGATTGCGCCACGTCATAAATAGCAATAAATTTTTTTTTTATTTAATAAATTCGAATTATTTACTTAAAAATTGCAAAAAATGATTAAAAATTCAGGAAAATTAATTAAAAATTCTAAAAAATAATTATAAATTTGGGAAAATATTTTTGAGTCCCTGAAAAATTAATTATTGCTTAGAATGATTAATTAATGCCCCCGAACAATAAATCACCGTTTCGTAAAATTAAATAAATGGTCCGAAAAATAAATAAAAATTAAGAAAAATCACCAAAAGTTCAGCAGAGCTCAAGAACATCCTTGAGCCCGCAACTAACTCTGAAAATCACCATAATACCTCATACAAAGATTCGACGCCCCTCATTTGGACTCCGATATAACTCCGCAAGTCGTTAAAATAGTAAAACTACTCCTCGAAGGCTGATTAGACTCAGTCTTCGGAAGTGGGGGGCTCGTGATATGACTAAAAATGGGGTTAAATCGGAACCGTCCGAATCAGGTACGAATCTTAAAGCTCAGGGGTAAAATGGTAATTTCACCTACAAACGGGTCTGAAATGGGTACCGGGTGATCCAACAACCCACGAACGGATCCACCTTAACTGGGTGCGGGTTCCGACCCGCAAGAAATCCGGTCCAGCTGGATGGAATTAGGGTTTATGATTAAAATTAATCAACGGCCCTGATTCCTCCTATCCATTCACTGGGAAGTAGAGATTTGATCTTATCCCGAAACTAGTCCTTAAGGCAGCTATAAATCCCCCTATCCCCCACTATTACCAGGTAATCAATCTTTTGCCAATCAAAGCTCATTCATAATCTTTCTGATTACTGACTTGAGCGTCGGAGGGTGCATTGCCAGGATCAACCCCGGTGTTTAGTACTTTTTGCAGGTCAATAACGGGAGATCACGGTCAAACTCCGGCGGAAAGGTTTTAGGTTTGACTATTCAACGTTCCAAGAATCCACAAATTTTATCTGTTTGCCCCACACCGATTTCAGCGGCAACACTATCCATCTATATCTATCTATAATATAATATATAATAACTATTATAATAGAAGAGTTGGAGTTGTAAATCTACCTACTTACGTGAAATGCACGTGTAACTCCAACTCTCCCATTATAGTCTTCACATTACTTTTAAAAATATATAATTCTATTTATTAAGACATGTATTGCACGTGTAAATCAAAGTTTTTACTTTTAATTTTTTTTAAATAATACGTGCATCGCACGTGTATATTACTAGTTAAATATAATATGTAATGTGACGAGGTCATTATTGAAATATTTTTAAGTATAACGAACTTGTGTGAAGTGTAACTGTATTCAAAGTCATTATAGAAACGGCTAAATATAAAAAAAAAGGACACAAAGTTTTGGGGGGGGGGGGGGGGGGGGGGGTTAAACATCTGACTAGTTAGGTGATATTTTTTTAAATACAAATAAAAGATGAATGTGATTTTTGTAAACACAAATGAAAAATGAAAGTGGTTTTTCTAAATCCTACCCTAATCCTGACCCTAATCATAACTAATCCAGTGGAGTTTTTTGAAACTTTGTATTTTTTTTAAATAAAAAAAATCTTAGTATCGGTTTTTTAACTGACCCAAAACATTGTGTCTTTTTTTTTTTCTCTAGTCTTGTAGAAACTAATGCCATTGCAGTTGAGAGGGGGTTGTGAGGAACTGATGCAGAAAGTACGCTGAGACTTCAACTAAAATAAAATTTGGAAAATACCTTTGCCTTCGACCTTATGGGACTTTTAAAAAAGACTCGAAATTAGCAATAAAGATCTCATGCGTGGATTCTTTGTGTGATGTGGTGGGCCCAATCTTCTTCCCACTTGGGGATTTTTTTGTGTAGAAGTATCAAAGTATATTCATGTATTAGAATGTGATTTTTCCACACAAAGTCTCCTGCAAAATATTAAAATCTCATATAGGTCTCCCAGAAATCACATTTTTCAATTAGTTCGGATTGATTTCAAAATTAACTAGCCAGAATCTCAATTTTGACATTCTGAAGAAATTATAATACTGATCTTTTATTTTACTGAGAAGTATGAGAGGCGAGAGCTCAGCAGGCGACTCAAAAGGCGATTATCATTCTCAGAGAAACCAAGCCCATCATCACCACCATTCGAACCTGAAGCTGAACGAGGGCGGTCACTCCAAAGCAGCCATGCCTAAGCGACCTAGAGAGGAAGAGAGGAAGGATCATGGAAGGCTCAAGGAAGACACGTACCGTCGCGAGTACCGTAGAGTGAGGGGAGGGGAGGACAGGATGGTTAGGGATCGAAGGGAGAAGCAGTGGGGGAAGGGGGGGTACGGGCAGCGTACTGGAAGGGAGAGAGGCGAGCACGAGCGCGAAAGGGAGTACCAAGATCGACTCCCTGCTAAGGAGAAGCGCACGTCGCCAGAGCCGAACAAGCTTGGAGTCAGGCAAGGGGAGATTTCTAAGAGGTCCTACGCTGAGGTGGCGAGACAAAACTTGAAGAGAGAAGACGATCCCGCTCCGCTTCGTCAGCTGATTCGAGAGCCAGTCAGGAAGGAGATTCGAGAAGACGAAGAGGGAGAATGGGTCCTCGTCAAAAGGAAGAAGAAGTACAGACCTGAAGCAAGCAACAGTCCTTCGTCGGAGCGTAAGAGGGATGATCGCAAGTGCTGCCACAAGTGTGCTCGACCTGGACACTCCATTAATAGCTGTAAGTTTGATTGGTTTTGTTATAGATGTAAGCTTTATGGTCATATTTCGACTGAGTGTCCCAAAGCCAAAGCAACGATGTCCAAATCTGAATCCAAAGCATCTTCTAAGAAGTCAGCCCATCCTTCCATCTCCGACAGCCCCACTCAAGAGAGCGCGGCAGGGGAGAGAAACATTATCAGAGCTTCGATCATCCCCACCCCGCTGATTGCTGAAATGGAGAGTAGATATCACAGTTGTATGATAGCTCGAGCTCGCACGGGGAATCCGCAGTGTTCTGACATCAAAGAGATACTAGGGGCAATGGTGTCTCTAACAGCGTCTTGGACTGTCCAAGAAGCAACAGGAGGCAATTTCTTCGTGCACTGCAATGAAGAAGAAGCGAAGAGCGACGCACTGCTGTTAAAGGGATTAGAGGGTCGTGATGCTTTCGGTATGGAATTCTATGTCACATTCACGCCATGGACGCGCCACTTCGGAGCTTTCAACGCGGTAAATCACCCAACTCTGTGGATTCGTCTCTTCAATCTGCCACTACACCTATGGGTTAAAACTGCATTCACGAATCTGGTTCGGAGTTTTGGAACTATCGCTGAAATCGACAAAGGAACGGTGATGCACGAATGTCGTAAATTCGCCAGGCTAAGAGTAGCGGTCGCGAACAAGGCGGACATTCCCTCCAAGATCATCGTGGACTTCGAAGAGGAGGTGTACGAGGTGTGGGTAGTGGTCGAGACTAAGAAAAGCGATACTTTTGGCGCTGTCGCTGCTTTTGCACCAGAACGGAAAATGGACGATGGTGATTCGGAGCCGGAGGTTGAAGAAAGGCGTCGTCCGTTGGATCAGATCGTGACGAATCAGGATCGTCCATTCAAATCGCAAACAGGGGACAGCAAATCCCTCACACAGCGTCAGATCCTTTCGCAAGACTCAGCAGGCTTCGATCGTACGAGGGATGGCGATGACGTGGCTGACTTTCATTCAATGCAGCACCGAATTGAGAGACGCGCTTCAGGGCCAGTACACTTGGGAGGTGACCCGTCGCTTCGCGAAGTACAACAGGGTAAACAGCCTGGTTATCCACTGAAGCAAAAAGCTCCAGCGCTGTTATCCAGCGGTCCAACACAGGAGACTTCAGAGATTAGGCAAAAAGCAATAGTAGCAACTACTACGGGTCCAATCGGAGGGATTTTGAAAAAATTTGAAGACAGGAGTGCGGGAATCGAAGCTAGCAAAGCTATGGGTATTGGAGTTGAGGAGTGGAACCACTTTACTAAAGAGGAAGTAGAGGAGTCAATTAGATTAGCTATGACCTCTATCATCAAAAAGAGAGCCTTTGAGAGTCAAATTCAAGTCCAGCACCCGGTTCAAGAAAATGTGGAGGGGAAACAAGTGTGTGCTTCCACAAACGTGCAAGAAGAAAATCAGATTAGTACCCAGGGGGACAGGACAACGCCACATGAGCAGGATGACCGCAGAGCAATGATTGGAGCCTTGGATGATATTAGGGAGGATTTCCTTATTTCGGAAGCAGAAACGGAGATAGGAGATAAAGAGATGAGGGGCAGCGTGGGCAGTAACAGCAGTAAAAAATTCACAGAATATCAGAGGAGAGGGAAGAGGCAGAGTAATGTGGTTGATGATACTAGGGTCAGTCAAGAGGAAAGAGTCAAGGGCTCAGCAACTCGTACGGAGATGGAAAGAGATATAGGAGGTACTTCTAATCCCAACTTTTCAATTCTCAATTCTTTAAATGATGAGTCGCTTATATACTTTGCTAGTCTTTACGGTCTAGCCATGGGGTCAACCAGGATAGAACAACTCAATAATGTGGCTATTATTAGACGGGAATCGATGATAGCTACAGCTTGAGGGTGTACTGTAGTAGAGGGGGGTAGAGTGTAGGTGTCCAAATCGGGTAGATAATGTCGTACGTCTTTTGGAACGTGAGAGGAATGAGGCAGAAGAGTAAAAAGAGATTGATTTCTCTATCTATTAATAAAATTAGACCGTCTGTATGCGGCTTCCAGGAAACTAGAATTGAAAACAACTCTTTAGAGGAATTCAACACGCTTAGATGGGCGGAACATTTCGAGTGGAAATTCAAAGATGCAAGGGGGTTTTCGGGCGGGATAGCTTTAGGGGCAGATGTAAGAGTATTTGAGATTCTCGAAGATTTCGTGGGTCAATTTTCGGTGTCCATTAGACTTAGAAGGAAAAGCGACGACTGGGAACACGTAGTCACTACGGTTTACGGTCCCTATGAGTCAAGAGCTAGGAAAGATTTTTGGAAGGAATTGAGGTACATCAGGAACAGATGGGTCCAGCCGTGGGTGGTGGGGGGAGATTTTAATATCACTAGATTCCAGGAAGAGCATAGGGGGAGAGGACACGCTCAGGCAGAACAGGATAGTTTCAATAATATCATCGACGACTTAGAGTTGTTAGAGCTGCAAATGACAGACAGGAAATTCACATGGTCGAGCATGAGCCCAAACCCGGTGCTGGTCAAGCTTGATAGAGTACTAGTTACCAACGACTGGGAGGAAATGTTCCCACACGTCAAGGTGCGATCTGTGGTTCGATTTACGTCGGACCATCTTCCCCTGGTTATAAAGTGCGATCAAGATTTTAGGCATAAGTCCCATCCGTTCAGATTTGAGAAATCATGGACCACGTTCGAGGAGACAGGACAGGTGATTCGGGAGTCCTGGATTCGACCTACAAATAGACAGTCAGCTGTGGGTATATGGGTGGAGAAAGCAAGGCGCTTAAGGAGGGACCTGAAGAGCTGGGCTAAGCAGAAATTCGCCAACGCTGGAACCTTAAGAGAAACGTTAGGCAACAGGATTTACGAGCTAGAAACCATGCAAGAGGAATGAGACCTGTCAGCCTCTGAGAAGGAAGAACTGAAGCTCGGAAGACTGGAAATCCTTAACATCCAAACGAGGGAAGAAATTCACTGGAAACAGCGATCGCGAATCCAATGGCTGAAGGAAGGAGATGCCAACACTAAGTTCTTCCACAAAATCGCTAATGGGAGAAGAAGACAAAACCACATCGGAGGTCTTATCATTGAGGGGAGTTGGATAGAAGACGAAGAGATTATCAGGCAACACTTGGACAACAAATTCCACGAGCTATTGGGAACCAAAAGCAACGCCAGATGTAACCTAGCGCCGGACATGTGGAGTGAGTCGAAAATTGATGGGAGCAACGGGATCGAACATTCGTTCACGGAAGAGGAAGTGCTAACGGCAATAAAGAACTTAGGGCAAGACAAGGCTCCGGGCCCCGATGGATTGCCGATCTTCTTCTACAGGATCTACTGGAGGATTGTCAAGGAGGATCTGATGAAGATTTTCACTGAGTTTCACAATAACACCACTTCCCTGGAAAGACTCAACTACGCCTCCATCATTCTTGTACCAAAGAAACAAGAAGTCCGAACAGCCGAAGACCTCAGACCAATCAGCCTTATTAATTGTTCATTCAAAATCATCACTAAGGTATTAGCACAAAGACTAGCTCCTAATATTCAAGATGTCGTTGCGCAATCGCAAAGCGGTTTCATCCGAGGTAGGGACATTATGGATAGCATAGCGGCCGCCCACGAAGTCGTGTTTAGAGGGAGCAGAGGAAAGATGGACGGTTTTCTGCTAAAATTAGATTTCAAAAAAGCCTACGATTCGGTCAGCTGGGATTGTGTGGAGGAGGCGCTCCGGCTGAAAGGGTTTGGGGAGAAATGGCGAACGTGGATGAGATGTTGTGTTCAAGGAGGAAAATCGTTCATACAAGTAAACGGCTGGCAAGGAAAGGAAATCCGATGCAAAAGAGGACTCAGACAGGGTGACCCCCTATCCTCACTATTGTTCGCTATTGTAGCGAACGGTCTGGCAGAGATGATAAAGAGAGCACAGATCAACAACCAGATCAAAGGAATAGAGATAAAAGGAATTGAGCAAGCCATGACCATATTGCAATACGCTGATGACACCCTGTTATTCAGTAAGGCTAAACTAGAAGAAGTAGTAGCGATGAAAGTGGCCCTAGCTTGCTTCCAAGGTTGGTCGGGCCTGAAGATCAACTTCCAGAAGAGCTGCGTTATTCCAATAAGCAGTCAGCTATCCATCTCGACCACAGAGATATCTCAGATTATAGGTTGTGGGACGGCGGATTTCCCCCTTAAATATCTCGGGACCCCAATTAGACCTGGACCACTGCTTAGAGAGGATTGGATGCCTTTGATAGAAAAGGTTGCAAAGAAATTGGAAGGGTGGAAGAGTAAGTATCTATCGCTAGGCGGAAGGATTACCCTACTTAACTCGGTGATCAACTCCATCCCGCTATATCTAATGTCTATTTATGAAGTACCTAAATGGGTCATCCACAGGATAGATAAAATGCGAAGACGTTTTTTATGGAAGGGGTCTGGCGAAGGCAATAAAGGCTTTCATCTTGTCAAGTGGGACAGGGTTTGCAAGAAAAGAGAATTTGGAGGTCTGGGTATCCTCAATCTACACGATATGAACCGAGCTTTGCTCAGCAAATGGTGGTGGAAGATATACAGCAGAAAGCAGGGGTGGTGGTCATTATCATTCGATCTATACCGAAGAAGGAAAAAATATCGGTTTGGGGGAACAAGTACGGGACGTAAGGTGTCATTTCTGTGGAAAGGTATTGCCAAACAAGGGGAGATATTCGCCACTAACACGAGATGTAGGGTAGGGGACGGCAAAGACACCAGATTCTGGCATGACAAATGGTGCGGAAACAGAACTCTTAGGAATTTATTTCCGCAAGCCGCGGAGGTGGTAGTCAATCCGGACGCCCTGGTAGCAGATGTATGGAGAAATAACAATCTCAGGTTCACGGTTACGGAAGCCTCGATACAAGAAAGCACAAAGCAATTCGAGGAACTCAACAGACTAATACAGTCAGAAGGGGGCTACACGTCCAACGAACCGGATGAGAGGAGCTGGATTCTCCATAACTCTGACACGTATTCAGTAGCATCTATGTACTCCTGGATAAATGACGGGGGGATAAGGAGTGGAGTGGAGAATAGGATTTGGGCAACCCAAGCTCCGCTTAAAGTCAAGGTGTTCGGATGGCTAGTGCATAACGATGCGATCCTAACAAAAACTAATCTCAGTCGAAAACAGATGCAAATCGACGTTAGATGTTCGCTGTGCCTCCAAGCGGACGAGGATACGGCTCACTTATTTTTCACGTGCCCAAAGGCTGCGCAGACGTGGGAGGTTATATGTAGGGGGTTTGGGTGCACTCGTTTCCCTAACTCCACTTCGGAGTTATGGGGTATTTGGAGGGACGACTACATTAGATCACAGGATAGAAAGGCATGGGACTTAGCAGTAGCGGCTACTATGTGGAGATTATGGCTGGACCGTAACGACAATTGCTTTAGAAACATTCACCCAAATTTTAATTCTTCTATTCATAACATCTTCCTCCTAATTCATGATTGGGCAGGTAAGGCGGGGCAGGCGAAGAAGATCAGATTGGCAGAGGAGGGACAGTGAACCAGGCTATGGGGGGGACTGCAGCAGTAGAGGAGCTGTGTATCACTATGTAGTAGATGTACTTGTACTTTCCCTGTTTTAGTTGAGTTTGTATGGATGTATTTTGATGCTTCACTGACCCTTCGCAGTGTAAGCAGGTAAGGATTTAAGGTTCTATCTTTTGGGTTTGTAATATGTAATTTGTACTACTTGGTTTCTTTAATTCTAGTTAATGAAACGATGACAGAGGTCATCTTCTTATCAAAAAAAAAAAAAAAAAAGACATTCTGAAGAAATTTCTGATGCCTGCAAAAGTTTAAGTGAAAACACATTTTATTGAAACGATTTATATTCACTATTGGTTACTTTTACTGAAAGATTATTTTCAATTAAAAATTATGTTTGTATGAAAATAGAATTTGTTGAAAAAGGAAGAGAATATAAGACTAACAAAAACAACAGCTAAAATCGTATTAAGCAATTTTTTTTTTTACCGTATTTCGTACTTTGTAAAAATAAAATTGATGTGAGTAAACAACCGGCCTCATTTGAACTGTCTGATCCCCTCAAGATCCTGAAATGCATCAGAATATGCCTACATACTCCATGGGTCGTTGACCAGCCCTCTGCGCCCATCTGGCATACATAGAAGGGTCAACCTGGCCCACTGGGGTTTCCTCTCTCTAACCTATAAATAGCAGACTGTCTCCACTGTGACATGGTAATGAACATTTAGCCTCAAAAACCCTAAATCTCATTTTCTCTCTCTTCCAATCACTGACTTGACCGTCAGAGGGGCCGGAAAAACTCCCGATGTTTTTGGAATCTGTGCAGGTGTCCAGCGACCCACGGTCGAGAGTAACCACCAGCAGATCTGCTCCCCCTACCTCTCACCAGATCTAGATCTACGGTTGAGATCTGTCATTCCCCCTAAAAAATTGAACTCATCATCGGTTGCTCCCATACCCTAACAACAACAACATCAGATTGGCGATGTCCGTGGGAACAGCGCAGATCCGGCATCTTCTCGAGATCCCATTTTCATTAACATCTTCTCTTATGGCCCCCAAAGCCAGGAAAACTACCACGGTGGGTCGCCATGCCGAACCTCTTCCCCCACCTCGTCCGTCTCGTGGTCGAACGGTCACTTAAGGGTCACAACAGTGACTCACCAAGCGCTCATGCGCTTCCTGCTCAGTGGCTCGAAATCCCAAGCCCTTAGAGGGCCCCGACCTCCGAAACGTTATAAATAACCGACTACACGAGGAAGACCTCTGTAATCGCTTCAGCTGCTCTAAGAACGAGGCACCCTCCGACCACGGTCTGAGTCGAAACCGACATTCCTCCCATCTGAACAACAGGGAACGTAGCCGGTCTCCAATTGGTCACGGACCTTCGAATGGCCGAGCAGAAGAAGGCCACGTTACCAGGCCGAATTCCAGGAGTTCCGAGATGAGATCCTCCAAGCACTCCGAGGTGGAGCCAGGAGCGAGCACACCCAACACTGTCACGGTGAAGGCATTCACCGAGAATTAGGAGTCCCACGGGTCAATACGATCCGAGGGACGGGAGCATACCATCCTTAAGCAGCTACAAGGGATGGAAGACCGCCTGGCTCAGATCAGTGAAAGCGGGAGGCAGCCGAACCACGGGTACCAACTCGTTTAGTCCCCCTTCTCTTCTCACATCCTGGAGGCCCAGACCCTGAGGACATTTAAGCCGTTCGTATTCAAGACTTATAACGAGTCAGATCCGGTTAATCACATGGAGGGTTTCAAAACCCACAAAATGATTAACAACACATCATATGTACTCCTATTCCATGCATTCCCGGCCACACTACATGGTCCAGCTCGAGAATGGTTCTCCTGACTCGCTCCCAAGTCCATTTCCTCCTTCCACCAGCTCGAGGAGAATTTTCTCGCCCATTTCGTCACCAGCTGTAAGACCGAGAAACCAACGCCTCCCTACTAGATCTGAAGCATAAAGATGAGGATTCCCTCCACAACTTCGTTCGGAGGTTCACCGCTAAAGCCCAGTCAATCTCCTCCCTCGGCACTGGGGTCGTAGGTGCAGCTTTCCAGCATAACGATAGACATGACTTATCGACGGCCTCCTTCATCAGAAGCCTCCGGTAGACTTCCCCGACCTCCTTCTCAGGAGCGAGAAGTACATCCGAGCCAAAGAGGAGTTGCATCCATCAGGCCAAAGGGATTCCCCTGCAAGAGGGAAGAGGAAGGCGGAAGGTGCTAAGGCACCAAAGAAGATCCAGAAGGATGCCTCTGGGTAGAGGTGCCTACCCCCGGCCCCACGTTTGACAAATTCACTCCGCTCAATGCGAGTGTATCAGCTATATCGATGGAGATAGAAGGGGAAGACATCCTTCGACACCCTCCTCGAACCAACAATGGCAATAAGAAGAGGGACCATAGGTTCCACTACCACTTCCATAGGGACCACAGTCATGAGACCCATAACTGTCGAGCTCTTAAGGATGAGATTGAGACGCTCATCCGAAGGGGGTACCTAAAGAAGTTCGCTAGGGATGAGCCGAAAGCCTTTTCTCTTCCTTGGGGTGCCAACAGGCAACCCGAAGCTGAAGTCGGGCCTCAGGCTCCGAAGGACTGGCCATACTCCACTGTGTCCACGGAGGGCCTATAGGCAGGGACTCCAATTCTTCCCATTGAGCCTTTGTCTGCGAGGTCAACTCCGTCCATAACTGTTCTCCCCCTCGACTTCTCGGGCTATCGGTCTTATTCTCGGACAAAGACCCCAAGGGCATCAGGGTCCTTCATTGCGAGACCCTAGTCATCAGCATCAACCTCGCTAATCATGAGGTCGAATTCTCGTTGCAATGGGAGCTTGGTCAATATTATGTGCCTTGCTGCCTTCGAGGCCCTGAAGCTCTCTCGGGTGAGGCTGAAGCCGGCAGGTTTTACCCTTCATGGATTTTCGTGTGTCCCAGTCCAAATAGAAGGAATCACCACTTTAGACGTGTAACTCCTATTTTTTGTTTTGTGTATTTTGAGTGTATTTTCTTTTTTCTTGTATTTGGTTCCTCTTGTATTTTTCCTTGGACCGTATATTGGATTTTATTTTCAAAATATATTCATTTAAATATTTTTTTGTCGTTCGTTTATTTGAATTCTCGATCCCGTTGTCTCTTTTGTTCGTCTCCTGTTTCGTCTCCTTGATTGAGCTATTGTTATCTTCTCTATTTTATTTGTTCGAGCCTGCAGTATATTTGTCTATTATTTTGTTAATTTTTGCCCATCTGTATGTTTGCTTAAATTCCTAATACCCATTTTGATCCCTTAGCTATACACTTAACCAAATACCCCAATTGTTACCCATGCTCTGTTTGCTTTTAAACCAATATCAATTTCACAATCCTATTCTTTTTTTTAAACTTATACTATACCCTATCAAAAACCCTATACTAAATCCACCATACTGAGATTAATATACACTCACCTATACCCCTTTTCCCTACTCAACCGACCCGATATTTCCCAACCCGTTCCACTGTCACCATCTACATCCCCCTACTTCTCAACCCTAATTATAACCCACTATATATTACAAAACCCATGCACCCTATTTCCTATACCTCCCTTCCGCCGATCTCTACTCTCCTGTCTACATCTCCCCATCTCCCAAACCTTTACCTCCTTGCACTTCGCTGCTCTTTGGCTTCACCCCGACCCACTGCACCATCCTCCCTTGCACCTTAGCCATGCACCCATCTCCCACCGTCCCCCGTTCTCTCCCTGCTCTGTTTTCGGTGCACCCAGCAATAGCAGCAGCAACACCAGCCGAAGCCAGTGCCGTCGCCGCCGTTGTTCCCCTCGCCGACTGCGGTAGCCGCGGTCGTTGTCCGCCGTGCCACTTCCGTTCTCTCTCTCTTGGGTTGCGTATGCTTGGAGTTGCACGTGTGATCATTGGTTCGGGATCGTTTGCTCGTGGCACTCGTAATTCGTGGGTTTTTGTTCATGAGCTTTGGTGTTCGTGGTTCGTCAGTATTCATTGAGTTCCTTGGCCAGGAATCCGTTCCCGTTATTCTTTCTTGGAGTCGGTTTCATCGTCGGTTAACGCAAGTAACTTGTACTCAATTCCTTTGTATGATACAAGTTATAAATGCCGCTTGTAATGTAGTTGGGTTCTAGAGACAACCCGTGTGTCATGTATCTTGATGAGTATTGTCTCTATAGTTTTATTGAACATAGTTGCCTCATGACACAAATTTGACATGAAACAACTTAGGTTTTGACCATTCTTGATGTGATTATATTTGTGGGATAATTATGAGAAATCGTGTATTTGTTTGGATCTATGTGATATACTTATTGTGGACATGCCATATACCCTATTTCATGATGTTTGGATACCTAGTAGACTCTATAATATGTTTGGTTGTGTTTGGAACAAGTTTCGTGTGTTGTATGTTGATTTGTTGTTAAAAGGAAAATCTATATTTTTGTCGATGATCAATTTTAATTGGTATTATAGACCATATTAAGTTTAGTATATTAATTTCATTATTAAACATTATTTTTAGAGAAATCCATCTTATTTCCAAACTCTCTGACCTTGATCGATTTCATTTTCGTATGTGTGAGATATGATCGTTTTACTACAGAGGTGTATTTCATTTCCAGATTCCGTTTTTTGATAATTCCGGTGACTAAAATATTTTGATGCTAGTGCTAAGCATATTATTTTGATCTGAAATTTTGTTCAGTGTTTCTATTTCTAATTAGAGATTACCCAGAATTTTGGTGGATTTTATTGATGAGTTTTATATGCCATTTCATGCTTGTTTATAAAGACTATACTAGCTGGATTTTGCTCGCGGTTCTGTAAAGAAGTATATTTTCACCTTAGTTCCTTTTCCTGTATGAAGCATACTTATGAAATATGAAAGTTAACTTATTTTGTCTATTTTCTTCTCCCTTTTGCGGATTTGGATTTCGTTTCACGGTTTGCGAGATATTACAGTTTTCGTACAGCAGTGTTGAGAATTCCAAATTTGCTAAACTATCGTTTCTTGATGTTTTCTGATTTTTGTTGGCTAAGCTAATATTACTTTATACTCTGATACTAGACATATAGGGGAACACCCCAGATTTTTCCTGGATTTATTTGAGGTGTTTTGATACTGTTTTCCTGACTTTGAATCAGATTTACTGATTTCTGGTTGAACATATTTTCTGGATTCAAATCAGTTTTGAGCTATGTTTTTTTGAAATACTATATGACTTATTTATATTTGCATGATTCGTCCGGGAGTCTATTTTCTAGACCTTTTGACGGATTCAAATTTGTATGTTTGTAACACTGGGAATCTTAGTTTTGCTACAGTATGGTCTTACTGTCCTGAAATAGAAATTTGGTTACTTTATCCTTTTATGAGTTATCTTACACCCGTACATGTTTATCTTGCAACTTGAACTTGTTACATGATCATGCCAGGTTATTGTTGATATGTTTTGCACACATACATGCTTGTTTGGCATTAATAATAAATAATCAAGCCATGGTTTAAGAAATAGATCTAATAGTTGATAATTCAGAAACGTGTACTCGGAAGGGGATCCACTAATCCGACGTGATTACTTGATACATGATGCTTGACACGTGATTACTTGACACTGGCACGCAAGACACGTACTTGCTACTTGCACAACTTGACACGTGATTACATGATACATGATACAAGATACTTGGAGCTTGGAGCTCGATACTTGATACTTGTCCCTGAGTACACTGCCCTCTATGGTCCACTATGAAATCGAAAGTGAAACTATTTGATGTATCAATCATGTAGTATGGGATGCATGAAGTGCTACCTAGATAGTAATCACTACAAGAATTGATACATGACACCTGAACATGACACTTGAACATGATACATGCTTACTTTTTTTTGAGGGAAAAGGTGGAATCTGGCCACCCTGTTTCATTAATAAGAGTTTAACGAAACAAACCCAGAGTACTGGGCCCAAGTACAAACTACAGACATAAAATAAAACATAAATGAAGCAACATGACGCGTACAAACAACAAATCCCTCCAATAACCCTGGAGGGTGGGCCGACAAACAAGCTTGGTCCTGCTAAATTGCAAGTACGTCAGTTTAGCTTCGTACAGTGCCTCCACGGTACATGCACACCCACCTGAGACAAATCAGGCAGGATTTTACATGCTTACTTGATACTTGACTACATGATACATGAGATTTGATACTTGACACATGCTACATGTTTACATGATACTTGATACTTGTTGCTTATTTACATGATGCTTGTTCACTTGACCCTTGATACATGCTACTTGTACTGGTTTGCCTTACCATGCTAGTTGTTATATTTTGTTATCATGCATATTCCATGTTATTAGTTAGTTTTCCCCATGTACTTGTATCCTGTATTACAAGCGGCCCGTAACTTGTATTGATGGGAGTTTGTTTTCTTTTTCTTATCCCTGCAATTGTTAAATTGCAGATTTTGGAAAACATGTTCCAGATGGTATTGGTGAAATCAAGTATTAGTGCTGGATTTTGCTATTTTTTTTTCTTCTTGTTTTGAACAATATTGTATTTTGATACTTGGATTTATTTATATTTGGGCAATGTGACCCAGGATATTGACTTATTCAGATCATGATTCTTTGAGATTAATACATTTCGGTTTCAAGTATTCTTATTGGTATTTTTGTTTATATGTGCATGTTGGTTGATTATTTTGCTTCCGACTCTAACTATTCTTGTGAAATATTGTAAAAATTCCGAACAACTTATGGATGATAAAAATCATTCGCTGGGCTTTTGTCGCGTATCTGTGTTCCGTATTCTCTTTTTGGGAAGCGGGGCGTGACAAAGTTTTTAGTGGTATCAGAGCCCAGGTTTGGCTAATGTATTAGTTTGACTGATATATTAGACAAGCTTGGCGCGAACTGGGATCTACTTAACATTTTACAACCATGCATGCATAAATAAATTATTATCAACCTTGATCTGGGTGCTAATTGTTTTTGGCTTTGTACAGACTATGGCTCATTGAGGTTCTTCTTTTTCTCGTCCCCAGGACGAGCAGACTGGGCTTGATGCTGTCACCACTGTGCTTGAACGCTTGATTAACATGCAGCAAAACCACAGTGACTTGGTGATGGCTGCTTTGGAGGCTGCTCGGGTTCTTCTGCTCACTGTGCCTATGCAGGCAGCTCTTCCTCCCTGTCTGGGAACAGTCACAGACTTTATGAGGCTGCATCCCGATAGGTTTTTAGGCACTGAGATGCCTTTGAAAACTGAACAGTAGTTGATTCGGACAGAGCAACTTCTTTTGGCAGCTAGAGTGGCAGATGTAGATCGCGTGGATGTGGTGGCCATCTAGTTGGTGGACTTGGCTCATATCTGATGGAGGTCTGCGTCCGAAAGGCTCGAACGACCAATCACTTGGGCCACTTTCACTAGGATCTTCTTGGAGAAGTTCTTTCCTAGCAGCATCAGAGTTGTGATGGACCAGCAATTCTTGGCCCTGAAGCAGGTTGGTCGTTATTTCTAGTAATGGAATTTTGTTATATATTGTCCATGCAATGTTGTAACATAAGACTTCTTGAAACAGGGCTTTAGGTCTGTTAACGAGTACGCAGCTGAATTTACGAGACTTTGTTGCTTGGCAACCGTTCTTGTGGCGAACGAACAGGATAGGGCTCGTAGGTTCATTTTGGGGCTTGAGCGAGACATCAAGTTGCAACTTGTCCCTCTTCGTTTGCGTACTTATGCTGAGGCTCTTGAGGCAGCTAGTGCTTAGGAGCAGGGTCGTGGTGAATTGGCTCCTTCTCAGCAGACTGTTCCACACTCAGTTGCTAGGTCTTCTGGTGGGCCTGTTCGGATACCTGTTCCAACCCCTCCGGTCAGGGCAGCTCCTTATTCTTCTGCGGGTCCTCCGAGAGTTGGTTTTTGCGACTTTTGCTGTCTTCCAGGGCATGAGCGCAAGGATTGTCAACGTGCCAATTTTCGCTGTTTTGGATGTGGTGCTGCTGACCATTCAGTACAGGACTGCCCGCAGTTGACTCTTCCAGCCAGGGGTCCAGTTCAGATAGTTATCGCAGCTCGTGGTCCAGTTAGACCACCGCTTCCTCCGCAGCGTCAGATTGTCGGTCAGAGGACCGCTGCTCCTAGGAAAGGTCAGGCTTTCAACCTGACTGCTGCTGATGCTGAGTCAGCTGAGGGTGTGGTTGCAGGTATCTTTTGTTTTGTTGTTTGTTATTTCTCTTTTGTTTCTCCATTTCCTTTGCTTTATTTCTTTCTGTTTATCTTTCTGCATTTTGTTTTTCCTCACCCCTATTCAACCATTCTTTTCTTGGCCTCTTTTGATTTCTTTCTTAGGTGTTGTCATTATTTGCTCTTTCTCTGCTCTTGTTCTTTTTGATTTTGGGGCAACCCATTCTTTCGTCTCCTCTCGATTTGTCGCTATCCATCAGTTAGAGTGCAGCAACATGTCAGAGGCTTGGAATATTGTGATAGGTGGTGGAGTTGTCATTTGTTCTCGGGAGTACAGGCAGTGTCCCGTAATTATTGGTAGCGCAGATTTCAAAGCCAATCTGATTGTAATTATGAATTCAGGATTCGACGTTATTCTGGGTATGGATTGGTTGGGTGAAATCCATGCCATTATTGATTTCCGTGCCAAGAAAGTTGTATTCTGGATTTCAGATTGCGCAGAGTTTGAGTTCCATGCTGGAGAGTCTTCCCTTGGCCGAGCTACAGTTGATCAGGAGGTTTGTACGATGGAGTTGCATTCAGGCTGTGAGGCTGTGCCTCTAGTGGTTCTGGATTTCCTAGATATTTTTCCAGAGGAGTTACCTGGCTTACCCCCTGATAGGGATGTAGAGTTCAGTATTGAAGTTCAACCGGGTATAGCACCGATATCGAAGAGTCCCTACAGGATGGCACCGGTTGAGTTAGCTGAGCTTAAGGTGCAAATTCAGAATTTGCTTGATTTGGGTTTCATCAGACCCAATGTTTCGCCTTGGGGTGCTCCAGTCCTTTTTGTCAACAAGAAGGATGATAGTCGTCGATTGTGTGTGGATTATCGGAAACTAAATAGTGTTACTATGAAGAACCGATATCCGTTGCCTAGGATCGATGATTTGTTTGACCAATTGAGTGGGGCTGCTGTTTTCTCGAAGTTGGATCTTCGTTGTGGGTATCATCAAGTCAAAGTGAAGGCACTGATATACAAAAGACTGCATTCAGGACCAGATATGGCCACTATGAGTATCTTGTGATGTCGTTCGGGGTTACGAACGCACCTGTTGTATTCATGAGTCTTATGAATCGGGTCTTTTCTCAGTTCTTGGATAAATTTGTGGTGGTCATCATTGTTGATATTTTGGTGTATTCTCGGAATCGGGAAGATCATGCTGAGCATCTTAGGTTGGTTTTGCAGACTTTGAGAGAGAATCAGCTCTATGGGAAACTTAGTAAGTACAAGTTTTGGCTCGACAGGGTTTCATTCTTCGGGCACATTATCTCAGGCGATGGTATTTCTGTGGATCCTGCCAAGGTTGAGGCTGTGAAGGATTGGCCTATTCCCAAGTTAGTTTTGGAAGTCAGGAGTTTTCTTGGTTTAGCTGGCTATTATCGAAAATTCGTCCAAGATTTTTCGAAGATAGCAGGACCATTAACTAAGTTGACTGGAAAGGATCAGAAGTTCTGTTGGTCTGGTGAGTGTGGTGTGGCTTTTGTTAAGTTGAAGAAAAGATTGACATCAGCGCCTGTGTTGACTATTCCAGATGGTTCAGGTGGATTTGTAATTCACTGTGATGCTTCTGGTAAGAGTTTTGGATCAGTTTTGATGCAGAAGGGCAAAGTCGTTGCGTATGCATTGAGACAGTTGAGGTCGCATGAGAAGAACTATCCAACTCATGACTTTGAGTTAGCACCAGTGATTTATGCTTTGAAGCTGTGGAGACATTATTTACTTGGGGACCAAGTGGAGATCTTTACAGACCACAAAAGTCTCCAGTACGTCTTCACCCAGAAAGATTTAAACATGAGGCAAAGGCGTTGGTTGGAGCTTATGGCCAATTATGACATCAGTTTGCAATACTATCCTGGTAAAGTAAAATTGGTACCAGATGCTTTGAGCAGGAGACCGGCAGTTATGTTCTTGACTCAGCAGAATGATCTGATTGAGTAGATGAGGAGGTTGGAGTTTGAGGTTTTGTTGCCGAGTTCTGATTAGAGTTGTTTGGTGCTCCAGCTTTATTCGTCTCTTGTTGATCAGATTAAAGAGGCATAGGCTGGTGATGCATAATTGCAGGGTTTCCGAGCTGAGGTTAAGTCTGGGTCCAGACGGACATGGTTATTCATTCTGATGGATCACTTCGTTTTGGGTCCAGGTTATGTGTCCTGGAAGGTGAAGTTCATCAGAGGTTGCATGAGGAAGCCCATCAGTCCTCGTATTCTATCCATCCTGGCGGTACTAAGATGTGTCGGGATTTGAAGCTTCATTTCTGGTGGCAGCATATGAAAAGGGCTGTGCCTCAGTTTGTTGCTCAGTGTTTGATCTGCCAGCACTTTCTCCTATTCCAGAATGGAAGTGGGAACATATCACTATGGATTTTCTGACTGCTTTGCTAAGGAGCCCTAATGGTCATTATCGACCGTTTGGCGAAGAATGCTCACTTTATTCTGTTTCATGTCGGGCAGTCTACTGAGAGCCTTGCTAAGAGGTACATGCAAGAGATTGTTAGATTTCATGGGGTTCCAGTCACTATTGTATCCGATCGGGATACGAAATTCAGATCTCAGTTTTGGGAGAGTCTTTACAACAGTTTGGGGAGTAAATTAAAGTATAGTACAATTTTTCTTACCTAGACTGATGACCAGACAAAGAGGACCATCCAGATTCTTGAGAACATGTTGAGGTCTTGTATGCTTCAGTTTGGTGAATCATGGGAGGACCATTTGCATCTCATAGAGTTCTCGTACAATAACAGCTTTCAAGCCAGTATTAAAGCTGCTCCATTTGAGGCGCTCTATGGGCGGAAGTGCAGATTGCCAGTGTGCTAGGATTACATTGGTGAGAGGTAGTTTTTGGGTCTAGAGTTGATCACCAAGGCAGTTGATGCTGTGGTTCAGATTAGGAAGCATTTGCAGGCAGCTCGGGATAGGCAGAAGCGATGGGCTGATGTCCATCGGAGAGCATTGGAGTTTAGGGTTGGAGACCGTGTCTTTCTAAAGGTATCACCGTGGCGCGGTGTCATTCGGTTCGGTGGTGGGGGCAAGCTTAGCCCTAGATTTATTGGACCGTTTGAGGTTTTGGAACGAGTAGACAAGGTAACCTATCGTCTTGCATTGCCGCCAGCTTTATCAGGAATGCACGATGTTTTTCATGTCTCACAACTCAGGAGATATATCCGAGATGAGAACCACGTGATCGACTATTCTGAGTTGACCGTTCGACCGGATTTGACTTGTGAGATTTTGCCAGTTGCTATTGTGGATCGGCAGGAGAAAGTGCTTAAGAAAAAGGTCATCAAGTTGGTTCGTGTTGCTTGGAATCCTCACTCGCCCGGTGAGTCGACTTGGGAGCTGGAAAAGGAGATTCAGCAGAAGTTTCCTCATTTGTTTGAGTAATTTTGTTTTGATCTTTTTGGTTGTTTTGGGGTTACCCTATGTTTCTTCGTCTTTGAATTTCGAGGACGAATTCTTCTTGTTAGGTGGGTAGGATTGTAATCCCTGTTTTTCGTTTTGTGTATTTTGAGTGTATTTTCTTTTTTCTTGTATTTCATTCCTCTTGTATTTTTCCTTGGACCGTATATTGGATTTTATTTTCAATATATATTCATTTAATTATTTTTTTGTCGTTCTTTTATTTGAATTCTTGATCCTGTTGTCTCTTTTGTTCATCTCCTATTTCGTCTCCTTGATCGAGCTGTTGTTATCTTCTCTGTTTTATTTGTTCGAGCCTGTTGTACATTTTTCTATTATTATGTTCATTTTTGCTCATCTATATTTTTGCTTAAATCTCTAATACCCATTTTGATCCCCTAGCTATACACTTAACCAAATACCCCAATTGTTACCCATGCTCTGTTTGCTTTTAAACAAATATAAATTTCACAATCCTATTCTATTTTTTAAACCTATACTATACCCTATCAAAAACCTTACACTAAATCCACAATACCCAGATTAATATACACTCACCTATACCCCTTTTCTCTACTCAACCGACCCGATATTTCCCTACCCGTTATGCCGTCACCATCTACACCCCCTACTTCTCAACTCTAATTATAACCCACTATATATTACAAAACCCATGCACCCTATTTCCTATACCTCCCTTCCGCCGCTCTCTACTCTCCCGTCTGCATCTCCCCGTCTCCCAAACCCTCACCTCCTCGCACCTCCCTGCTCTTCGGCTTCACCCCGACCCACTGCACCATCCTCCCTTGCGCCTTAGCCGTGCACCCATCTCCCACCGTCCCCTGTTCTCTCCCTGCTCTGTTTTCGGCACGCCCAGCAACAGCAGCAGCGACGCCAGCCGAAGCCAGCACCGCCGCCGCTGTTGTTCCCCTCGCCGACTGCGGTAGCCACCGTCGTTGTCCGCCGTGCCACTTCCGTTCTCTCTCTTTCCTGGGTTGCGTGTGCTTGGAGTTGCACGTGAGATTGTTGGTTCATGGTCGTTTGCTTGTGGTTCTAGTAGTTCGTGGGTTTTTGTTCGTGAGCTTTGGTGTTCATGGTTCGTCGATATTCGTTGAGTTAGTTGTCCAGGAATCCATTCCCGTTATTCTTGCTTTGAGTCATTTTCATCGTCGGTTAAGGCAAGTAACTTGTACTCAATTTCTTTGTATGATACAAGTCATAGATACCGCGTGTAGTGTAGTTTGGTTCTAGAGACAACTCGTGTGTGATATATCTTGATGAGTATTGCCTCTATAGTGCTATTGACCATAGTTGCCTCACGACACAAATTTGACATGAAACAAATTATGTTTTGACCGTTCTTGATGTGATTATATTTGTGGGATAATTATGAAAAATCGTGTATTTGTTTGGATCCATGTGATATACTTATTGTGGACATGCCATATACCCTATTTCATGATGTTTGGATACCTAGTAAACTCTATAACATATTTGGTTGTGTTTGGAACAAGTTTCGTGTGTTGTATGTTGATTTGCTGTTAAGAGGAAAATCTATATTTTTGTCGATGATCAGTTTTGATTGGTATTTTAGACCATATTAAGGTCAGTATCTTAATTTCAGTATTAAACATTATTTTTATAGAAATCCGTCTTATTTTCAAACTCTCTGACCTTGATCGATTTCGTTTTCGTATGTGTGAGATATGATCGTTTTACTACAGAGGTATATTTCATTTCCAGATTTCATTTCTTGATGATTTCGATGACTAAACTATTTTGATACTTGTGCTAAGCTTATTATTTTGATCTGAAATTTTGTTCAGTATTTCTATATCTAATTAGGGATTACCCAGAATATTGGTGGATTTTATTGATGAGTTTTATATGCCGTTTCATGCATGTTTATAAAGACTATACTTGCTGGATTTTGCTCGCTGTTTTGTAAAGAAGTATATTTTCAACCTAGTTCCTTTTCCTGTATGAAAAATACTTATGAAATATGAAAGTTAGATTATTTTGTCTATTTTCTTCTCCCTTTGGCCGATTTGGATTTCGTTTCACGGTTTGCGAGATATTACAGTTTTCGTACAGCAGTGTTGGGAATTCCAGATTTGCCAAACTATCATTTCTTGATGTTTTCTGATTTTTGTTGGCTAATCTAATCTTACTGGAAAATTATGAAACTACATATTCTGATACTAAACATATAGGGGAATACCCTAGATTTTTCCTGGATTTATTTGAGGTGTTTTAATGTTGTTTTCCTGACTTTGAATTCGATTTACTGATTTCTGGCTGAACATATATTCTGAATTCAAATCAGTTTTGAGCTATGTTTTTGTGAAATACTATATGACTTATTTATATTCGCTGGATACGGCCGGGAGTCTATTTTCTAGACCATTCGACGGATTCATATTTGTATGTTTGTAACACCGGAAATCTCAATTTTACTACAGTATGGTCTTGCTATCCTAAACTAGAAATTTGGTTACTTTATCCTTTTATGAGTTATCTTGCACCCGTACATGTTTATCTTGCAACTTGAACTTGTTACATGGATCATGCCAGGTTATTGTTGATATGTTTTGCACACATACATGCTTGTTTGATATTAATAATAAATAATCAAGCCAGGGTTTAAGGGAAAGATCTAATAGTGGATAATTCAGAAACGTGTACTCGGAAGGGGATCCACTGATCCTAAGTGATTACTTGATACATGATGCTTGACACGTGATTACTTGACACTGGCATGCAAGACACGTACTTGCCACTTGCACAACTTGACACGTGATGACATGATACATGATACGTGATACTTGGAGCTTGGAGCTCGATACTTGATATTTGTCCCTGAGTATACTGCCCTCTATGGTCCACTATAAAATCTAAAGTGAAACTGTTTGATGTAGCAACCATATAGTATGGGATGTATGAAGTGCTACCTAGATAGTAATCACTACAAGACGTGATACATGATATCTGAACATGACACTTGAACATGATACATGCTTACTTGATACTTGACTACATGATACTCGAGACTTGATACTTGACACATGCTACATGTTTATATGATACTTGATACTTGTTGCTTATTTACATGATGTTTGTTCACTTGACACTTGATACATGCTACTTGTACTTGTTCGCCTTACCATGCTAGTTGTTATATTTTGTTATCATACACATTCCATGTTATTAGTTAGTTTTTCCTATGTACTTGTATCCTGCATTACAAGCGGCCCGTAACTTGCATTGACGGGTGTTTGTTTTCTTTTTCCTATCCCTGCAATTGTTAAATTGCAGATTTTGGAGAACATATTCCAGATGGTATTGGTGAAATGAAGTATTATTGCTGGATTTTGCTATTATTATTTCTTATTTCTTGTTTTGAACAATATTGTATTTTGATACTTGGATTTATTTATATCTGGGCAATGTGACCTATGATATTGACTTATTCAGATCATGATTATTTGAGATTAATACATTTTGGTTTCAAGTATTCTTATTGGTATTTTGGTTCATATGTGCATGTTGGTTGATTCTTTTGCTTCCGACTCTGATTATTCTTATGAAATGTTGTAAAAGTTCCGAACAGTTTATGGATGATGAAAATCATTCACTGGATTTTGTCGCGTATCCGTATTCTGTATTATCTTTTGGGAAGCGGGGCGTGACAAGACGTCACAGCCAACAAGCCCCCTACCTCTCAAACCGAGACAATGGACTTAATGGTGGTGAACGAAAAGGCAGCATAAAATGCCAACCTCGGTCATCCCAGGCTCGCTTCCTTCCAGGAAGTGCCCTCTGCCTATCATATGAGGATGAAGTTTCCGTCCGAGTCCGGTGTCGGGGTCGTCGTAGGAAACCAAGAGGCTGGTCGGGCCTACTACATGGCTTCAGTAGGGGGCACTGTTCTCCCCTTTGATGCGGTTGAATTGCCCTCCGACTGAAGTCCTATCGGCTCCGAGCCCATGGACGAGTTGGAGAAAGTCCCCTTTACCGAGGCAGACCCCTGCAAATGGTTCCGAGTGTGCAAGTCGCTCAATCCCGACCTCAGGAATAAGCTCATCGATTGTGTCCAGCGGAATCAGAGCTTGTTCGCTTGGACCCCCTAAGATATTGCAGGGATTTTCGAGGATCTTATAATGCACCGACTGAGTGTCGTTCAAGACTCCAAGCCAGTACAGCAAAAGTGAAGAAAGTTCGCCTCGGAAAGGCAACAGACAATGAAGGAAGAGGAAGAGAATCTCCTCTCTGCTCACTTCAACCAGGAGGTCAGCTATCCGACGTGGCTGGCCAACGTCGTCGTGGTTAAGAAGTCCAACGAAAAGTGGAGAATATGCATAGACTTCACTGACCACAACAAGGCCTGTCCGAAAGAACCATTTTATTTGCCGATGCTCTGGTCGATGCAACCTCTGGCCACGAGCTGTTAAGCTTTATGAATGCCTTCTCAGGCTATAACCAGATCCGGATATTTCCCACTGACATTCTGAAGACAGCCTTCATGACCGACCAGGGACTGTACTGCTACAGAGACATGCCCTTCGGGCTCATGAATGCTAGTGCAACATACCAAGGCTCGTCAACCGAGTCTTCAAAGAGCAAATAGGGCACCATATGGAGGTATATGTAGACGACATACTTGTCAAAAGTCTGAATAGGGAGGACCATGTGAAAGACCTTAAAGAGGCCTTCGAGTTCCTGAGGATACACAATATGAGGCTCAAGCCCTCCAAATGCGCCTTCGGAGTTACCTCTGGGAAATTCCTTGGCTTCATGTTCAGCCGGCGCGGGATAGTAGCAAATCCTAAGAAGATCAAGGCCATATTAGACATGGCCCCTCCCAAGAATGTGAAAGAAGTCCAAAGGCTCATCAGTCGCCTAGCTCCCATCGGACAATTCCTGTCTAGATCAAGGGAGAAGTCTCTGCCCATCTTCAAGGCCCTTAGGGGGGCTAAGAGCTTCGAGTGGGGGAACCCCAAAAGCAAGCATTCAACCAGGTACAACGCTATCTTTCCAGTCCCCCGCTCCTCAGCAAACCCGAGCCGGGTGAGCTCCTCTGTCTTTATCTGGCCGCATCGGAATAGGCACTCAACGTTGTTATAGTTAGGAAGGACGATGGGGTCCAAAGACCCATCTAGTATGTCAGCAAAGACCTGCATGACGCTGAGCTCTGCTACACCAATTGGACAAGGTCGCTTATGCTCTAGTCATGGTCGTGCGGAAACTCCGCCTCTATTTTCAGGCCCACTCCATTCATGTCCTCACTGACCAGCCGTTCAAACAAGTCCTCAACAAACCAGAGAATTCTGGTTGGTTGCTTAAGTGGTCGATCGCTGAGCCAGTGTGATATTATTTACAAGCCGAGGACCGCCATTAAGGGGCAAACTCTGGTTGAGTTCATCATAGAATGCACAATCCCAGAGACTCTAGAGGAACGGCAAAATGAGCCTATATGGGAGCTCTACGTAGACGGTTCCTCCTGCAAAGAAGGGAAAGGATCCAGAGTCATATTAAGCGGCCCTGACTGCTTTGTCCTTCAGTACTCCTTGCGCTTCGATTTCAAAGTATTGAATAACAAAGTAGAGTATGATTGTTGGGCTTTTATTGGCCTGGAAGGCAGGGCCAAACGAGTTAGAGCATTTAGTGACTCCTAGCTCGTCATGAACCAAGTTTGTAGGGAGTATGAAGCTCACGACGCCTTAATGGTCAAATACCTGGTTCCCATCCAATTTCTCCTTGCAGATTTTGAAAATGCCTCGGTTGCCCGAATCCCTTGCGGACAGAATGTTCGGGCGGACGCCCTGTCCAAGTTAGCCTCCTCTTCCTTCGATGGGCTTGATTACACAGTCTTGGTGAAGGTCCTCCAGTGGCCAAGTATAGAAAACACTGAAGTCCTCTGCCTCGATCTGCCCGTGCAGGGACCATGGTGGATGGACCCAATCTTCAATTTCTTGAGGGATGGTGTACTGCCACAAGACCCATCCGAGGCCATAAAAGTCTGATTCAGAGCTGAGAGGTTCATGGTCGTAGATGGCGTGCTATACAAGTGCTTGTATACCAAGTTCGATGGAAGGCCTTATCTGCGATATCTGAGCTCGGAAGAATCAAAATATGCTTTCAGAGAAATGCATGAAGGGATCAGCAGTTGCCATATGGGTAGCAGGATACTTTCCCAAAAAGTCCTTAACCATGGCTACTATTAGTCGACCCTCCTTCAAGATGCTTAAAACTTGGTTAAAGCCTGCGGACCGTGCCAAAGATTCTCCTCTGTCAAACATGCCCCCCAAGCCTTGCTTAAATCACTCGTCAGCCCCGCGCCATTCGCCAGGTGGGGAATGGACCTCGTTGGTCCCTTTCCTAAGGCAACCGGTCAGAGAAGATTCCTTATCGTGGCCATCGATTATTTTACTAAGTGGATTGAAAGGAACCCTTTGCTACCATTACAGAACATCAGACTCAACAATTTGTTTGAAAGCATTTTGTCTGCTGATTCAGGATATTGCGGGTCCTTATCACTGACAATGAGATCCAGTTCACAAGAAAAGGCTTCCACAAGTTTTGTGAGGACCTCGGAATCCAACAAAGATTCTCTTCGATCTCCCACCCCCAATCCAACGGTCAGGCTGAGAACGCAAATCATCAAATCCTCAATGGCTTCAAAAAGCGATTGGATGAATCTCCCAAGAGGTTGTGGGTCGACGAACTACCCAACGTCCTTTGGTCATACCGAACCACGAAAAGGATCTCGACTGGCGAGTCGCCTGTCAATCTGGTCTATGGAATAGAGGCTGTCATCCCCTTGGAGGTCGGATTACCTTCACTAAGAATTTTCGGCTTCAACAAGGAGTCCAACTCAAATGACCTTAGGGCCAAATTGGACCTCCTCACTGAAGTCTGCGAGATGTCTTCCCTTAGATGAAATACTTACCAACAGCGTGTTGAGCGGTTCTACAACAAGAAGGTTCGGCCAACGGACAACAAAAAGGGTGACCGCGTACTTCGAAGCTCGATGTCAACGAGCCATAGAAGAAAGGGAAGCTGTCACCAAACTGGGAGGGCCTGTACAAGGTCTCCAAAGTGGTTCGTACAGTGATTTACCGGCTTGAAGACATGGGGGCAGGATTGTGAAGAGGACCTGGAATGCAGAACACTTGATCAAATTCCATGAGGACCGTAGTGGTCCATACATGTATCAACATTTGTAATAAGCACCAGCCGCTGGTCGTCAAGCAATAAAACTTTGTTCCTGAGGCAACTCTTCTGCTAAAACACCCAAGTGATTGTGGTACAAGAGAGATTTTGCACAATCTCCCAAGTCCTCGCCGCTCGACATGGATTTTGACCCTAACGAGAGATTCCTACAATCTCCCTAGTCCGCACCGTTCGGCATGGATTTCGATCCTAACGAGAGATTCCTACAATCTCTCAAGTTCTTGCCGCTCCGCATGTACTTTGAACCGCAACGGGAGATTCCTACAATCTTCCGAGTCCTCATCGCTCGGCATGGACTTCGACCCTAATGGAGATTCCTACAAAATCTTCCAAGTCCTCATAGCTCGACATGGACTTCGACCCCTATATTCCCCTAAGTTCTCCCAAATCGGCCTGCACATCGAGCTCGACACATGACTTAACACAAAATTGCTTGAGGCGATTGTCCTATCACCCGCTGGCAGCTAGGGAGAAAGCGACCAAACTCTCTTATTTACCCCTAACTGTCAGTGGGTAGCAGGAGAACTAATTAAGCTTAGGCAGCTGACAAAAACCTGAGAAACAAAAGGGACTTATATATAGGCCACAAGAGAAAAGCACCCTCGAAAACCACAATGATGGCGTGGACAGATCTAGGTCACACATTCTCATCCAACGGTTGTGAAGGAGTTGCCGCCACACACCCCTAGGCCAGTGTTTTGGATTCCAACATCGTGCAATTAAACAGATGCTACAATTTCCAAGACTAATGCTTCGGATCCCAAGAGAATGCCATTAAATAGATACCACAGTTTTCAAGGCTAATATTTCGAATTCCAAGGCGACGCATTTACAAAAGACAGCCCGGAGTCAAGCCCCACCTATGAACCAAGTTATTACATAAAAATTACAACAAGATACAACAAGAATACAACAAAGCATGAGTCAACCGAGTGACATGCTCATATGTCCTTGAGACCTTGGACCAAGGCCGACCAGGTCGAGTCCCGCCGAGCGTGTCTGCTCGTCTGCGAGCCTATCAGCTTCCCCTTTAGGAGTGGCCAAGGTGGATGTCCCTACCACCGAGCTCTGAGCATCACCAGGGTTCGACGGTTCCAGCCTAAGGGTCGGAAAAGGGCCGCGGATAGAAGGTCAGCTGCTTCCTAAAGAGGTAGTTCGAGATTCCGCTACCCCAAACACAACTTTTAATCTGTATATCTCCAGCTCCTTCTCCACCAACATCTCACGTGGGAAAGAATCAAACGTGTAATACCCTGATTTTCATTTATGAAAATTATTATTTTGTATTATTATTTTTGTATGTATTGTGCACGTGCAGTTTTGCAGTATAAAATTTTATAATTATTTTCATTGCATAGACAAATGAGTATATATATATATATATATATATATATATATATATATATATATATATATATATATATATGTCTTTTCTAATTGTTTTTATTAAAGCCCATTTTTCTTTAATAAACATAAGTTTCTTTTATAGCCCAATTTAATTTATTTTTGTAAACTAATTTGGCCCATTAAATAAAGGCCCATGAGTTATTTTCTCTTTTAAATACAACTTGTAATGCAGACAATTTTTTAGATTATTTTTATAAAGAATAAAATGTACAACTTTTAAAATGGGAGACTATTGAATGCACGTGCATTGCACATACACGTGTAGTGTGCACTCCATTTTGGCCGGTTTTGAATGGGAGGGAAAGGAAAAGAGAAGTGGAGTTGTGGGAGGTAGTTTTTTTTTGTCATGGTTGGTTACTACAACTTCCCCTTAAATCCTAGCCTTTGGTCCTTAACTCCTAGATTAATCTTTGCCCTTTATTTGTCTCAAAATTTAGTATAAATACCCCCCCCCCCTCCAAACCTAGTTATTCTTGCACTCTTCATTCTCCAAACCTATAGTAAGAAAATACAATTATTAGTAGTGAGTGATTAGTAGGAAGTGAGAATAAAAGATCGAGAGAGTGTGGGTTTTGTGTGTGCTTGCAACAAGGAGGCCGGCTACTAGGAGCTCTCGGGTTGCACTTGGAAGGCTCGGGTTGCATTCAAGGAGGAGGAGGAGCTCTCGTTTGGCAAGCTCAAGAAGGACTCTTTCGTTTAGGAGGTGTTGTGAATCTTTCTCTCCAAAAAAGGTGGGTTGGTTTTCTATATTTCTAACTAGATACCATATTAGGGGTAATTGAAATGATAATGCATGAAAAAAACTAATAAGAATACGCTTAATTGGAAAAAGGACTTGCTAGTTGACTAAATTGATTGCTTGATAGATTGCATGTTATCTTGTCATGAATCTTAAGTTGTATGCGAATCGTTTGTAGTGATGGAATATATGAATTAGAATTGTTGTTAATATCAAAACTAAGTACAAAATGCTAGTAGATGAAATTGTTTGTTTTGTGAGTTTAGTTGGACTTTCGTGATATTGTTTAGAATGAATAAATTATAATATGTTTTGGGTTTATGAAAGAGGGAAAAACAGGGAATTGATGTACGAAATTTTTATACCAAGTTGTGTTCGAGAAATATCAAATGAATTATGAAAAGAGTAGTACACAAATTTAAATTATATTTGGAGAATTGAAAAACCCTGCAGTACAGTCGACTGGCATGCAACGGTCGACTGCCCTGATCATTGATTCCGAGTTGAAAAATATCGCAGGACAGCCGACTTACTACATTTAACAGTTGACTTCCCTGGCCTCCTTAATTTCAGAATTTTGCATTTTTGCGGAACAGCCGACTGACCATATTCGATAGTCGACTTTCCCGAAGCTTCAAGTAAATCTGCCTTCTTTTGTGAGAAAATTCCTATGACGTGTGGCCTAGTATAGATGAGTACAACCTATGAAAAATTATTTGGAGTTATTGGACTAAAATAAAATGTATTTGAGGTGAAATTGTACTCGAAACTATTGTTTTCTTATAATTATAATTTCGTAAAAATATGGATTTTCATAAGGTGATTAATGTAAATGTTAAAAAAGCAAAATTGATGGAAGGAAAATATAATTGTGAAGTTTTTATATGAGTTATTCTTATTAAAGAATAGTGTGACAATAGTGAGGTTGTGAATATTCACTTTGACTAGATATTTGTGATATGATTTTAAATGTGGAAATAAATGTTGGTTATGAAATGCATGATGGATAATTGAACTTCATGTATAATTATTGACTCATAAAAAGATTGGGAATCATGTGATTGAAAAAGAGAAATGTTCTTGAGTATGACAACTCAGATTATGAATTTGTGAATTGAAATTGAGAATTAGGGTGTAGCCAAAACTCACACCGGCAAGTGAAAAGTGATGAGATATGATAATTGAAATTGAATAGACCAAGTTTGGGTCAATGTGAAATGAAAGAAATAAGACCGGTATTGGTGAGAGGGCTAACCCTAAGAGATTGATTTTGTTCATGATTTCATTAAATTAAGGATTAGTACATAGTGAAAAGGTGATGAAAGTGAGAGAAAAACACAATTATGAGGGCCTCGAGTCTACGATGTGGGTGTGATTCACAGTTTGTCTTCATGCTGCGTCGTGACATGACGTGGGCACTACTCCAGAATTATCGGGATCTTGGCGATGCTTGTGGGGTGTTTGGTGACTGTGAGTGGATCGTGTGCCATGAGGTCGAAGCTCTAGAAAAATAAAATTAGTTCATAATAAATTTGCAACTAACAAACATGTTCATGGATTGCATAATAAAAATTAGAAGAAAAAAGAAAGAACTCAATTTTGCAGAAAATCCACATATCGAAATCTCGAAATCCGCACCATCTTCTTCTTTCTTTCTTTCTTTCTCTCTCTCCTTCTCTCTCTTCCGTCGATTTCCGCGCTTCCACCTTTTTCACGCCGCCTTCTTTATTTTATTTGTTTATTTTACTTTTTCTCTTCCTGGTCCTGCCACCACCAACCCACAGAACCCCATTTCCCTGTTGCATCTTTATATAGTAGAGATTAGGTAGGTAGTATTTGATAATTAAGGTTAGATAACTAAATTATAAGATTAAGATTAATCTTTTAATTAATTAACTAACTAACCAAATCTCAAAACCAACCAACTTCCATCTTCTTTTTTTATTGCACAATTTTATTCCACCCCTTACTTGACCATAATATTTTATATTGGTTCTTCAAAGGGCCAATTTGTAAACACGTGTATTTGGGTGCTCGAATTTTGAAATCTTCATCCTTGTTTTCTTCCATGATTTCACCAAAAATGCCCACCTTTTGTACTTATCCATCTCATTCCTACAAAAACAAACAAATAAATAATATTGAGTAGAAATAAGATAAATTTCAAAGAAATACATGAGAACTCGCAATTTTAATGCATAAAAGAGTACTAAAAATTATATATAAATTTCACTCATCAAATACCCCCAAACTTAAGATTTAGCTTGTCCTTGAGTAAAAAGTAAAATCATGAATAATTGGATAGTATTCAATAGTAGGATCAACTCATCACACTAACAGATCTTATCATGCAAGCATCAAAATTTCAACTTAATAGATAAACAATAGCAAATAAAGTCGAACTAATCATACTCACTTTCTCCAATGCAATTAGTCATTCATAATTTCCAACTCAATCATATTTGTCATGCAATTAATGTAATTATATCATGTAATAACTCATTCTGTGATTACCCCTTCTCACTACTACAAACCGAGCAGCTAGTTTTTTTTTCTCTTTAAGTTGTTACTTGCCTTTTGACGCGAATGCAAACATTTGTGATTATTTCACTCGGTTACTGAACGAATCACAAACTTAGAGTGCTTTTGCATACTCATATTTCAAGTTGTCGTTTGACATAAAAGTAAATATTGGTAATGAATATCCCTAGTTACTAAGCAACTCAAAACACTGGAGTAGATAGAACTTCATTCATTCAATTATTTGATCATTATCACTCTATTTACTTAAAACTCTGTTTAGGACTAGATCAAATGGAATAATCACAAGAAAAAACATCACTTTTTTTTTATGTATAATCACATGACTTACACAATTTTGTAAGAAGTTTTGAATTTCAATAATCCTAAAGTAAATAAGTATGCTTAATCTTGCTTTATAAGATATTGTCTATTTTGAAAAAAAATTATTGCAATGCTTTAGCACAATAAAGAACTCAAAAGTGTAATGGTAAGCCTAATTGAAATGCTTTGCTTCTTTTTCTTTTCAAATATATGTAAAATATATAAAAAAAGTTATACCCCTTCCCCCAAACTTGAATATCACATTGTCCTCAATGGGAAAGGAAAAAGAAAAACAAAAGGAATGCAAAAAGTTCAGAATTTCTCCCCTAATTCGTGTTAAAATTGTGGACGCGCGTCGTTCACTGTTTCAGTGATATCTGGAGTTGTAGAAGTCCAAATTGCCTGATTCTTTTTGTTCTGGAATTTTCCTACGATCGCTCTTTGAAACACTTTTCCAGATTCTGACTCCATCCTGCTAAAAAACAGCCATCAATATAGGTGTAGAAAACAGCTCCGCCCGACGACTTCCAAACTCAAGCAATCCTACAAAATAAAATCAAAAATTAAAATTAAAATAACTAGAAGAAAAAATCAAATCTAATGCAGTAAAAGAAAGCATGGGTTTCCTCCAAAGAAGCGCTAAGTTTTCAGTCTTCAGCCAGACATTGTAGCTGAGATGGTTATGTAACGCCAAGATCCAACAACATAAGAACATCTTTTCTAATACTTCTCTTCAGGTGTGGATTAGGTTCAAGCTCTACTTTGAGTCGTTTCTTTCTTGAAGATGGCGTCTTTGATATCCCCACATCTTTGAATTTCAGCTGAGAAAATGAATGAATAGATGGTGCAACTTGAATGTATTCCGAATTTTTTTCTTTCTTACTTTCAAGAGTTGCTGAATTTGTTAGACATACTTTTACAGGTAACTTTTCAACTTCAGCACTATGTTCCTTGCCCAAAATTAAATCAGTTTCACTTACTTGAGCACACGACTGTTTTTTGGCAGATTACTTCATGGATTTAAAGACATCAAACGTTACTTGCTCATCCTCTACCCTCAAAATAAGTTTTCATTGCTGGACATCAATTAAATCTCTCCTCGTAGCTAGAAAGGGTCTCCCCAAAATCAAAGGAATTTGTTCATTTTCCTTCATGTCAAGCACAATAAAATCAACGGAAAATATGTACTTGTCTACTTCCACCAAAACATCTTCAATGATCTCCCTTGGGTACTTCAAAATTTGTCTGCCAATTGCACGGAAATTATGGTAGACTTTGCTTTACCAATACCTAATTTCTGAAAACAGAATCTGGTATAAGATTAATACTTGCTCCTAAATCACATAATGCTTTATGAAAAGAAGAATTTTCAATAGTGCAAGGAATTGTAAAACTCCCTGGATCTTTAAGTTTAGGAGGCAGCTTCTTTTGCGAAATTGCACTACTTTCTTCTGTTAGCATCACCATCTCATGCTCTTCCAGCTTCCTCTTGTTTGATAAAATATCCTTAAGAAATTTAGCATATTTAGGCATTTGTTTAAAAGCTTCAATAAGAGAAATATTAATATGCAATTTCTTTAAAATATTTAAAAAATTTGAAAACTAATTATCAAGCTTGTTCTTTTTAAGCCTTTGTGGAAAAGGAATAGGTGAATCATATGGTGAATTAGGATAAGTGTCAGAATTAAACTCCACTGAAATTGTTTGACTTTAAACTCCTTTATCCTTCTTAGAATGGGGATAGGACACCTGCTGTGTTTGTTCCTCTACAATCTAACTTTGCTTTTGAACCCCATTTTGTTCGGCATTTTGGGTTTCTGGCTGCTCAATTGTTCTTCCACTTCTAAGTGTTATACTTTGACATGCTCCTGGGATTAACCACTGTGTTTCTAGGTAATGTTCCTGCCGTTTTTTCTATAAGAATATCTAAAATTTGACCAATTTGAACCACAAGTTTGTGAATTGAAGCCGTAGTATTTTGTATCGCCATATCTGTCTTCTGCATGTATTGCTCTGTCTTCTGCATATATTGCATAAACATCTCTTCAAGTGTCGGCTTCTTTTCTTGATGCTGAAAATTTTGTTGTGGTCTAGCTCCTCCTTGATTGTTGCTCCAAGAAAAGTTGGGGTGAATTCTCCATCCTGAATTGTATGTGTTTGCATAAGGATTGTTTTGCTTTTGAAAATTTGGCACAAAATTTGCTTGTTCGTCATTTGATTGAGCAAAAGGGTTCCCTACTTGGCAATCTGCACTTGAATAATTTCCTATACAAAAATCACAAATCATATTAGTTTGAATAGCATTAACATTCATATTACCTATTTGTTTAGCTAAAATGTCAATTTTTGCAGTTAAAGTAGTAATAGGATCAAGTTCAAAAACTCCAGCCACTTTTTTTGGCATTGTTCTCTCTGAAGACCACTGGTAATTATTAGATGTCATCTCCTCTAAAAGCTCATAGGCTGTGTAATTACCTATTGCTCATATTTGTATTTTTAATTATATTTAATAAAATTCTTGATTATTCTACGTTATTTTTGGTTGTATTTAATTTTATTTCTTTTGTATCGTGTGTTGTTCTTCTCTCTCCTGTGATTCATTTTGCATTGATTCAGCTTTATATGCTCATTTATTTGATCTGCAAATTTGTCTTTGATCTTGTTTATTGTTTGAACCTATTTCATAGCCTATTTGTCTCTTATTGGATTCTTTCATTCCTATTGAATACTACCCAGTTGACCCAAATCCATATTGACCCTATATAAACACCCTAATTGAACTCTAACTAGGGTTGGCATTCGGGTCGACCGGGCCAGGTCAGGTCGGGTCGGGTTGGAGGCTTAACCGGGTCGGGCCGGGCCGGGTCAAAAAGCTGAATTCGCGACCCGCCCAACCCGTGAACCCTTTCGGGTCCAACCCGGGTCGGTTCGGGTCGGGTCGTAGGTTGACCCGGTTAGAGAGTGAACATTTTTTTTTTACTTAAAAAAATTTAATAATAAACACTAAAAATCGTAATAATAATAAGATTGAAAGAGTGAAATTGCCAAAAAAAATGATATATCATTCATATGATTAGAAGTTATACAAGTTTCACAATTTGTAATAAGAAATAAAGATTTCACAAATTTGTTTTATATAATAACAAATTTCTTATATACAATTTCAATTTACTTCAATTTTCCTAATTTGAAATAACAAGAAAAGATTTAATACAATTTTTTTATCTATTTACAATTGTCTTCATTGTCGCTATTATTGTTGTTGTTGTTGTTCCGGCGAGTTGCTCCCACTTGTGGATGTAGATAATGCTTTTCCTTGTGTCCTATCTTCAGTCTTCACCCAGTCTTCTGTGCAAACGAGCATCTCTAACAATTGGGGCTTCAAGCGATTCCTGTAATCAGTTAGAACCCTGCCACTTGAAGAAAATGCACTTTCAGAAGAAACTGTAGAGACATGAGGAGTTAGTAGATCTTTAGCCATATATTTAAGAATACTATAAGTGTGTTCATGGTCTTTCCATCATTGTAAAATATCTAGTGAAGAAACAGAAGACTCAGAATCTTGTTGGTTATACCAATTTAATTTATTTGGTTGATTAGTTCTAGGTTTTTTTGATTGAATTTGTACAAGTAAATTAAATGTTCTATCATCAAATTTACTCTTACCCTTACCTTTAGAAGTAGCAGAAGAAGAACTAACTACAGAAGTTGTACTACTAGAAGCAAAAGATCTATCATAATTGTAACGCCCCGAATCTCCATTATCGGACATCTGTGACACAACCAGAATCTTTGCCTTCAAATGCATCTCAACACAGTTTATAATACGAAAATTTAAATACTTTTATTACTATCAGAGTTATTTCATCAATAATTACAAATATCAATTTTTCATATCAAACTGTAATGCCTCCACCCCTTTTCTTTTGACTTCAAAATTCAATTCTTTCAATTTCTATATCACTTTAAACATAAACTAAGATAGTTATATTTCAAAGAGAATTTTGGCAGAGTTTCCCCTGAAATTTCTGCCTCGAAACACAAAAAGCTTACGGAATTCTGCTCTAAATTTCGTAGCTCACATCACAGGCAATAATATCATGGGCTCCCCAGGCCAAAATGAGCAAAATCACACAGGCAATATAAATATCATGCTTTGGGGGGCCAAACTCATAATAACATATCAATTATCAATTAAAAACCATAAATTCCTTTGAGAACGTAGTAAAGTTTTTAGAAAATAACTTATAAAACATACCACAGGACCCGGTACTCCACAACGAGATGGGTATGAGTCAAAAACATATCATGCCACTCCACACTATTACTCATCATCATCATCCACGTACTTATACATCTAAAATACAATTTAAATCATAAATTTCAATATTCACATAATTAAACTTTAAACAACAATTTTAAAATAAAAGCTCCACTCCACAGAATCTACACCACGCCCCTGCACTGTGGAGGACCTGTAACAGTAGGGGATCTAGGGTAGTCCAGGGACTCCCTAGGCCCCCAAACACTAAGGGGTTATCCATTTCTGGTGCGATTATAATCTACTAATTAAGCAAATAAATTAAACTTTATAAGTAAAAACAAAACGAAATTACGAATACGAAGATAATCAAATTTTACCTGAAATCTGAACCTGTAAACATCATAAATGGGATTTCACATCAAATACCCTCTGAGTCATCACCTGTATGTATATCCATACCCGCTCATAACATACTTATCGTTAGTTTGGAAAATCATTCACAAATTAGTCGCTTAACGCTCATCACTTTATGCCTTAGACAAATAATCCTATAGCTTTACTTTCTCATAAAGCTTTCATTCACAAATAACTCTACTTCCACATAAACTGCACCTCATTTACCATTCATTTGCATTAACAGACTCACGACTTATATTCTTTCGTACTCATCTTCATTCATAAATATGGTCCTTCTCAATCTCATATCACACAACATCGCATTCATTCATTTCTTACAACATATATCATCACGTCTCGCAATGCATCACTTTCACACTCATTATACACTTCAACTATCACACTCGCAATTCATCTTGAATGGAAAATAAACGTGTATCCTGATTTCCTAGTGTTCGTGTATGCCATGACCTGAGTCTAATGCAAAAATATAGAGTACAGAACAGATACACTTAATCCAATGTAAGCAAGACTCTAGATACACATACATCCCATACTACATGTGCCCCATAGCAAGCCGTTTCTCCATATATAGGGATTTGAACCCATGCCATGAATTCTACTCTTGTACTCAAATTGTTTCTGAAGCTACAACGTGACTGATGAGGTTGCTCTGAAACGGTATAATCCCGCCATTTGCAGTCATATAGTGGTGTTCCCGTTTGCCACTATTGCCCGACCTCACTCAAAAATCTGACAAACTCCTGGGTTATCTGACAGCACAGGTTAGCTTGAAGCATCCCCCATGGCCACCCTTGGGTTATCCGACAGCACAGGTAGCTCGAAGCATCACCTATGACCACCCTGGGGTATCCGACAACACAGGTAGCTCGAAGCATCACCTGTGGCCACCCTGGGGTATCCGACAGCACAGGTCGCTTGAAGCATCACCTGTGGCCACCCTGGGGTATCCGACAGCACAGGTTGCTCGAAGCATCACCTGTGGCCACCCCTAGCTGATAGACCGTAGTCTATCGCTTGTTCTCACTTAGATCTAGGACATGACGGAGTTCCGAGGTCCATCGCCTAGCTCCAATAGGAATCGCTCCTATCCTTATCATGATACTTCAGAAATTAACAGACGAGATATGGATCCCATGCTCCCAACCCGTGAGAAGGCACAGACCGTATCCCTTTGACAAGAAGGGTACAACCCAATAACACCGCCTAGTGCCGGCCTATAGGACAGGTCGGATCATAAGGTATCACCCTTAACACCAACTCTTTTCCTTCGGTGAAAATGATAAAGAAAAACCTAATAAATGCAGTTTACTGAAACAAGTTGTTACCCAAATCACACTCGGTGTCGATCAACAATGTCGAGCCTGTCCGGTCTGTAAAAACAACAATCATCACGGTAATCACATCCACTGATTTTCAATACCTTCACAGGTCAGCGACCAAATAATCTCGGCCCGTGGCCCTCAGCGAGTGGTCCAACAGCGCTCCAAGGATGCAATACAATTCAATTAAGGTCAGCACACACATAACCATCAATTCTTGATCATTGATAGACTCAGACATCGAGACACCCAACACAAACCGACCGGAGCTATATCCCAACTCACGCATGTCCACCATGAGTACTAAGCGCAAGAACTTACCTAAGTTCCAAATGAAATGTTGAAACATCATTAAAAACCCGATAGCTCATGATCACCACACTGCGGTATGCAGAGGGTTCCTCGTCAATTGTCCAATGAAATAGTTCAAGAAAAAGCAATAGCTGTGACCCAAGCTACGCTCATTAGAATCCAACACACTCAGAATTTTTAGAAGGGTAGGGAGATCCACTGCAATTCTCTAGTGGACGACTCCCTCAAATTTTTATAGAACTCAAGTCCCCGAGTCAACTTAAACTTGAAGTTTAGTCTAAACAACAGGTTGCTAACTTGCAACATCCATAATTTCTAACACACAATACAGAATTGCTTGACACTACCCACTCTGGAAAGATAAAACCCCAGGCTACCACTCTCCAGTTAACCATTTTCTCAAATTCAATCGTTTAAACCCTCAAAAATACAAAAATCCATCAGATGCACAAACAGGGCAGATTTGGTCTTTCTAGCGAATACTACCTTGACTAAGACCGAATCTGTTCTATTTTTGGAAAATCATAACTCTCAACCTACAAACTAGAATTACAAAATTCCAGATGGGTTAGAGAGCTATGACTCCCTACTACAAATCTCTAATTGTCCAGTCATCCAAATTCTTAACAAATAAGTCCAGAATTATCCATCTTCACTGACTAGTCAACTTGTACTAGGTTGAACATAGCCCACTTTGAAATTCAATAACAAATCCACCTTAAGTCCAATGCTCATGAAATTTGAGATTCTCAATCTACACATATACCATTTCATTGTGTCCAAAATTCATATTTAGATTCATCTCACACAATGAGCTACAACTCTTCAAACATAGCACAATTTCAGCCATTCTTCAGTATTTACTACCCTTTACTAAATAATTTCGAAATCTCATCAAACGAACTCTAAAAATTCTAAAATTTGAGAATCATCAACTAGACTCATACCATAAGATACTCACAAAATTTCATAGCAATATCGTAAACACACAAGGAGTTATGGCCTTTGAACTTCAGTCCCCAAACACAGACAACTACAGCTGCAACTTCCAGACCCGTTGCATTCTACAATTTTTTTGAGGCATCAAACGACCTCGGAAAAATTATGAAATTTTAGACTATATTTGTGGACACATACAAGAGTGTCCACAAAATTTTTTCAGCTCAAAATACCCACGCTACACTGAGATACGAAATCGGAAATACACAGTAACTCGTAATTTAAAATTTTCATAACACACCATGTACATAAAATAAAAGAGATCATATTCACCAAATATCCCGCGAAGACTCGAAGCACCAGCATGCCATCCCACATCCAAAGTCGCTAACATATCCTATTATCAAATTTCAAAGCAATTAAGACTCAAGTCATCCAAACCAATCACGAGAGCTAATAATGCTATTTTAAATATCACACAAGCGTTTATTGAACGTCTGGGAAGCACACGTGCATTACACGTACTATTCAAATCCCGACAAGATTCATTTTCAAACAATTACTAAAATCACTCCCAAATTATTCTAATAGTCCAACTACAATTTCTACTACCATATGAGAACTAATACTTACATATATCATTCTCTTTTACAAACCCAAAACCCTAATTTACTAACAACTTGCAAACTCTCTAATAATCTGCTAATTTCTCATCTCTAGCATTCCCAACATCTCCTACCATAATATTCCTACTCAATAAAAATTAACAACACTTAATTTTATACAATAACATAAAATAGGGTATACCTTCCCGAAGCCCTCTCCACAAACCGACGCTACCACAGTGTAGAGAACTCTTCAATTAGCCATCCCTCCAAATTAATTGAAAAATCATGGACTATATCGGTGGATTTGGGAGGGGAGAGAGAGGGCCGAAATGGTTTCGGTTTGGGGTCGGGGTGGAGACAGAACGGGAAGAAAGAAAAGGAGGAGGAGGAAGGGAATGGGGGGTGGGGGGGTTTTGTAAAAGTAAATAAATAAATAGATAGATAAATAAATAATATAAGGGAATATTACATATAAGCCCCCAAGTCTCAAATATATTTCAAATAAATCCCAACTCTTTTCTTTAATAATACCAACAATACAAAATACATTAAAATTACCTCATAATAATCCTTCAAAATTAAAAAATAAAGTAGACAATATATCTGATATTTCTCAATTAAAATCAATTTTTATTAGAAAAATACATAATCGCGTGTAATTTTCAATTGCGCACAAATTACGATGCAAAATAGTCATATGCTATTTTGCAGGGTATTACAATAATAATCATACAAGTTATTTAATGTATATTCAAATTTAACTAAAAAAGAAGCGCAATCAATTTCAGTTTCTTCATCCCCAAATAATGCAAAAAATATTTCAATCAAATTCTTCATACCTTCTAATTTGATACGAGGATCCATAATGGTAGCAACACAAAACAATATAGAAGGACGATTAAAATACTTCAAAAAAAATTTGTATGCGGGTTTGACAATATGACCAACAAAAGCATCATTTAACATTTCGTTAAAAGTTTGCATCATAGTAACTATTGAAATAAAAATGCTACTAGAAGTAGATTCATATGATTTTGAAAATTTTAAAGTTGCGGTTTTAAAATGTTCTAAAATTTTTAACAAAGATTCGGCATAATACCAATCGGGGGGAGTCATTTCAAAATTGGGCATTTTTTTTGGGATACAAAAATCATTTATACATGCTTTATATTCAGTAACAACATGTAGTAAATCAAAAGTAGAGTTCCATCGGTATTTAACATCCTTTGGAAATTTTCTAAAAGGTACATTTGAAATCCTACACCAATTTTTCCATTCTCAAAATACAGTGCCACTTAATGCAATAAAATGTACACAATTTGTAATTTTAACTATATATGCATCAGCTATTTTTAATGCATCTTGAATACATAAATTTAAAATATGACATGTACATCTAACATGAAAAATATTGTCAGATGTTGGGTTTAATGTGGATTTTAAAATACTAATTGATGCATTGTTGTTAGATGTATTATCAAAACTAATACACATAATTTTATCGCTAATATGAAAAACATCACAAATTTCTAAAATACGGTTTACTATTTCAACGCCACTATGGGGATAGGGCAACGCGGCAAGTGATATGATTCTTTTTTAAAGAATCCAATCATTGTCAATCCAATGACAGGTTATTCCCATTATTAGAATATTGTTGCAACCCGTCCAACAATCCGAAGTTAAACTAACTCTACAAGTTAAACTCCATAAAATTACAATCAAAGCGTCCTTCATTTCATTATACATTTTAAAACAATCCGATTTGCAAGTATTTCTAGGGATTCTTTTAAAATGAGGGTTTAAGGCCATTTGATTAAAATTTTCTAAGTCCCTACTCTCGGGATAGAAAAATGGTAACTCTTCCTTTATTACTAATCGGCCCATTTTTCAACGAACAAAATCGGGATCATAAGGGTGGCTACCAAGTAGACCGGTTCTAGGGTGGATTTTTTGTTGGCCGGGTAGGTCAACAAGAAGATCTTTATGCACACTTAGGATGTGTCGCTTAATTGTACCCGTGCCCTCGCCCCTCTTCCATTTGTATTACTTAGAACATGTTTTACAAACTTTCAAACCTATACCCGCAGTTTCTTCGTCCGGGATATAATCGTAAAATTTATGTCAATCACTACTTTTCCCTCTAGTTTTCCTACCACTAGGGAGTTGTGTTGTTTCAGTTGGTTGTTGTTCTTCTTCTTCTTCTAATTGTATGTCTCCTACAAACTCATCGTGTGTACCCCATTGTTGGGTAGGAGGATCATGGTACTCTTCGACGGGCTCATTATGTGGAACAATTGGTGGCCTACGAGAAGTGTCGGTGGAATTTTGTCCACTTTGGCTACGACCGCTACCGCGTGATCTAGACATGTTTATATGTAGTAGTGTATGTAAAAAAAACTACACAATATAGGGGCGATAATTTACAAAAAAAATCTAGAAAACAAGAAGGTTGAGAGAGAGATCAAAAAACCAACAAACAAATAAGATACCAAAAAATTATAACTACAAAAAATATATAAATAGAAGAAGAGGGATATGAAATTTTGATACCATTCACCGTGGATACGCGTATATAAAAAAACCCGTGAAAATAAAAACAGAAGTAGAAGTAGAAATCCGGAATTGAAGACTTGAGGAGAGCTTCGAGAAGAGTTGAAGACTTGACCACTTGGAGGAGAGTTGAAGACTTGAAAACGTTGTTGAATTTTGAGTTCGATACGATCGGAAGTTGATCATGTATATGTCTTGCTACCTTTTTTCAATTGTTCACAAATTGAAATGAATTGAGTAATAATAGTAGAGAAAGTAAGAGAGTAAGGTGTGAATTTTTTTTTTGGGGTTTTGGGGGGTATTTAAAGGGAGAAAATAAAAAAATAAAAAAACACAAAAAAACACAAAAAATGGCTAAAAGAGCCGTTACTCCTCTCTGCTGTACTGTAGCAGCGATAGGGGGGGGGGGGGGGGGTTTGACCCGTTGGACCCACGGGTCAACGGTCGACCCGGGGTGGGTCGAACGTTTGACCCGTACGAGTCAAACGGTTCACAACCCGCTGGTCGACCTGCGGGTTGGCGGGCGGGTCGACATCTTTTTTGTGGGTTAACGGGCCGGGTTCAACGGGTTGAATTCGCTTAATTCGCAGCCCGAGTTGACCCGTTAATGTTAACGGGTTCGACCCGAACCGCTGTTTTGCGGGCCAGGTTAATCGAGTGGGTAATGGGTGGGTCATCGACCCGACCCATTTGCCATCCCTAACTCTAACCCTAATTACCAAACCTTAATTATCTCTCTCTATCCCCTAGCCGTCACCCTCTCTCAACCCACTCTCGACCTTCTTCCTCCTCGTCGTCGTTGTCTACCCCGACGCCGGCCAACACCCCACCGATCACCCCTCTCCTTTTTCCCGTCTGTTGTGCACCCCCAGTGTCCCCTCATTGCTATTGCCGAACAGCAGCCCACAACGCCGCGCCCTAGTCCTGTCGCTATTGTCACCCTCTCTGTGGTCGACAACCCCAGCAGTGCAGCACCGCGCCCAAGCCACCGTTGTCCCTTGCCATGGTCATCAGTTGCTAATCAACTTCTCTTGTTGCTGTCGCCGCTCTTGCTATGGTTTGCTGCTATCTTTGTGTGTGCATGTGAAGCACGTGCACCGCTCGTGTTTGTTGGTGTGGATTCTCGTCTCTTGTTCGTTCGTGTTCGTTTTCGGGATCCGTTCCTGTTATTCTAATCTTCATCTTCGTTTCCATCATCTTTATTACAGGCAAGTAGCTTGTATATGTTCTTTTTTTCATACAAGTTAAATACCGTAAGTAATCTAGTATGATAATATTTGTACTCTCATGATGATCCTATTTTGTTAGGTTAACCATTGACATCACCTCTTGATCATGAGTAGTTACAATAGTTGACACCCGTTGTATGAAAACAATTAGATTAATGGACATCTTGACTGTATGTTGGTCGTGACACACCGTATGTTGTAGATGACTTTTACATAGATGTTTGTTGAATATATGATCTCATTATAAACCATTTATGCACATGCCATGCTGATTTGAGTAACCCATGTATATCATATTTGTATGACATCTTAGATTGGAACGTTTGTAACTAAGTTGTTTGATAAAATGCCGAAAAGAACTTTTGTTTTCCTGCTGCCCTATTTTATACAGTAATTTCGACCATGTTAACATCAGTAAAATAAATAAGTTTATGAACATGATTTGTAGCCTTTGTTTTCTACGTTTCAGAAATTTCAACTGATCTGAATTCCGATTTTTGATGCATGAGTTATTGTCATTTTACTGCAGTCGTATCGTATATTCCAAATTCTGAACAATATGTATTCTGTAAGATATTTAATTTAAAACTGATACTAAAAGTAGAATTTGAACTCTATATTTTGCTGAGTATGTTTACACATTGCTAGGATCAATCCTTAATTTTTGTAGAATTAATTAATGACTTTTGTATCTCATTTCATGCTTATGAAACCAATCAATATGTTTCCAAGTTGTATGTTGTTCAGTATAGAACTATATTTTCAACCTGATTCTATTCATTCTTGATAAAATCTTTGTTATTATGAACTGTAGCCTTATTTGTCTATTTTATCATCTTTTTGAAGGATCTGGATTTCGAATTATATCTTACGAATTATCTCTATTTTGGTACTGTTGCGTTTGAACTTTTAGATTCGAGATTTTATTGCATTACTCTGTTTTCCCAATTTTGTTGACTATACTATCCATAATATAAATTCATGATATTTTATATTTTCAGACTAGATATGTTAGGGAATCTTTCAGATTTTTCTCGGATTTAAGTATGATGATTTTAAACTCTTTTCATGCCTATAAACAAGATTTTGTATTTTCTGTCTGAACACGATTTATGTATTAAACGCTGTTTTCAACCCTGTTTCTGTGGCTGATATGTGACTTATATATATGTGCTGAAATCGACAGAGAGTCTAGTTTCTAGATTTTCTAACGATTCTGGATTTTCTATTATATAGCTAAGGAATCTCAGATTTGGTACAGTAGTGTCTTGCTGTCCAGAACTGAAAGTTTCATTGTTTTGACTATTATGAGTTATTTTATCAACCGTTTGTGTTTCCTAATTCATCTTAGACTTATCCTTTGTTCATGCCATGTCTTTAGCCTATTGTATTTCTTTCACACATGTTGTTAATAATGAAAAGAAATCAAGTCGGAGTTTTTAAGGGAAAAGATTGAGTAGTGGACAATATAGAAATGCATATTCAGAAGGGAACTCGTTTTCCCCACTGTTTACTATGGTACCTACTGTTTATCTCTGGATGCATGAGGGCATGATCCATGACACTGTTTGATTGATGTTGATGTTATTGTTATTGTTTGTCTGAATATACTGCCCTATAGAAGTTCCACTACAAAATCTTAAACCGAAACTGTTTGATGTAGCAACCATGTGGTAAAATCTACGATGCATGAAGTGCTACCTAGATAGTAATAAACATTAGACATAAGAATAACCGTTTTCATTGTCTCATCATGTTACTGTTACTGTTACTATTGGTTTACTGTTGTTGTTTGTTTACTGTTACTGTTACACCCTTACTGTTAACACTACACTGTAACTACCATTTGTAGACTGTTATAATTGCTGTCTACTCCATATTAGTATTATCTGTTTAATTTAGTTAGGTTTCCCTTCATTTTCCTACTTGTATTGCTTACGGTCCAGAACTTGCATCTAACGGGTGTTATGTGTTCCTGGTTTCCCTATTTTCCTTGTAATTGCCATATAAGCAGGTTTTACTGATCAATTGCCTACTGGAGTTGGTGACAAAAAGTTATGAGCTGCGCAATTGAAATGATTTACTTAAATGTTTTGATGAACTATTTTATGTCATGGATTGTGTTGAGACTTGGGCTTGTTGTCCCAGGATTATTGTTTTGTTTCAGATCTAGTATTTATTGGGATATTTATTATTGATGCAATAAATACTGTTGAGTTATAATTGCTTTTGCAAACCTGGTCGAGTATGTTGTCCTATTTACTGTTATGATGAGTCAAGCAGATCCGTACATCTTATGGATGGTGAAAACTATCCACTGGGCTTAGTCATGGACATTCCGTATTCGTTTTGGGAAGCGGGACGTTACAGGTTGCTTCATGAGTTTTGCTCATCAGTGTACCTCCAGCTGCTGCGTCAACCATAGATCGATTTGTAACTCCTAAACCATTATAGAATATTTGAATTTGCAGCTATTTCGGTAGTTCATGATGAGGACATTTTCTCAATAACTCTTTGTACCTCTCTCATGGGTCATATAAAGACTTAGTCTCAAATTGAGTGAATGTGGTAATGCATTCATTCCTTAGCTTCGCTGTCTTTGCCGACAAAAAATACTTAGCCAGAAATTTTTGTACAAGTCCTTCCCAAGTAGTAATACTACCGGATTGTAGAAAATTTAGCCAAACCTTCGCCTAACCTTTTAGTGAAAAAGAAAAAAGTCTCAATCGAATTGCATCATCTGATACACCATTATGCTTTAAAGTGTCACATATTTCTAGAAAGTCTGCAATGTGAACATAAGGATCCTCGTGCGATAGTCCTCCAAATTGAATAGTCTGTTGAATCATTTGAATGATTGCCGGTTTAATCTCAAAATTGTTAGTTTCAATAACCGGCCTTTTTATGCTTGATGTTACTCCATTAAGTGCGGGCATAACATAATCTTTCAAAGCCTTGTTTTCCTCATTGTGGGCCATTGTGATACACTTCTATGTCCTAAAACATAACTATTAAAAAACAGAAAAAATAAAAAAATAAAAAATAAATATAAAATCCAAATTAGTAACAATCTAGCAATTATCAATATCAATAAAAAAATAATTAGTCCCCGACAGCGGCGCCAAAAACTTGATGGGATATTTTGCAAGTGTACAAAATCACAACAAGTAGTATAGATAAGTAAAAAAAGTGTCGAACTCACAAGAACTAATTATTTTATTGAGTACCGAAATAACTAGATTAACTACTATTTAGAAAATTGAAAATACGATAAAGAAAACAACTAAATTAAATTAAACTAAGGAAATAAATAAACTAATTTAAAAGGAATGGAATCCGAAATTTGGTTGTTTGTTAATAGAAAAATTAATTATAGGACTTTTGATTTCACCTAATTAATCCCACACAATTCATAATTCCATGTGAATAAAAATATTATTTTTCCAAGTTGTAAACCATAATTCCCAAAGTATTCAATTTTCTCACTCAAGCAATATCAAAAATATTCTCAACTAACTATTAGTCATATTTCATGCACAAATTAATAATTGAAAATTCATTAAGATCTATGAATTTCCTAACGGTCACATTAACAGCGGTTCGCTTTTGTAACGGTATTTAATTTTATTAATTCGAAATTCCAAATTACTAGTTTGGTCTCTCCATGATTTAACAAATCATACAAAAGTAAGATAAACAATTGTAAGTATTAAGAACAAAAATGAAATACACAACCATACAAAAATAGAAAAATAATGTTGAATTAAAATTATGTTATCAAAACTAGGCTACATCGAACCTCTAGAAAAATAAAATTAGTTCATAATAAATTTGCAACTAACAAACATGTTCATGGATTGCATAATAAAAATTAGAAGAGAAACGAAAGAACTCAATTTTGCAGAAAATCCACGTATCAAAATCTACGCCGTCTTCTTCTTTCTTTCTTTCTCTCTTTGCTTCTCTCTCTTCCGTCGATTTCCGCGCCTCCACCTTTTTCACGCTGCCTTCTTTATTTATTTATTTATTTATTTTTCCTTTTTCTCCTTCTGGTCCCGCCACCACCAACCCACAGAATCCCGTTTCCTTGCTGCATCTTTATATAGAAGAGATTAGGTAGGTAGGATTTGATAATTAGGGTTAGATAAATAAATTAATTAACTAAATTATAAGATTAAGATTAATCTTTTAATTAATTAACTAACTAACCCAATCTCAAAACCAACTTTCATCCGTACTCTTTCTTTTCTTTTCTTTTTTAAATTATTTTTTTATTGCACAATTTCATTCCACCCCTTACTTGACCATAATATTTTAGATTGGTTCTTCAAAGTGCCAATTTGTAAACACGTGTATTTGGGTACTTGAATTTTGAAATCTTCATCATTGTTTTCTTCCATGATTTCACCAAAAATGTCCACCTTTTGCACTTATCCATCTCATTCCTACAAAAACAAACAAATAAATAATATTGAATAGAAATAAGATAAATTTCAAAGAAATACATGAGAACTCGCAATTTTAATGCATAAAAGAGTACTAAAAATTATGTACAAATTTCACTCATCATCTTCCTAAGTCCCAATCAACCATTTCCTTCTTCAGGCGAGCCAATTCTAGGCTCAATTGTTGTGACCTCTTAAAGCAGAAAGAAAATGCTGCCTCTCGGTCCCTGGCCTCTCTACAACAGCGTGTCAAGGTAGACCCCAACAACTTCACCTTACCCCTAAGATTTTCGAACCCAACACCACGGGGATCAGCCAAAATAGGCTCGACCATCTAATAAAAGAAGAAAGAGTTATGTCACTCCTAGTCTTGTGGACTTAGCCAAATCTCATGAACACAAAGCGCCCCATACAAAACATCACATGAAAAAATTTCAAGTCCAAAAGCTCGGCCTAAAAATTCTTTTTCATTCATCAATCCATGTCCATACAAAAGCGGTGGTCATTCCGCATTCGTTTAAACATAAAAAAAAGAATGAAAAATAAAAGACAAAACTACTGCTGGGAGAGGAAGGCACCTCTTTGACTCTAGCAGCGTTAACCTAGGGGGTGTCCGAATTGGGCTCATCCTCATAGGCAGGCGAGCGATCATTCCCTTCGCCTTCGCCGTCACCTCCTCCCAGAGTAAATGGGAGCTCGAGAAACTTCATGGAGAAGTGGAAAACCTCAAACTCAAGATGGGGGTAATTTATCAACGCATGTTCAAGGGCCCGCTTGTACCCCTGATCCTGGGCGTAGATGACCTTGTCGATGGTGCCCAGCTTCTCGGCCTGCAGCTTCTTCTCATTCTCCTGCGGGAGGGCCTTCTCCTTTTCCAGCCGAGTATGGTCGTCGGCGAGGGTGAGTTTCCAAGGCTTGGACCAGCAGATGTTCTGCTTGGATTGAAGGAGCTCGTGAGCATAACACGTCCTCAACTCCGCCCTTTGCAAATTTGCCTACAAACGAGGAGCAGGGACTTAGAAATTTTCGATGAAATGAAAAGACCAAAAGATGAGGCTCAGGGAACACTTACTGCCATGTTGGGCTGAGCCCACTTCATGAAGCACGATACGAGGGTCTCGGTTGCGAGGCTTTCCCTATCCCGAGGAGTGGTCAGGTTATCCACTGCCTCGATCACCACCAGACCCTCCATCAAAGAGTCTGTCGCCTTCACAGACCAGTTGGGCCCCATAGGCTATGTTGTATGGGGTTTGGGTCATTAAAAAAATGAGATAAGAGAAGTGGGGTGCTGTGTGTGCAGTGGAGCCCAGGTGGGGTGTATGCTGCACGTGAGGGGAAGAAGGAGGTGGTGTGTGCTAGTGTGTACGTTGAACATGGAGTGCACATGCACTGGGTTGTGCTTTGGTGTGGTGTTTGTCCCACATCGGTTGGGGATTGTGATGTGTGTATAAATAGAATAGCCTATGATCATAAGGTACCTAAAAGTTATAACACATTTTGTGAGGTAAACCTATGGTAGGCAGTTGTTCGGATCTATTTTTCGAGTGTGCGCACATGTGCAGTCGCGTGTGGAGCTGAGCGGGGCTTGGGGCGCTACAAATGGTATCAGAGCTGACTTTCGACACCGATCGTGGGTAAGAGTAGGTTAGAGATACTCCTGAGATAGAGTTAGGACAGTACAGGTCCCGGGTAGGGCTGTACTGGTAGCAGAATCAGAAAACTCCACTCCACATCGGCTAGAAAGGGGATCCTGGATCAGATTGCAAGTTCCTAGGCTCAGTGATGATGCTGAGTTCTTAAGGGTGGTGTGTGTGTGTAACACCCCGTACTTAAGAGTATATATATAATATTATATTGGAAGAATAGAGAATATAATAATAATAATAGTAGTAATAATAATGTGTGTGTGTGTGTGTGTGTGTGTGTGTGTGTGTGTGATGTGGTAGTTGGGCCTATAGAAGTGAGTATTGGCTGGGGTGTATGGGATTTATGTGAGGTGATGCGAAGAGAAGGGGTGGCCACGTGGAGGAAGAAGGTGGATGTGGGGCTGGGGGGGGGCTTGGCTATGTGTGCGCGCGTCAGAGAAGGAGAAGTGCGCGCTGGTGTGGGATTTCCTAATCCCACATCGGAGGTGATTAGGGAAAAAGAGTAAATTAGAATGTTTATGATCTTAAGGTACCTAAAAGCTATAATACCTTTTGTGAGGCATGCCTATGATGGACAGTTGTTAGAATTTGTTTTGTTCACGTGTGCGTGCACGCTTAACCGCGTGCGCAACTGAGTGGAGCTCAGGGCGCTACAAGGCAAGGTTGTAAATGGCGTTAGTCGGTGGCGGTTCGGTCAAGGGGTGCCTAGCGCCGGTCAAGGGGTGTCTAGCGCCTAGGCGGCTCCTAGGCAGGGTCTAGGTAGTTGAATCTGTTTTGCCAATTTAGTTAATTTCAATCCTTATAATTATGCAATCCAATTACAAATATTCATCATGTTCTTGTGTAATGTGTATAATTAAAGGGTGTTTATGCAACAAAAAAGGTTCCACATGCAATTAAAAAAATAATTGTCCAATTGTAATATGTGCAATATGTCAATATGTGTAATATGTGTAACATGTACTATTGTAATATGTGTAATAGGTGTAATATGTGCAATCCATCACCAATAATACAAAAAAAGTAAAAACAATTCCACTACTATTAAAGATCCATACAAATTATATAACAGATTAATAGATTAATAGTAGTTCTCTTTTTTTGTGTTATTTTAGAGTATTTAAAATTTTAAAATATATAAAACGTTTGGACGTTGGACATTAGGCGAATGCCTACTCAACAAGACGGCCGCCTAATCGCCTCTAACCGCCTAGACCACCGCCTAATGTAAAGGCGGTTCGTTCTCCTCCATGTGAGCGCCTAGGCGTCCGAGGCGGACGCCATTTAGAACACTGCTACAAGGAGGCCCAAATACTTGATTGGAAAACTATCAAACTTACAAAAAATTCCACCTCCTTCACCTCTAAACTTCAAATCCCCCTTCCCCCCCCCCTTCGACCCCAGAGCTGCAACCACCTCTCCCTTGTCTCCTGAGTTGTTTCTTTTCCTCACCCTTGTCCTACCACAAAATCATATCACTTATTAGAAGTTATATCGGAGTCTACTGATTTGTAAACTTACAGTGGAACTCACCGTGCTTGAGCTAAGTGGATGTGGGCCCACAGAAGGCATCCTTCACTAGCCAAATGCTCCAGAGATTCCCCTTGTCACTGCAACCATCCCCGCCCCCCCTGATGTTCTTCTGCCAACTCCACCCCTACCCTCTGCTTCTGAACAAGCACCTCAACAACAAAACACAAATCTACTGATCCCCCCCCACGTCGAGGAGGAACAGAGGCTCAGACAATCTCGTATCCTCGTGCGTGCACACCAAGGTGCACATCAGTGACGGGACGATCGAGAGCTGAATCATCATTGCCCCTCTGCATCTCTGCCTAGAGGACAGGCCCTTTCGAGCGTAAAAGAACCCCCCCGATGGATCAGCGATGCCATCACAGAGGAGGACTTGATCAACGGTACCACGACCAAGGTCGTCACACTAACTGCAATTCCATCAAAGGACCCTTCATCCACAAAAAAACAATCCTTACCACACTACTTCTGAATACAGTCACCTACACCATCACCAGAGACCGAGGTCCCCCGCACACCACTACAATTGTCCACATTACACTCCACCCCCAAAAAGATCCCCAGTCTCCAACCGCAACCCCCCCCCCCCACAAGCCTCTTCAGTTCGCAACCCTCCACATTCTCCCCCGCAATCGAAAGAGGAAGTCCAAGACTCGCTAAAGTCCGTGCTTGTGTGGACCTAGGAAAGGGGTCCAAACAACAAAACTTTAGGAGGAGAGACCCCAGTTCCAAATGTGGAGTCGGCAGAAGATTGGTCTGAAGTAGTCAGAAAGAAAAACAGAGGAAAAAAGAGAGACAATAACTCACCTCCATTTCAACCAGATAACAGAAAGAAACAGAGAAAGAGGAAACGCAAATCGGTTCCTTATTTCAACTGCGGTGACTTGGGTCACTACTGGAAGGATTGAACGAAAGAGGTTAGGTGCTTAAAATGTATGAAGTGGGGACATATGTCGTACGCCTGCATGAACGTCGTCAACTCTAATAATGAAGACGAACGCCCAGTGAGCAGAGGGAGATCTCCGGATAACCCATCTCTTATCAGGTTCGCAAATAGTCTGGACACAATCAAGAACAAAGAAAAGTGGCTAAGCCAATGGTGTGCTGTTGCCAGTGAGGTCGGGGAGCCCCTCCGAAACCCACCTCCTCCAAGCATTAAACTCCAAGTGGCCAATGAGGGCCCACAGGGACTGGGTGGCAAAAAAGATGTGCCACCTTTAGTTCCTGGTGTCGTTCCCTTCGCCGGAGAAGATGATCGAGGTCACCAACTCGGGTACGGTGGACTTTGGTCATTTCAAGGTGGAGTTTTTCGCATGGTCACCGACATTCGGAGCTGAGTTGCCCCAAGGCGACAAGTACTGGATTTGGATCCATAATGTGCCATTACACTTTTGGAAAAAGGAGGCTCTGCAAGAAATCATCTCCGATTTTGGAACTGTCAAAGAGATAGATAAGAAGACGGTGCGACGCTCGGAAATCAAATCTGCTAGGATCCTAATCAGAAGCGCCGACATCTCCCTTATGCCACGGTTCGCAAAAGTATTCTCATTCAAGGATTTGTACCTCATTCGCTTCGTGCTTGATAAGCGAGCAGAGACAGAGGAGGAGCTCATGCCCATCACTTCCCTTACGTCTCCACCCTCCCTCAGAGACGGCCGCACCTACAAACAGGTGGCCTCACCGAAGTGGGACCTGACCATAGATGGGGCTCATGAAGTAGAGCGTGCGCACAGAGAGATCATCAAAGCCACAAGAGGGAAGGAGGCGCGACAGGACCAACCGGTGGGGGGATCAGAAACAAAAGGAACTTCGTTGATCACCGTTGGTCGAGAACGATGCTTGACCAATGGATCAAACGATCAGGGTCACCCATTTCCAGATTTGGGTAGTTTGGAGGAGTCAGAATCAACCCATGGAAATGGGGGGCCAAAAGGAAGCTCAAAGAGGTAGTCAACTTCTCGAAGATGGTGGGGAGCTACGGCGAGTGGAACAGATGATGGAGTCAGAAAGTACAAGATCTAGAAAGGGTAAGAGCCCCTTGAGAAACGACATGCATAGTCAAACTCCAAAAGGGAAAAAGCTGAAAGCTTGGGACGAGAGCGGCTAAGGGTAGGTGCCACTATGGGGAAGACGACGAACATGGAGTTGTTCGAAGACAGAGATTCGAACTCAAAAGAGATAAGAACGAGTATAGAGGAAGATGTACAGGGAAAGATGAAAGAGGGATCTGGAAAAAAACCCTTTGCCTACTTCGGTGATAATGCCAAACCCCTCGACTTCTTTGCCCAACGCATCGGTCGCCCTGCAATCCGATAAAAAGAGAACACGTCGCCCAAGCTCTGACGAAGTCGCCATAAATGAGGTTACAATGGCTCGCACAGAGATGGAGCACTATTGTGTTCCCAAAGAAGGGATCATAGAAGGTTCGTTTATAGAGGGGAGTTTTATTGTGTCGAGTGTGGACCTTTCATATGGGCCTAAAGAGGGGCCCAAGTCGATTGAAAAACATGGAGTTGTTGAGAGGTCCATCTGTTCAAACGTAAACCACTTGGTCAGGCCCATATGTTCAAACCCTAATGCTGGATTCTCTTGCCCCCTCTTGACTCAGGTGCTGGTTGAGCTCTATGGGGCAACAAGTGCCGAGGGCGGGAGCCACGTTGATGAAGATGATTGTGAGGATAGACTAAACCTCGAAGATGATTATGTATATTCGGAAGGGGAGTCTTCTGATTCTGAGGAACTGGCCGTTGACCAACTGGGATCTCCCCTGAATTTGTACCCTCCACATTCCCTACTTCGCAACTGGGATTCTGAGGAACAGGGTTTAGGGTGCAGAAAGTCACTAAGAGGGCTATTGAGGAGTCCTTAGATGACTACTTGAAGATTGCTGCAGCCACTAAAGCGGTTAAGACAAACGATGGAGGTACGTTCCTTGCTTCTATTTTTAATTTCATGACTGATTCTGAAATATTCAATCTAGCCGAAACCTATGGTCTAGCAGTTAGCAATACTGGTAGGAATTCCTTCCTCCTAAACAAGATTAGAGGACGGGAGAGCGAGAGAGTTATTCTAATCTCGAACTCGTCTGCCAAAACGAGTAATGGTCCCTCTTCTAACTGTAATTAATGGAAGCTCTCGTCTGGAATGTTAGGGGCATGGGTAGGTAGGGTAAACGAGAAATAGTAAGGGATGTCATCGCCAAATCAAAAGTGAGCATCGTTGGTCTGCAGGAAACCAAACTTACCCATAGTTCTAGACTTAAGAGGCTGGAGGGGTATCGTATCTCTGAATGGAAGTTTTGCCCATCTGCAGGGGCCTCTGAGGGTATTGCCTTAGGTTTCAATCCCGACTTGTTTGATTGCCTAGATGAAGTTCACGGCCAATTCTCGTTGTTAGTCTTGCTTCAACGTAAAGCAGGCCGGTGGACCCAGTCTGTTACAGTGGTCTATGGGCCGCACACTAATACAGTTAGGGTGAATTTCTGGTATGAACTACGAGCAATTCACGCGCGGTGGCTACACCCATCGGTGGTGGGAGGAGACTTTAACATCACCAGGTTTGCCTCTGAACACAAGGGCAGAGGATCTAGTGATGCGGATAGGAAAACGTTTAACGAGGTTATCGCCGACCTGGAATTGGTTGACATCCCCATCACTAATAGACTCTTCACCTGGTCAAATATGCAAGCGGCTCCCATATTAGCTAAGCTCGATAGGATCTTGGTCTCCGCAGACTGGGAGACCAAACTCCCTTTGACTTGGGCCAAAGCTCTTCCTTAACCAACCTCGGATCATGTCCCTATTATCCTATCGTCAGGAGAAGTGCACCCCAGGAAATCACCTAAGTTCAGATTCAAGAAAGCGTGGCTGGAAATCAATAGTTTCCATCACATGGTTTACTAGAATTGGTCCCGCCCGACTAGGGCTACTGAAGCAACTGCTATCTAGTGTGAAAAAATTAGAAGACTGCGGGCCAAACTCGGAAAATAGAACCGAACCAGATTTGCGCTAATCTGGAGAGCAAAAGACGCACTCCTTGAAGATATTGAGGAGTTGAAAAAGACGGATGAAACTAGAAATCTAGTACAGGAGGAGCGAAATAGGTTGCTTCAGCTCTGCGAAGACATTCACCAACTTTATAGATTGGAAAAAATCAAATGGTAACAACGATCAAGAATTATGTGGCTCAAAGAAGGACATGTGAATACAACATTCTTTCACCGTGTGGCTAGTGCTAGACGGAGATCTAATCTCATCCATTCACTCCACTCGGATTCTGGAGAGATTCAAGGAGAGGAGAAAATCAGGGTAGAGTTCAAATCCCACTTCAAACGACTCTTTGGACAAAGGAGGAGCTGAGAGTCCCGCTCCACCATGAATTCTGGCAAGGTTCCGCGAACGGATCTGACCCAATGCTTCAAACCCTTGAAACACCTTTTACGGAAAAATAAATTGGGGAGGCGGTACAGTAACTCGGAAAGGACAAAGCCCCAGGCCCAGATGGTTTCCCTATCATGTTCTACCAAGTGTTCTGGGAGGAAATCAAGGACGACCTGATTAAGTTGTTAGCTGATCTGTATGACCATAAACTTAAGCTAGGAAATTGAATTTTGCTGAGGTTGTGTTGATCCCCAAGAAAGAAGACTACCTGCGGGTGGGAGATTTCTGCCCTATTAGTCTCCTCAACTGCTCAGTTAAGGTTATTTCCAAGACCCTGGCTAATAGGCTGGAAAAGGTGATGGACAGACTCATCAGTAACGAGCAGACAGGGTTCATTAAAGGAAAGTGTATCTAGGATAGTATGGCCACGGCGGAAGAAACTATCCACCACTGCCACACGACAAATGCTAAGAGCTATCTCTTGAAATTGGACTTTGAGAGAGCTTATGATTCGGTTGAATGGGATTGTCTCTTGGAAGCAATGGACGAAAGAAGATTCTAAACTAGATGGATCAGATGGGTCCCCACATGGCTCACCACCAGCAGAACTGCAATTTTAGTGAACGGTGTCTCGGGTCACCCTTTCTCTTGTAAACGGGGCCTTAAACAAGGTGATCCACTTTCACCACTCCTCTTCACCATAGTGGCAGACGTGTTGAGGACCATGATGGCTAACTGTACTAAGGCCGGCTGGACAGCGCCAGTGGCTAGAGGAGTTAATCGCCAAGGGTGATCCATCCTCCAACTACCGATTTCAAAGGAATTCTTTATTGTTTTGAAGCGTGGTCTGGTCTCAGGGTTAACTACCACAAAAGTGCTCTTATCTCTATTCCCATTTCATCTGAGGAGGCTCTAGAGCATGCCACGATTCTCAATTGCTCCATCGAGAGCTTCCCCATCAAATACTTGGGGCTACCACTGAGACCGGGGAAACTAAAGAAGGCATACTGGTTACCCCATCAGATCTGATCTCAACCGTTGATTGTCTTGATCTTGATCATCTCATCAAGATCCGTGCCGATTGTGCTCGTTGCCCGGGATCCATTCCCGTTATTCTTCGTCGGATTCATCGCCACCCCAAGGCAAGTATCTTCTTGTATATTTCGTTTTCTAGTGCAAGTTTTTCCTTGAAAATACTGCAAGTAGATTGTAGATGTAACTCCTCTTTGTTTACCATTGATGATCTTATGTTTCGCCTTATCTATCACATAATCTAAGAGTCACAGCCCTTTGTTGATACACTTGTTCACAACCGGTAAAATTTTGACACATTTCGTGCAAAAAGTGTCCTATTTGGTTTCCGTTCCGTCTTGGCTTGTTGTTTCGACCCCGATAGTACTAGAATCTGAACTTGAGTCCTGAATATAAAATATAGCCCCAAGTATCTAGTTGCCAATAACATCCAGAATTTGAGTTATGGTTTAGGAGATATCGCAGTTTTATTGCTGTTGTGTCGGTAATCGCGGATTCATAAAAACTGTTGCACCACTTTGGTTTACAACTATTTTAACTATGCTACCAGTAAGTAAATGACTTGAAATTTTTCATGCTGATACTGGACACCCTAGAGAACATTCCCGAATTTTCTCAGAATAAATTAATGAAGTTTCAAACCTATTTTATATGTATAAACTCAGCTTTACAAATTCTGGCTGAACACAAATGCTGTATAGTTTGTTGTTTTGACATCAATTGCTACAACTTTTATGTATCTTAATTATATGCGTTGGAACCGGACAGGAGTCTAGTTTCTAGACCTTCTGACAGATCCACATTTTCTATCTTGTAGTAACGGAAATCACAGTTTTGGTGCAGCAATGTCATGCTGTCCAGAATTGGAATTCTCGTAGTTCTTGAAAATCTTAATTTGTGTTGACCATCGAATATGCTTTATAATTACCTTAAACTTGTTCCATGTTCTTGATCATGTTTACTTGACCTATTTTGCACATTTTCATGTTTGTTTGATGATAATAATAAATAATAAGTCGGGGTTTAAGGAAAAGACCATAGTAGTGGACGATATAGATAAGTGTACTCGGAAGGGGGCCCATTTTTTCCAGTACTTGGTTCATGAACTTGTTTTCTCTTGAAGGATTCATGAAGCCATTACTCAGCTCATGAACTTGTTGGATTAATGAACTCACTGTGTGGTTCTTGAACTTGTTAGTGGATTCACGAACTTGTTAGTGGATTCATGAACTTGTTTCGTGAACTTGTTACTTTAATTTCGGATTCATGAACCATGCTTGCTTGATACTTGATGCCTGGTTACACCGCCCTATAAAATCTACCACTAGGCCTAAACAAAACTGTTTGTATGTCGCAACCATATAGTAAAAGTAGGGGTGCATGAAGTGCTATCTAGATAGAATTAAACATTAGACTTAAGATTGACTTGTCACTTGTACACACTTGATACCCTACCTGAGACTTGTTACTTGAGACTTTTTACTTGTTACTTGACACTTGTACGTGATACTTGTTACTTGATGCTTGATACCATTACATGTTCACTTGCCACTTGTTCTACTACTAGCACTTGTTACCCAATCTTGTCACTTGAGTTGTCTTTCTTGCTAGCTAGTTTCTTGAATCCCCCTACTTATTGCATCCCTATTATATTATATTATATATTCTTGATTGCAAATCATGTTCCATATTTCTTGCACTTGTTTTCATACCCTTATTTGTACGACTTGCGGCCCTAATTTGCATTAAGGGCGTTTGTCTTATTTTCTCTATTTTTTTTCCTTACATATATATATATATATATATATATATATATATATATATATATAGATTTTGGAGATGAATTGCCAGCTTGAATTGGTGAGCAGACGTTCTAGGCTTCGCTTGGAGATGAGACTTGCTTTAAAATATTTTGTTTTTGAATTATTTATTTCTTTTGTTACTTAAATCTTGTAACGGGCTTATAGTCCCGAATTTTATCTTTTGATCCAGAATTGAAAACTATTTGAGATATTATTATTTTGTTTCAATTGTTTTCTGTTGATTAATAAATTATTCATGCATGCGTGGTTGTGTACATTATGATATATTCCTGTTATGATGTTGAGTCGATCCTACATCTCATGAATGATGAAAATCATTCGCTGGGCTTTGTCACACGCTCGTATTTCGTGTTTTTGGGAAGTGGGGCGTGACAAGATTTTTAGTGATATCAGAGCCAGGTTTGGCTAATGTGTTAGTTTGGCTAATACATTAGACAGGCTTGACTCAGTCAGGATTAACTCAACATTAAACAGGCCATGCAATCACATGAACAATTTGATAATCAGCTCGATCTGGACACTAGCCTTATCCCATTAATTTTGATCCCTTCATATTCAATTCTTTGATTCCTTGTTTCCTTCCATCTCTTACAGTCGTCCTGATTTGTTGATTTGATATTGGGTATAAATTTATTCATTCCGTACCCATGTTCTTTTGATTCTGATGCGAGTAATCTCTTATTTCGGCTTGCCTTGTTGATCCCTTCTTATTTTAGCTTGTGTGTCATTCATTACTTTCCATGCCTTCCATTCATCTTCATCTGTTGATTCATATTGTGTATCATACTAGTTGTTTCTCCCCTATATTGCTCTCCTTAAATTCCAGTGCTATCTATTCTTTTCTTCCCACTTGTTTCGTCGATCGGCATCGGTTGATCTGCAACGACATGTTGCTTGTTCAATTCCTACTTTACTGTATATTTTTATGATATGTTTATTGTGTAAATTTGCTACACTGCATATTTATTTTCTAATTCACATTGCATTGTGCTTATGCATGTATTTCATTCCGTTTTTCTCCCTACTTTTATAAATCATTTTCACTACTACTATTTTGTACTATTGTATTTGATATTTATAATCTATATATCTATTTTGATATTCCATTGTGTGACTTTCAACTCCATTTCTTACTACTATTTTTATATCACGAATTTCAAAATATAACATCATACTTAAATTAAATGTCCCATATCCCTGTGCATATGAAAGGTTACATCTTCCATTTCACCATTTCGGTGCAACCTAATGTCGAGATGGCAAATATGCAACTCGATGTCATTGGAGGCAAAACGCAACTGGGTGTCATGGAGGGAAAATGTGCAACCGAATATCCAGACGGCAACCTGCAACCTGATGTCGTGAAGGCAAACATGCAACTTGATGTTAGGGATGCAAGATTTTCCACCTATTTGCTAATTGATATTTCAAGATTTTTTACTTATATAATGAAACTAATGGTAAAGAAATATTTTCTTTATGACATTTTTTTAATATAATTACACTTTATGTTTCCATACAATTTGAACTAGTATAGTCGATTTTATTCTATTTTGTGTTTACAATTTTTTTTCATTATGTCAAGATTGAGTACATCAACTATGGTCTAAGTTTTCGTTCTTTTATGAATTAGTATTTATTGCCACCGTTTTCCAATTCTTTAACATTTTAGATTTCTCACTTACTTTTGTATCCACGTCCTAATTAATGATTTGACGCTTATTTCTATAATACTTAATGAACTCCTTTTAAGTCTTCTTGCATATATATATACTTTGATCTATTTTGCTCGTTACACTTTAATGTGTTTTTCGAGTATTGATTATAATGTCAACATTCACTAATTATTATATGTCTTTTACATTCATTGTTATTAATATTTTCTAAACTTAGCTAAATTTGTTCGTATTTCTATATATCTTGACTGGTTATTTTTCCAAAACTATTTTTTTATATCACCTTTAAAGTTTGTGTTCCTTTGTTGTTTGTATGGTTATCAACCTTTTTATATTTGGGTTTTATCTCTTCACTTTTGACTTCTTATTATATGTGAATAGCTTCCCTGTTTTCTTATGATTGGGGATTAATGGTGTATTTTGACTTCGCCTTCCATTTATAATTGATCGACTATATATATTCTGTTTGATTTATTTATAGAGTTAATAAGCCAAATTCTTATTTTGTTTTATAATGTTATTATTACTACTATTATTATTATTGCTATGGTTTTCGTTATTAATATTAGTATCATTATTATTATTGATATTACCATTGCTATTATTATTGTTGTTTTCATTATTTTATTATTGATGTTAATATTGAAATACCTTCATACAAAAAAAAAATGTTGAACCCAAACTATATTCTATTTTGCATTATTATTCTTACCAATATTGTTAATATATTTTGTTATTGTTATTAATATTATTATTGTTATTATTATTATTGTTATTATTGAATTATTTTTTTATGAATGCGTTGAATCCTATTCGGTCATGTACGTATTATCATTATTATCGGTATTGCTAACATTTTTAATATTATTACCAGTATGATTATGATAATTTTTATTACTGTTATTATTATTTTTATTATTATTTTTATTTTTAATATGTGTTGTTATTATTATTGTTATTATTATTCTATTATTGTTATTATTATTCTATTATTATTGATATTATTTTTTTTAATATTAGTATTTGTTGTTATTATTATTTTTGTTAAAGCCCATTAGTTTGATCTATGGCATATCTTTTAATTATTTAAATTGAAGCCAACTTTATATTCATTTTGCATTATTTATTTATATTTACCTTAAGTCCATACTCCCCTTGATCCTGGTGTCTCATTCTTGTCTTCCTGCTCGGTTCGTCAATTGGTGTCATTTGGCGTACAACGACATGTATGTTGCTTAGGACATCACGATCAGAGTGGCGCAGCGGAAGCATGGTGGGCACATAAACCGCAGGTCCCAGGATCCCTTGTTGCTTCTAGTTCTTTGTATTGTTTGCTTTCCTCTATCCCTTGCATTTGTCCTCATCCGTTGACTCATTTCTTGGTTCAACTCTTCCTTGTCCATCCTTTCTTCGATTCCAGCCATATTTATTTCATCTCCTTGCTTTGTTCTCTTGCGTTGTTCTTTCCTTTTAATACCATTTATTCTCTTTCATGCAGTCCATTTGATATCGTTGTTATCCACTTTCTTCTTTTTCTAGTGTTACCACTGCTTTGTTCCTTTCCCTTTAACTCTCTATTTTGTTATTTTCAATGTTTGTTTTGCCTTGTCCTATGTACCACCTAAGCAAATTTCGAGGACGAAATTTTGTTGTAAGGCGGGTAGGATTTGTAACCCCTGTTCCCCGTATTTGTATTTTTCTGCTGTATTTTATTCCATTGTATTCTTTTTATCAGTGAGATCTGTATTTTTGTTCCAGTTCTAATAAAAATCATTTCATTGTTTCGACTCAGTTTTGTGCCAATATTCATTGCTATTGTATTATCTTTGTCAGCTCTGATTTGCTGTTCTTCAATGAGATTTGACTGTTTCATCTCATCTATTTCTTTTTCCCTAATTATAGTGAATTTTGATTCAATCTTCTTTTGGATCCTACTCAAACCCACTACCCAATAACCCTACAACCCGAAACCCGTTTATCCTCAAACCTAATAACCCTATTCTATATTCTTTTGGATCTTCTTTAACCCCTAACCCATATATCCAATAACCTATGCACCCAAAACCCGTTAGCCCATACACCTACCCGTTACCCATATTTCCCTCACCCTATATATAGATAAACCTGTTCATCTACATGTGTAACCCTAATCTCCTACTAAACCCAGCCGTTTCATCTTCCTTCATCCCTTCCAAAACCCATCTGCCGCTCATCTCTCATCCCTGTCTCCCTCCCGAAGCCTGCAGCGCCCTGGTCTCCTCCACAGCACTGCAGTCAATGCCAACAGTCCGCAACCCCCTCTAGCGCCTCCGCCTGCTGTGCCGCCCCCCTGTGTCTCTCCGTCGACACACAACAGAAGGCAGTAGCAACTGCAACGCACCCCTGTGCCCTCTGACTGTGCTGCCTCGCGACCCTCCCTGTGTCGCGACCCTCGTTGCCGTCCCCGTTCGCCGTCACCGTGCCGCTCTCCGACTGCAGCGACCTCCCGTCGCTGTTGTTCCCTTCCATTCGCCGTCCGCCAATGAGCCAGCGCCGAGCTGAGTTGCTGTTTATATGGAGTTTTTGATCATGTTGAATCTCGGCCGTCCGATCTCCTTTGTGATTCGGATCCGATCAGATCAGATCTTGGCCTCCCGATCTCTTCACGATTCGGATCATCATCACCAGATCATCAGCATCAGCCCTAGAGCATATCTTAACCGTTTGATCCGATCGTGATCATCATGATTAGATCAGAACTGATCTCAACCGTTGATCATCTTGATCTTGATCAGGTCATCAAGATCCGTGCCGATCGTGCTTGTCACGCCTCGCTTCCCAAAAAGAGTACGGAATACGGATACGCGACAAAAGCCCAGCAAATAATTTTCATCATCCACAAGTTGTTCAAGAATCTTTACAACATTCACAAGAATCATCAGAGTCGGAAGCAAAAGTATCAACCAACATGCACATATGAACCAAATACCAACAAGAACACTTAAAATCAAATACATTAATCTCAAATAGTCATGATCTGAATAAGTCAAAATCCTGGGTCACATTGCCCAAATACAAATAAATCCAAGTAGCAGATACAATTATTCATGAATAATAGGAAAATATATAAATGTAGCAAGAGCTCCAGCAACTAATATCTCATCTCGGCTATTCCATCTGGCAGCTTATCTCCAAAATCTGCAATTTAATAAATTGCAGGAAAGAGAAAAAAAGAAAACAAGGTACCCGTCAATACAAGTTACGGGCCACTTGTAGTGCAGGATACAAGTACATGAAAAAAACTAACTAGCAATATGAAATAAGCATGATGATAATGTATAATAACTAGCATGGTAAGGTGAACAATTACAAGTAGCATGTACCAAGTGTCAAGTGAACAAGTATCATATAAACAAGTATCAAGAATCAAGAATCAAGTGTTACGAAATCAAGTATCACAACATCAAGTAACAAGTAGCAAGGGTCAAGTAGTCAAGTACAAGTGTCAAGTATTATGTTCAAGTATCATTTTCAAGGATCATGTATCAAGTCTTATAGTGATTACTATCTAGGTAGCACTTCATGCATCTCATCTTTTACTACATGGTTGCTACAACAAACAGTTTCGATTTAGATTTCATAGTGGACCATATAGGACAGTGTACTCAGAAAATCACAGAATCACAGAACTTGATCGGTAACAGAAATCAACTTGATCGATAAACTTGATCGGTAACTTGTTCGGTAAACTTAATCGGTAAACTTGGTCGGTAACTTGATCTGTAACATTTCATACAGGAAACACAAGTCTCCTTCCGAGTACACGTTTCAGCACTCCACTACTAGATCTTTCCCATTAAACCCCGGCTTAGTTATCTGTTATTATTATCAAACAGGCATGTATAAGCATGAAACAATGTCAAACTAATATGATATAATCAGTATCAAGTCTAGGGTAACAGATAAGCACGCATAGACAGCATGACAGTACAGTACAAAAACAGTGATTCCCGTTACTACAAAAATCCAAATCTAAATCCGTCAAAAAATCTAGAAAATAGATTTCCACCCGAATCCAGCGAATACATATAAGTCATATAGTGTTTCAGAAAAACATGAGTCAAAACTGATTTGAATCCAGAAAATACGTTCAGCCAGAAATCAGGAAATCGTATTCAAAGTCAGAAAAATAGCATCAAAACACCTCAAATAAATCCAGGAAAAATCTGGGGTAATCCCCTATATGTCTAGTATCAGAATATAAAGTTTCAAAATTTTCCAGAAAGAATAGTTTAATCAACAAAAATCAGAACACATCAATAAACGATAGTTTGACAAATCTGAAATTCCCAACACTGCTATACGAAAGCTGTAATATCTCGCAAACTATGAAACGAAATCCAAATCCGCCAAAGGGAGATGAAAATAGACAAAATAGGCTAACTTTCATATTTCATAAATATTTTTCATACAGGAAAAGGAATTAGGGTAAAAATACAAATCTTTTCAAAACAGCGACCAAAACCCAGCAAGTATAGTTTTTATAAATAAGCATGAAACGGCATATAAACTCATCAATAAAATCGATTATGTATACATATACATTTTTATTCTCTCGAATTCGATTATGTATTTGAATTTAAATTTTAACGCAAATATTTAATATTCTATTTTTACGTGCATTGCACGTATTTTCAATATACGTGTTGATTACGTATATTTTTCGGTACGTGAAATATCCATAACTTTATCAAAATAAATATGTTTATGTAGGGTGTAGTTAGATTTCTCCGTTACTCAAATCCCTTTTGTTTGAATATTTATTAATCCGTGTGACGCACATGCTTGCAGTTCATGTATCGGTTGTATTTCTTTTCAAAATAAAATTTATAAATGTGTGTGTGTGTGTGTTTATTTTTATTGGTGCATTAAACTCTAATTATAATTAAATTAAACTAGTTCTATTAAATACATATTACAAATTATAACATATACATTTAATTTAGATAAAAATTATTAATAAATTGTGTGCACACACGTAGCACACACGCACAAATTTTCAAAATATATGTATAAAGCAAAGCACGGAATTTTCCCACCATTTCAATAAGCCGGTTGATGGCTTTACAGGGAAAAATAATTAGTGGGATTTTGAATGAGTTCAGTGGTGCAGAGAATGGGTGGTTATTTAACTACCCACTAATTTACTTTTCCTTATAAACGACGCCATGCCTCCTCTGGCCTTCATCAGCAAAGAAATAAAATATATATATATATATATATATATATATATATATATATATATATATATATATATATATATATAAAGAAGATTGCTTATCCTGCCTTTGCTGCCGAATTTGCTGCTGGGATTTTTTTCTTTGGGCACAGATTTTGAGGAGTGGAAGGTTTGAGGAGTTTTATTGCTTGGAAAATTCTTCAAAAAGGTGGTTGTTTTCTTCAACTTTCTAATATAGTTTTATTAGTAAAATGGTTTGACATGTGTGAATTGTTAGATGCATGATAACTTATATAGATTGAACATTCATATTTAGAATATTTGTTGTTGATTGAATGTGTGAAATTATGACATATTTGATTTGGGAACATTTTTATAAGATTTTGTTTTGAGTTCTAATTGCACTTTAAAAAATCATAACTATTAACTAGATGGAATCTAGAGCTAAATTTTTTATAGAAGCATCTTGTATATGTCAAGAACATCTCCTAAAAATTTTATAATATTTGGATATCGTTTACTATTTTAGTAAAACTCAAACTTAGGACTGGTTGACAGTTGACTAACTGCTGAAAATTTGTATACATTTCGAATTTTGATCATTTCAACATCTTAGATGAAGTATTTTGAGAAAGTCAAAACTAAGAAATTGAAGTAGACTCGTTAATCTTTCTTTAAAGTCTAAGAAATCAATTTTTCATCAAGAATAGAATTTATAGTGAATTATACAAGTTTGGACAGCAGCAGTCTGTATAACATTTCGACCATACTGTAGATTTCGAAGAATTTAGGGTTATAGATACAATATTTTGGAAAAACTTATAACTACAAAATTATAGTAGACTTGTATACCTTTAATTTGATCTAAAGAACACAAAGTTTTATGAAATAAATAATTTTCTATGATTTTTACAAGTAGCATGAGCTGCAGTTTTCGGATTTTAAACCTACTATTTTGCAAATGAATTTAGACGAAATACTTGATGATGAATTTAGTCCGGTAGGATAAGTTAGCTCTAGATTGTGATGATTATAATTAAATATAAGGATAAGCACTAGGAAGAGATGTGATGAAGTATGGACAAACATGAGTATGCGGGCCTTATTTGATTCGCGGTGCGAAATTATCTCCTAAATTATCGGAGTGTGAGGCATGATATCCAAAAACACTCGCGATGAGAGATATTTCTTTAGCATTATCGGGATCAAGATTCGCAGTGGGAGATTATATTCAGAATTATCGAGGCGTGAGGCCTGATGTCCAAAATCGCTCGCAGTGCAAGATATTTCTTCAGAATTATCGGGATCGAGGCAACACTCGTAAGGTATTTGTGTGATGATGTACCATCTAACTCGTGGTGTAGGTTTCGTCTCCACAATTATCGAGGTGTGAGGCATGACATTCGAAAAGACTCTCAAAAATTATTAGGGTCATGGCTCGCGTTGTGGGTTTCGTCTCCAGAATTATCGGGGTTACCACATGCAGTGGGAAAGCTATTCTCAAGAACTATCAGGGCAGCAATAGATACTCACAGGATATTTGACCCTTACATTAGTCACCATAGTAAGATTTCATAACGAGGGATTGAACCTTATAATGAGGAGTACGATAAGGGCTTGCCCTCAGACCTATGTAGTATGGGATGCATAAAATCCGAACAAGTGTGCATTAGTGTCATCGTAGTGTAATGTCTGCATTAGGCATTAAGTTCATATTATACACTGACATGTTTAGGATAGTCACCTTTTACATTTTGTTTCACATTCAAGTTTGTATTTGTTAAAGTAGAAGAATTGTTGTATTATAGCATTGACGTACCCACAGTTTTCTAGTTGCAGGATCAGATTTGGCACGGACTTGAAGTCATTGTGAGGGATGTCATAAGATTGAAGAGCTTCCATTATCACTTGTTGTATTGTACTTATTCATTTCCGATGTGCTATTGTAAAAAAAAACAATGTTGTAAATGAAAAAGTTTTAAATTCCTTATAAATTTGTACGAAATTTAAGGATCTTGTTTTGCTATGAATTACCTGTGTTTGGGATTCGGAGCGTTACAGATTGGTATCAGAGCCAGGTTCAATAGTAGTACAAAGTTATAAGGAAAATACATTATGGTAGACATTAGAAGTGTGAGTGTCAGTTTGGAGTCATGAATGATGTAGTTATTGAACTTGCATTCATGATACTCTCCTCGCATACATTTATGTGATATTGTATGCGAGCATGTCTTCTTTTATGTCACGAGTGTTATGGTTGGTTTGAACCTACATTCATGATACCTTATACATAAACTAACTTTTCTCCTTAATTTTTCTTCGTATATTTTCCTCGTAGTACTTTTCATCTTTAACGTTTATTTTTTTTTCTCAAAGAATTATTTTCTTATACTATTGATTCACTTGGATATTTATTATTCTATCTATCTTCCTTATAGGGCTGCAAACGAATCGAGCTATTCGCGAGCTATTCGGCTCGAGCTCAGTCAAAGCTCGGCTCGAACCGAGCTCGAGCTCAAAGCTGAGCTCGTTTCCTTAACGAGCCGAGCTCGAGCTTGGGTTTTTTTTAGGCTAAGCTCGCGAGCTATTCGGCTCGAATACGGTCAAAGCTCGGCTCGAGCCGAGCTCGAGCTCAAAACTGAGCTCATTTCCTTAACAAGCCGAGCTCGAGCCTGAAGATATTCGACTCGGCTCGGCTCGATTGCAGCCCTACTTCCTTAGTCTTAATCTTTTAAGTTTGACTTACTCATTTTTCTTCCTTGATGTTTTTATCATTTTTACTTTCATGCGCTTTTACGTTACTCATTTATTTTGCTATTACTTTTACGTATTACATTAAATTTTAAATTACTATGTATTAATTTATTATTGCTACTACTATTTTCTTTCATTATTATTTCTATTATATTATAAAATTTAATTTTTGTATATTTACTTTCATTTTATATATGCTTTGATTTTACAATACTATATTTTTCCACTATTTTATATTATTTTATTTATTTCAGTATATTTTAAGAAGATTGTAATATTTTACTTATATAAATATGACATACTTCTACATATTATAAATCTTCTTTTCCTACTATTTTTGTTTTATAACCTATATTCAATACTATGGTTATTACATATTATTAGTTTGTTTGTTTAGTTATATTTACTTTTAACTATTAATAGCTACTTATTAATTTTGTCTCTTTATACTTCTCTAACGTACTATGTACACTCACTAATTATATTTTACATTCTTGGTTACTACATATACATTCCACCGATTTCTATATATATATATATCATGTATTTCAACATATTTACTATACATATCATTTTACACTTATCCAATTTCTACATTACTATATTTTATATATATATAGTTATTTATGTTTATTATCCTAATTTACTACACTACATAATTATTGTTCTCATTCACATTTGTATTTAAGCTCATGTATATATTTTATTCTATTTTTGTTTTAATGTTATAAATCCTTTTCATTACTACTAATTTTATATATTCGATATTTACAATCGATAATTCTATTTTAATATTTTATCGTTATAATTTTCTACTTCATTTCATCCTTTTACTATCCCAACCTTTACATCTATTTTTATATCAAAAATTTCAAAATGTAATATCATTAAGCACTATATATCCAAGTACATATGGAAAATTAAATCTTTCCATCCACCATTTTGGTGCAACCTGATGTTGAGAGGCAAATATGCAACTAGACATCAATGGAGGCAACTGAGACGTCGGGGATGTAAATTCTGCAACTGAATGTCTAGAAGAGAAACCGCAACTGAATGTCGTGGAGGCAAATATGCAACTTGATGTCAAGGAAGCAAGCCAACTGGATATCAATGAGACAAACCCACAACAAAGGAGATTTTCTACTTCAATAACCCTCACTTTTATTCCTATTATTTTTATATTTATTACCTACCACTATTCCATTTTTTTTGTAATAGTTTATACCATTTTATAATGTTTTATAACTTAGCTTATACTACTTCAACTTTGTTATTTATAATACAGATATACTTATATACGCATTTAATTAATTACCTTATTATTTATATTTGCTTCTACATCTATCATATGTGTTTATTTTTTAATCTATATTATTGGTTACTATTAGTTATTTTATTATTTTGTATTTTCATACAATTTCATTTTTTATGTTTTATCGCTAATCTATCTTCGATATGTTTGCTACTCATATAATATGATTTTATTATTTATACTTTCATTTACTATCTACATATTATTTCTATCCCAATTAATATTATATATTATTTCAAATATATATTGCTACTTTTACTATTATTTTATTTTGTTTCTCCAATTGCTTACAACATTCATGTTACAGTATTGTTGTTTCGTCATATAGTTTTTATGCTTATTAACGTACAAATATTATATATATTGATTTTGGTGCTATACCTGACAACTTATATATATTTTATATATACTAATCATTATTCTATAAAATTATTATGTAACTTTTACAAATGAAAATTTTATGATATTATTTTATACACATCATTATATTTTTTATTATTATACTTGTATTATATTGTTTATTCTTTCAACTAAAATTTAACACTCATATTTTCAAATTTTTATCCAACAGCATTCTCTTAAATTACTAATTCAATTTTATCTCGTAATATATATTCCTAGTTCAGTTTGCGATTTTAATCATTCTACCGCTTGTTATTTTAATAAATTTTACTAACTAAGCCTATTAATAATTTATTTAAGTATCTATTTGACTATACTTCTCTTTATTCTTTCCAATTTCTTTCATAATTAATAACATAATTTGTATTTTCTTTATACTATATTATCTAATGTTTCATCTAATATCATTTTGTATGAAAATTTCTTCCAATCTATATTACCTTTCATGATTATGTTTCTTTTCTAGTATTTTTCTAGTTTTTCTTGTTTCGTTCTTATTAACTTTGATACTCATAGTTTTCTTATATAAGTTTACTTTGTTTTTTACATTACATACTACATTTCTTTTCTTAGTATTAGCAACTTTTCGAAATACAATAATGATTTTTTTTTCTTTGGTGTGTACAAGTCTACAAGATAGAAATTTTACCTTAGTAAGTTCTGAGGACAGAACTGAACTAAGGGGGGGAGACTGTAACACCCTGTAAAATTGAGTTATGACAATTTTGCCCACGGGTGTTACGCACATATATTTTGTACTGTTGCGAGTAGTATCCGTAATATATTTTAAAATAAATATTTTCTACGTAATTTTGTATTTTAATTCTTATATATATATATATATATATATATATATATATATATATATATATATATATGTATGTATTCTCTCAAATTCGATTATGCATTTGAATTTAAATTTTAACTCAAATATTTTATATTTTGTTTTTACATGCATTGCACGTGTTTTCAATACACGGGTCGATTACGTATAATTTTTCGTTACATGAAATATCTGTAACTTTATCAAAATAAATATGTTTCCGTAGGATGTAGTTAGCTTTCTCCGTTGCTCAAATCCCTTTTGTTTTGAATATTTATTGATACGTGTGACGCACGTACTTGTAGTTCATGTATCAGTTGTATTCCTTTTCGAAATAAAATTTATAAAGTGTGTGTTTTTATTCTTATTGGTGCATGAAAACTTAAATTATAATTAAATTAAACTAGTTCTATTAAATACATATTATATATTATAACATATGCATTTAATTCAAATAAAAACTATTAATAAATTGTGTGCACATACGTACACGGGTCGATTACGTATAATTTTTCGTTACATGAAATATCTGTAACTTTAAATAAATATGTTTCCGTAGGATGTAGTTAGCTTTCTCCGTTGCTCAAATCCCTTTTGTTTTGAATATTTATTGACACGTGTGACGCACGTATTTGTAGTTCATGTATCAGTTGTATTCCTTTTCGAAATAAAATTTATAAAGTGTATGTTTTTATTTTTATTGGTGCATGAAAACTTAAATTATAATTAAATTAAACTAGTTCTATTAAATACATATTATATATTATAACATATGCATTTAATTCAAATAAAAACTATTAATAAATTGTGTGCACATACGTAGCACATACGTACACGTGCACACACACAAATTTCAAAACATATGAACAAAGCAAAGCACGGGCGTTGCCCACCATTTGAATTGGTCGGACGATAGCTTTAGGGGAAAAGTGAATTACTGAGATTTTGAATTGAGTTTAGTGGTGCAGTGAGTGGGTGGCTAATTAACTACACATTAATTAACTTTTACTTATAAACAACCTCCTCCCTCCTCTTGCCTTCATCAGCAAAGAAATCAATATATATATATATATATATATATATATATATAAAGAATATATATATATATATATATATATATATATATATATATATATATATTCTTTATATATATATATATATATATATATATATATATATAAAGAAGAAATGCTCATTCTGCCCTTGTTGCCGAATTTGCTGCAGAGATTTTTTTCTTTGGGCACGGATTTTAAGGAGTGGAAGATTTTAGGAGTTTTATTGCTTGGAAAATTCTTCAAAGGGGTGTGTGTTTTATTCAAATTTCTAATATAGTTTTATTAGTAGAATGTTTGACATGTTAACTGTTAGATGCATAATAACTTATATAGATTGAACATTCATGTTTAGATTATTTGTTGTTGAATGAATGTGTGAAATTATGAAATGTTTGATTTGGGGGCATTTTCATAAAGTTTTGTTTTGAGTTCTAGTTGCACTTCAAAAAATCATAAGTATTAAACTAGATGGAATGTAAAGCTAAAATTTTTATAGGATCATATTGTATGTATCAAGAACATCTAAAAATTTCATAATATTTGGATGTCGTTTACTATTTTAATAAAGTTCAAACTTAGTACTGGTTGGCAATTGGCTAGTTGCTGGCAATTTGTACACATTTCGGATTTTGATCATTTTAGCATCTTAGAAGAAGTATTTTGAGAAAAGTCAAAACTAAGAACTTGAAGTAGACTCGTTAACCTTTCTTTTATGTCTAAGTAAGCAATTTTTCATGAAGAATAAAATTTATAGTAAATTTTACAAATTTGAACAGTGGCAATCTGTATAATATTTCGACCCTGCTGTAGATTTCGAATAATTAAAGGTTATAGACACGACATTTTGGAAAAACTTATAACGAAAAAGTTATAGCAGACTTGTATACCTTTAATTTGATCTCAAGAACACAACGTTTTATGAAGTATATATAATTTTCTATGATTTTTACAAATAGAATAAGCTACAGGTTTCGGATTTTGAACCTACTGTTTAGCAAATGAATTTAGACGAAGTAATTAAGGATAAATTTAGATGATCTTAACTACAAAGTTGTAGTAGATTCATTTATATTTCCTATGAAACTAAGAAATCTATTTTAAGAGAAGTACTGAAATTTATATAATTTTTACGATACCATTGAGTTGATCCAATTTATTTAGTTGTCTTAAAACTTTTACACGTATAAAATTGGATTTACATTGGAATATTAGTAAGATGTACCTTATGAGTAATAAAGAGATAACTAAAGGATGAAGTTGGAATGTTAAACATGTGATGTTCATAAGGTTTTTAACTCATGAAATTTTATTGAATGTTGCTATAAAAAATTGGTTACTTCATGATTGATAAATAAGAGAATTGATAAAAGAAGTTAAAAGATGTTGAATGAATAAAAATTTTGTAAGAAATTAAGTGTAACCTAGTTGATCTCTATAGTGAGATGGTTGTTGGAGTCTAAAGCGGAGCGAGACCCATAGTGACCGGCAATTTATGAATAAAAATTTGAGAAGTAGCCAGTGTGGGTTAATATTTCTCTGTATGTTGATTTAAATCTGGTATGATAAGCTAGCACTAGGTTGTTATGATTATAATTAAACCAAAGGACATGCACTAGAGGGAGATGTGATGAAATATGGGCAAACATGAGTATGAGGGCCTTATTTGATTCGCGGAGTGAAATTATCTCCTGAATTATCGAGGTGTGAGGCATAATGTCCAAAATCACTCGCGGCGGGAGATATTTCTTCCTAATTATCGGGATCAAGATTCGCAGTAGGAGATTATCTTTAGAATTATCAAGGCATGAGGCGTGATGTCCAAAATCGCTCTAGATGAGAGATATTTCTTTAGAATTATCGGAAACGAGGCGACGCTCGTGAGGTATTTGTGTGATGAGGTACCATATGACTCGCGGTGTGGGTTTTGTCTCCAGAATTTTCAGGTTGTGAGGCAGGACATCCGAAAATCACTCGCGATGTGATAACGACTCTCAAGAATTATCAGAGTCATGGCTTGCGGTGTGGGTTTCGTCTCCAGAATTATCGAGGTTACGACTCGCGGTAGGAGAGTGATTCTCAAGAATTATCGAGGCGGTACCAGATACTCACAGGATATTTAAACCTTACATTAGTTACCGTAGTAGAATTTCATAACGAGAGATTGAACCCTATATGAGAAGTATTAAAGAAGGTTTGCCCTCAAACCTATGTAGTATGAGATGCATAGAATCCGAACTAGTGTGCATTAGTGTCATCTTAATGTAATGTCTGCATTAGGCATTAAGTTCAAATCATACACTGACTTGTTTAGGATAGTCACCTTTCACATTTTGTTTCACATTCAAGTCTGTGTTTGTTAAAGTAGATGAATCGCTGTATTATAACATTGACGTACCCACAGTTTCCTAGTTGCAGGATCAGATTTGGCACGGACTTGAAGTCACTGTAAGGGATGTCATAAGATTGAAGAGATTCCATTATCACTTATTGTATTGTACTTATTCATTTCTGTTGTGCTATTTTAAAAAAAACAATGTTGTAAATGAAAAAATATTTAAATTCCTTGTAAATTTATACAAAATTGATGTAAATATCCTGTTTTTGCTACGAATTACCTGTATTTGGGATTCGGGACGTTAAACTGAATAATAACTTTTCCAGGATTTTTCCAGTTCCCATACAGGATATGGCAGCAACAAACTTCGATATTTTATCACAGGATATAATCAGAATGTAATGGGCTGACCAGTAAATCCTTCAACATACATAAATTTAATTAACTCAACTTCAAAGCCTTATTTTATAGGTTAACTAAGAGCATCCACACCCGTTTCTCAAATTTCTCATTTTGCCATATTTTGATAAACGGAAAACTGCACTCGTTTCTTATTTTGCCATAATATGATAATTGGAGAACAATCGCTTCTCAATTTTTAATAACAAATTTGCAGTGTTCTAAAAAGCGGCCACCTAGGCGCTAGGCGGCCGCCCCCCAACGCCTCGACTAGGGCTTAGGCATTTATGAAAATTGGAAATGGGTTCTAGGCGGCTAAAATCGGACCTAGGCAGCGTTTAATCGGTCAAGGCGGGTCTAGGCGGACTAGCCCCGCTTAGGCCTTAAGTAATTAAAAAAAAAAAAGTAAAAAAAAAAATCCACCCTCTCACTTTCTCCTCCTAATAAAATTTAAGCATATATTTAGTCTTTTTTTTATCTTGCATAATTTGACATGTATTCGCACTCTCACAGCAATCATGTTAAAACTTACAAGTATGGACTTTATCACTAACGCAGCCAAATAAGTGAAGTTATGCACCAAAGGGGTAAGTTTATAAGAAGTATCATGTACCAACAACTTCAAAGCTTAATCAATCTACCAGATTATAAGTAGTATGCTTTTCCTTATTAGTGAAGCTATTTATTCATCATCTATTTTCAGCTCCTAAAATATCACCCAGATCTACATATCTTTCCAAAGCAATTTATGGATGGCCAATCCACTTAGTATGGGACAGCATGTCATGAGATGGGAGGAAGTTATCTGATTTAAGTGTGGTTATTAGTTAAAGCTGTTCATCGTTGTCAAGCATATCATGAGATCATCTATCAACTTTACATTTATTCTCTCTTTAGAACTTGTATTCTTTTATAAGTAGCCACAATGTGGTTTACATCGGATATGGAGAAGATAATCCTCATGTTCACCGATACAATAATACACTGATTCGACTATGTGAAGCCCATCCTACAATTGCAAAGAGAAAAAGTTCAATAGTAAGAATGAGTAGCAATAAAGAGTAAAAAGGGGTAACAACAAAATCAACCCACAAGATCAATAAATAAATAAATAAATAAATAAACAAATAAATTAATTAATTAAAAAAACTGCCTACCGCCTAGCCGCTTAATCCCCAATTACAAAGTCTAGGCGCTAGGCCCCCATCGGCCGCCCGACTACCGCCTAGCGCTTTTTAGAACATTGCAAATTTGACAAATATAAGAGACGAAACATCAGATGTTTCGTCCGCTTAATTTTTTTTAATTTTTTAAAAGAGTTGGACGAAACAACACGTTTCGTCCAATATTATTTTTATTTTATTTTATTTTAAACGATGGGATGGAACAACATGTTCCGTCCTAAGAAATTTATTTATTTATTATTAAAAAAAAGCGTCGGACGGGACATGTCCGACATAAAAAAAACTCTTGGATGTGACAACATGTCCCGTTCCAACAAAGAGTCAGCCAATTCATGGTTTAAGTCTTCATTTGATGAAATAATCACTTGGTTTCTTTTTTTTTAATTATGGTTTATTCTTAATTTAATCACTATTTAATCATTAATGACCATTTAATCACTAATACCATTTTAATTGATGTAAAAATTACAAAACAACCTGTTGTTCCGTCCGATAAACTTTTTTTTTGTGGTAATATTTTGGCAAACGACCACTGCAAAGAAACTCTCAATTTGACATTACTCATTTTTCTATTTGCCAAATTTGACAAAAACGAGTGTGGATGCTCTAAGAAAGAAGCGTCTAACCTAGGGTAGATCTCAGGCTGAGCTACCGGGACCCATTTATGAACAACAACAAAAATGAAGAGCAGCAATCTATTTCCACTTTTGGTCCAAATAAATAATTCCATAATATTCCAGAAAAAATAGACAAAATGATTAGAGTCAACCAAGGGAAAAATTAAATAGTCAATTACAATATTATGAACTAAGTAACAGAAAGTAGCATATTACTACTTTGATAATTTAAGCAGATTAAAGCACTGAATTAATCATGTAGCATTATTAATTAAGGCATATTACTGGCATGAATAGAAATTTAAAATAACGGATTCAGATTCGTACCTTATGCAATGATATCTGACTAACACCTGAAAGAACTTAAGGAACAATAGTAGCGTGTAGATTTCGGCACTACAGAATATCCATCAATACCTCCCATTATAAAAATAAATTCTCTAATGGGTTTCCTCCAAAAATACTCCCCACAAGATGAGGAAGATTCACAACACTGGACTACAATGTCAAATATGGTCATCCCTTCTTATAGCAACCTCGGGGGAAGATATATTGACTTTTGAATTGCAATAAGATATGCACTTTAGTATGGATTTTTTGTGGCTTAGTCTCCACTGCACTGCCAATCTCCATCTACCTAACTAGTGTTACCCTGTGCAAATTGTACAGCCTAAAATAGTTTTGAGAGACTCATAAAATTATATAGAACTTTAAAAAAAAAGTGAAATAATTAAGAGAAACTTATGAATTTCATCCCTACCGTAATTACTGAAATCTTCATTATCATCCTCACATAAGCAGATGGTTTAAAGAATAACTGTCAAACCATAATGTTATCCAATTGAATATTACTAAAGCTAAAAAATACATGCAATGAACTGAATAACCAACCAATTTATTTATACTTGAACACCCCTACACCAAAAATTAACCATGTTGTTATTCTATAATAATCAATTGACATCAATTGACAACTCATACAACATTTCTACACCTAATCATTCATATAAATTCAGACCAATCATTTCATAATAGTACATGTAAACATCCCCACTACCATAACCCAATAAAATCTTCAAAACTTTTATCACTTTTAGGTTTAATTCCTTTTTCATTTTTTAAAAAATGGGCTAATATACGCATTCATTTCATGAACATAATTACACATTAACCATAGTAATCACAAAACAATCAACATTCTAATTTAAAAACAAATACTTGATCACAATTGTTATTTTTTTGTGTAGGGGTGGTTCAACATTGTTAATTTTTTGTGTAGGGGTGGTTTAAGTATAAATAAATAGGTTGGTTATTCAGTTCATTGTATGCATTTTTAAGCATACAATAATCAGTTGACATCAATATGTACTCATACAACAATTTTACACATAATCATTCATATAAATCCAGACCGATGATTTCGTGATTGTACATGTGAACATTCCCACTAACATGACCAAATAAAATCTTCAAAAGTTCCATCACTTTTAGGTTTAATCCATTTTCCATTTTAAAAAATGGGGCTAATATAGTTATTCATTTCATGAATATAATTACACATTAACCATAGTAATCACAAAGCAATCAACATTCTAATTTAAGAACAAAACTTTTTCAAAGGAATTTGTCAAAAACTTACTTTAACTACAGTTGAAGACAACTGTCTTTTCGATTCTCATTGATCCTCCAACTCACCCACCTAAATTCAACCTACCAACCAACCAAAAAAACATATATTAATTAATTCACAAAATTTGATTAAAAGTTGGGAAGCAAACAGAATCTTGGATATGGAAATCTTACGGGTACAGCACTGCCGCTGCACTTACGTGGCAGGACGGTGGGGTCGTTTCCGTTGTGGCGTGGATCGCGGAGCCTCTCTGTGATCTATTGAAAATTCGGGTTGAAATTAGAATTTGAGTGGAGTTTGGGAAAATTGGGTGTTTATCGTATTTTATTATTCTTAGAAGAAACTTTACATCTTACACTTAACGATTTTGAGCTGAACTCATCGATAGTGAGGAACCCCATTCAATGTAAATATTTATATGAATGAATTTTTAACAAATTTAAGAGGAAAAAAATATTAAAAGAGAACAAAATGTGGATATACCTTGAATGACTTGATGAAAATTTCGCCGATTTCCGGAAAGCAAAGAAGATGCTCAGCTCTGATCTTCCCTGTTCAACAATAACACAGAATTTTAATTTAATATTACATATTTAATAAACCAATTAGATAAATCTAAATTTACCAGTAAAAAATAAACATAAAGAATTGGGATTGAATAATCTATAATTTGGATACATATAGCTTATGGTGTAAAAATCATGGTCAGTGATATGGATATTGCATACATAGAGCTTATGATGTAAAAATCATGGTCAGTGATATCGCTATTCCATTAGCGGCCCCACCGAGTGATTTTTGCTTTTTTGTACATCACTGGTCAATGCAAAGTGAGTTGCATTGTGATTGCAAGTAAGAAGTAATTGCAATTCATTTAGCAAAATTTTCTTGAGTGGCTATCCATATGAGTAAATGGTAAATTCTTTTTACTTTTAATGTTGCAATTCAAAAGAGCAATTGCAACTCAAAAAAATCTTACAACTTAAGTTGCATCAACTTTTTAATTGCGACCACAAAGCAACTCTTTTTGCAACGAATCAAACACCCATTGAGGGGGAATTTTTTTTTAAAAAATATTTTGGTCTGAGATACATGATGATTCTAAGAAAGAGTCTTGGAGAAACACCCCTCATACTCTCCGATTCTAAGAAAGAGTCTTGGAGAAACAAAGGATTTTAGATCATTGCAGTCTTGCCTATATGTCCGGACTCCGGACCACTTGAACACTCGAATTCTATTTGTGATGACTGACTTTTTTCATTTTCTGTTTTCTGGAGGGTGGGGGTGGGGTGTAAGGAAGATGGATACACTGCTAGCCTATTAGCTATTGCAATTTGAACCTTCATTGTGTATACGATCCACCAGATGTTCAATTATGATACTTTCATAGACCTAGAAGATAATAGTAGCAAACCATGTGGGTTTGGGAGACTTCCACATCAGTCATTCACTTTTCGCATTTTGCTGAACTTGTATAAGAACTTTTTCTTCTTAAGTATTATTTACACACCTGAGTAATGACTTCAGACTGAATGATTTGTGTCAGTTCTTTTGGAATTTTCCAACATTAAAAAGCTTGATTTCTAATTAGTACTTAAATAATTACTGTTGTCAGTGAACTTACAAAAGAATGTAAACTAAATCGGATACCTGGCCACTTACTGAGAGATGCTTCTTATTCCTGTGCATAGATCATGAGTATGAGAAAAGAGTAAATCATGTACCTTTTCTACGTTAAGTAGTTGTTTTTACACCACGGTATTCTTCATCAATCAAATGAACAAAATAATTGAAGTTTGCCATTTTCCTTTTGTAGCCTATGCATTGTTCATTCTGAAACATTTCATGGAAAATAGATCTTACTATCCATGCAAAACAAAGAAGAACAACTGATTAACATAGAAGAACAAAATACTACCAATAACAAATGGTACCCATAACCGATACAACCAACGATCCCACCATATATAGAGAAACAACTGACCTTCAAAATGGTAAGCGACGGCCGGGGTCGGGGCGGGGTGAGCGACGACTGGGATTGGGGCGTCGTGGGCGACGGCCGGCGGGCGGGGTGGGCGACGGCCGGGATCGGGATGGCGTGGGCGACGGCCAGGACAAACGGGTGAGAGGTGGGTGGGTTTTGGGGGCAGGGAGAATTGATTAGGGTTTGTGTGTTTTGGAAAGATGTGGAAGATGGAAGGTTTTTTTTTGTGTGTTTTTAAAATTATTTATGTTTTAACAATTAGTGTGGGTTGCACGTGTCAATTAATACTTTTGTTCTCCTTTCTCTATTTCAAAATGGAGAAAGGAGAGAGGGGATAGGCATATTTGTTTAAGATATATATAAATATATAAATATAAATGTCCTCCTCGTCTTTGTAGATAATAAGCAATCAGACACGTCTAACTTGTCCAAATCATTCTCTTCTAAAAAAATATTTAACTCCTCTAAAGATGGTAACTTGAAACACTTCACATTCGAGGGACAATCTAGGATTTTGTCCATAATATCCAGCAATAACTCATCATCATTAACTGTAGTGGGCAAGTTACCTAAAATATTCTGGCACTGCTTTTCCAACCATTTCATGATAAATAATTCATTTTCAGCTGACACTAAGGATCCTGAGTAAGCTCGGAAAGCAGCCGACTTTCGATGGTTTATAGGAGTTGCCCATAAGCGTAAAGTGCAGAGTAAAGCAAACGAAGGGCTTCCACCAGGCTGAATGTATATGGAATCTTTGGGCCAAGAACTGAATTTGTACATATTAGTATCAACCTGGATGAAAGCCTTGTCATTTGGGTTAACATCAAGAAGAAAACCATAATGTTCCAAAAGATCCAAATTAGTATACGTACCATAACTTAAGAGCACCTGCAACGAGCAACAGTATTATAGGGAGTCAGAAGTTAGGGAAAATAATCTTTCTGAGTGGATCATCTAAAGATTGCACATAACATAAAGAAAATTGAGGTGAAAGAACATTTTAGATAACTTTTCTTAGGTATACTTATAATTTTTAGGTACTAAGGTGCCTAGTGGTAGATGTGACTTGTTTCCTACCCACTTGATACAGAAACTTTGAACTATAGTCATTCCAATTGACGGAATGAGTGAAGTTTGGCATAAACATGCATGATTGAAATATGAAAACTGGGATATTACTAGACAAAACGTATGTAGGTCATTTGTAGGTACCTTAGTGAGCAAGAGGAACATCTCTATTTAATTCAAACTTCATCTTGTTGATGTTCCAGCCTCTTCCGGGGATGCCATTCAAGATAGAGATGCAGATAATATTTGTGGGAAGTCATGTAGTCAACAAGTTAGGTTTGATTAGTAGTAGTTCATTATATCATTTGATAGACAGAAGTCTCAGAACCATCTTCAAGTGCGTCCATTATAGAACCTTATAGAGCATAGAGCAGCTAAACAACTTAAACTCCAAAATCTCTCTTCTGATAATGCATTGAAATCAGAATTATTTGGTTCTATTTGTCCAGTCTGTAAGATATGCAAGAGCTGTCAAAAGTTAAACGCACAACAACATCACAACAACATCGTCAACACAAAGCCCTTTTATGCACTCATTACTAATCCTATCGTTTAGCATTTTATAACTCATCCAATTAAAAGAGAGAATATCAAAGCATGCCCACTTCTGGAAGTTGTTTTGTGTAAACCATGGTTGTTTGACACGACACTTCATACTTCAATGCCATGTAGTGCTTGTGCTTCTTTAAGGCAATAGCATAAAATTGTCATTCATGTTATGACTAACCAAGTATTTTTACCATTGCATAAATAAACATATTTCCCACTGCATAAATAAAACATACAAAAATAAGTGACGGCAATGTCAGGGACCCTCCTAAAGAGAAGTGTCAAGACCCAAACAATGGGACCAATCCAAAGCAAGAAAGAAGGGGGAGATTCTTAGTATGGAATTTCCATGCCACATTAAAATTAAAAGTATATGCAACAAGTTACAGAAAGTAGATAGCTACCTGCTCTCCCTTGTTGTAGTCCTGTCTCGCATAAAAGCAATATGAATTGGGATCTTCTTCATATCCACCATCAGTTAACCTCAGAGAATAATTCTCGGGCTGTTCAGCATCTAACTGCTCCACCATTCCCGTGCACTTGAAGGATGAACTAGCATTTTGTTGCAAATTTCTTTCGCTACTGTCTAAATCATCAGACTGAAATTCCTCACCAGGTGCAGCATAATTAAACAAATCACCAACAGGACATAAGCAACCAGCACCATCCCATGGTATGTGCAAAGTTCGAGAAGTTATCTTCAACAAGATAACAATAGAATGATAAATAAATGGCTGTCCAATCTAAAGCGCGAAAAAATTAAGCATAACTATTTTGGACAATCCACCTACAGTTCCTGAGGCCCAAAGCCATGACCTAAATGTTAAAAGTTGAGGTTTAAGCTCTAATTCTCGCATTAGAGGTACCACCTCTTTCCAGTCGGATTTCAACTTTGGAGCAGCCTTCTCTGCAATCCAAATGGCATCTTCAACCTAACAATCAGTTGTAGATTCTTAAAATCGTAAATTGCATGTAGAATAGTTTAAATATACTGACCAAAAAATGTTTTAGCGTATACAAGAAGAACATATCATTACTTGCAGAGCTTGAATTTCAAACCGTGAGAAGTTTGGTAATGTATCATAACATTTCGGCAATTGAACAAGATAGAAGTACCAGCGAGAACTCTTTCCTTTTCCCACTTCAGCCAATAAACATACAGTCAATATCTGTATAATGGAATTCACAACTGAGTGCATGATAAAAATTAACATGATGACTAAAAAGGATTAAAAGATTGGAAGACAGTGATATCTGAGTCTTTTAGGATTTATTACTTTATCTATTATGTAGCAAGATTCTGTTCTACTGGCAGTCCACCTGTTGCATGCGGTGATCAAATGCTTACTTTTCAGAACAGTGCAAGTCCAGTAGTATGAAAATACAATATGTTAGTATTTTGAATTTGTATCCTAATCTGAATCAATTTAATTGTAAAAATTATGAACATCTTCTGATCTTTTATTAACACATCAAGAACAAATTTTGAAAAATTGCGGTCTTTCTTGATTTGATGATGAGCAACCTTAAGGTAGGTACTTGTAAATGAATAAGACAAAACACTACCAAACAAACTACCAAACAAATAAGTCCAGAAGCTTATAACAGCATCTAACAACTTGAGTATAGAAATGTCTAGTTAAGGCCCATATAGTTTTCCACAAATTGTCCTTTGCAAGAAAAAAGCACTAGCAAATAAAAATTTAAAGAATTTAAGCATGAGTCACTTCAAGCGAAATAATGAAGACTGTTCTTCCTAGAGCAAAATCACATGCTAATCCCGGCTACTGAAACTAGAGAGTCGAAGTTGTGCAAGCTATAGACAACCAACCCACAAAGCATTAACTGATCCCGACCATACATTTTTAAGTTCAAGGTATTATTAGAATATAAGTACTAAACCCTTAACCATCAATACAACTTCAGAGTTCTGGGCCACTGGCATATTAAAGCATCCAGTCCAGCCTAATTAAATCTCAATTGCATGTTCTAAAGTCACATCTCAACTAGACATTTTAAATGAATAGCCTCTCATGTGCATACTAACTGCCGGCATTCGACACAATTATGGGACTTCTACATCATTCTCAGGTAAACCCCTTTGATTGTATGTATCTGTTCTCAACATAAATATGTTGGAAATCGATTCCATCATATTGTACTCATCAAGAAGTACAAAATGATGTACTCATATGTCCAAAACCGATTTCAAATGAATGAAATATTCGCCTCCAAAGTTAGCTTGTTAAAATGAAAAATTGAACTTTTGCTTGATATGTGACATCTAAACTTAGTCCCATATCGGTAAGGAGCAAAAAGCAAATGAAGTTATAAGTTAAAAACTGAGCCAAAGGGTTGTGCCCTTAGGGGTACGAATATTTTCTCCGACGGGAGAACACACCCAACTTGGGTGTCGGTGTGGAACACACGCGCGTGCCCGCCCAGCCGGGCCGGACCGGACCCGGACCCGGGCTCGGGCCTGGGCCTGGGCCGGGGCTTGGGCTTTCAGTAAACTTATTTTTTTTGCAAGAATTCAGCTCTGTTTTGAGCTGGATACGGGCAGTTGCGGTAGTTTTTGTCTGAACAGTTGCAACAACTGCCGTCAGTTCTAATTTGATACGGGCAGTTGCAACTGTCGTGACAGTTCTGTCTGAATAGTTGCAACAACTGCCACGAAATTAGGGCTATAAATAGGACAGGATTCTGATCAAATCCTGGGTCCCATTCATATCTTCCCTATCATCCTTTATCAATATAGTGGTATCACAAACGCTGTCATCATATCTTTTCTCGCCCGAGCCTCCATTACTCGAGTGTAAGTTAATGGAGTTCTGACTGTTGTATCTTGGGAGACGACTGCCGTTAAACCTGTGTACACCATTACAGTGGCAGAATTAAACGTCCTAAGGACATTGCTTCGACAAGCCTCAGTCTGTATTTTTTCTTTCTTCACCATACTCAAGGTCGGTATTGAAGATAACATATCTTCTTTCTGTACTTTGTGTACAGTGATATACACTGTTTGCGAAACAGTCCCTTTAATTCACAATTATCAAGGTTCGAATTGAAGATTCAGTATCTTCCTTTTGTTCTTTGTTGATAGTGAGTTATACTGTTTGCGTAACAGTATAAGTATAATTAAATTTGAGTAGAAATTTAATTTGTTGTATTTTACATTAAAAATTAAATTTGTCTACATAAGTTATAACAACTTAAGACGTTTAATTATTTTTCTTTTTCTTTTGTAGACAACAATATGACTTCCAAACCAAAACCCCCAAAAATGGTTAATAGTATGCACAACAAGCCCGAGAATTTCAAAGGGGCTAACTTCAAGACTTGGCAGAGCAAAATGCTCTTCTATCTCACAACTCTCGGGTTGGATAGGTTCCTCGAGGAGGAAGAACCTAAGCCCGCTGAGGGGCAGACTCCAGAAACTCACAAGGAGACATTTGCAGCAGTGGATGCGTGGAGGCATTCGGACTTTCTTTGCCGAAACTACATCCTTAACTATTTGGATGAAGTTCTGTACAAGATATATTGTCCAATCACTACTGCAAAAACCTTGTGGACCGCTCTGGCCTACAAATACAAGACTGAGAATGCCAGCTTGAAGAAATTTATCGTGGATAAATTTATGGACTACAAAATGGTGGATTCTAAGTCCGTCACTGTCCAGATGCAGGAGCTTCAAATCATTATTCACGAGATGGAAGCCGAAGGCCATAAGGTTGGCGAATCATTTCTAGTGGAAGCAATCATTGGAAAGTTGCCACCATCATGGAAAGACTTCAGGTATTACCTCAAGCACAAAAAGAAGGAAATATCCTTAGAAGATCTTGTTGTCAGGTTGAAGATTGAAGCAGACAACCGAGGTACAATAAGGTTCAAAAACGAGGAGGCTAAAGTACATGTTGTGGAAAGTTCTAACAAGCGGAAAGACAACTCCAACAACAAGAAACATTCCCAGAAGAGGAAAGCATCAGATCAAGGGATCAAAGACAAGAAGCCCAACAAGAAGTTCAATGGAAATTGTTGGATTTGTGGGAAGCCTGATCACTCTGCCAGAGACTGCCGCTTCAAGAAATCTGGCGGCACTTCAGAAGCAAATGTCACTGAGAACATCATTTCAAGTATCGATGACCTGAACTTGTCTGCTGTTGTTCCTGAATGTAACCTTGTCAAACATTCCGGACAATGGTGGGTAGACACGGGTGCTACTCGGCACATATGTTTTGATAAGTCACTGTTCTCGACTTATCAGAAACTGGACCACGAAGAAAAACTCTATATGGGCAACTCTGCTGTGTCGATGGTCGAAGGCTGTGGACAAGTCATCCTGAAGTTCACGTCTGGAAAGAACGTCACACTGAACGACGTGCTTCATGTGCCAGACATCCGCAAGAACCTTATCTCTGGAACCGTGCTCTCCAAGAAAGGCTTCAAGATTGCAATTGAGTCAGACAAGTTGGTGATGACCAAGGCTGGGGTTTATGTTGGGAGGGGATATCTGTGTGATGGATTATTCAAAGCTAATATAGCCGTAATTGGCAATAACCCAATGTACTCTAAATCTATGATTAATAAAAATTCAGTTTCTTATTTGCTTGAGTCTGAAACAATTTTATGGCATGATATATTATGGCACATAAATTTTCGAAAGATGAAAAAACTTGAAAATTTAGGTTTGATTCCAAACTTTAAATTTGACAAAACTCACAGGTGTGAGATTTGTGTGGAAGGAAAAATGGTCAAGAAACCATTCAACACAGTGGACAGGAGTACTGAGCCGTTATGCTTAATCCAACTGATCTATGTGATTTTAAATCCTTAGCCACGAGAGGTGGGAAAAAGTATTTTATCACATTTATCGATGATTGCACCCGGTATTGCTATGTCTATTTACTAAATAGTAAAGACGAAGCAATTGCAGCATTCACAAAATACAAGGCTGAAGTAGAGAATCAGCTTAACAAAAAGATCAAAATACTGAGGTATGATCGTGGTGGAGAATATGAGTCTCCATTTGCACAACTGTGTGAAGAGTATGGAATTATCCACCAAACAACTGCCCCATACTCACCTCAGCAAAATGGAATTGCTAAAAGAAAGAACAGAACATTAAAAGATATGATTAATGTCTTGCTTATAACTTCTGGACTACCTACCAACTTGTGGGGGGAAGCTTTATATATGTCAAATCACATATTAAATAGAGTTCCACATAAGAAAGCTGATTCCATTCCACATGAATTATGGAAAGGACATATGTCTAATTACAAATACCTCTAAGTGTGGGGGTGTTTGGCTAAGGTCTCGGTTCCTCTTTCTAAGAGAACCAAACTTGGACCAAAAACTGTAGATTGCTATTTTCTAGGCCATGCCGAAAATAGAAGTGCATACAGATTCTTAGTTTTCAAGTGTGAAGTACGTGACATTAGTGTAAACACTATCATTGAGTCAAGAGATACCATATTCTTTGGAGATGTGTTTCCACACAAAAGAAATAATGGAAACCCTGATCTCAAAAGAACAAGTGAAGTGTTAACTGAGAAACAGGATGAAACTCATCGTGAAAATGGTGAATTTGAACGAAGAAGAAGTGTAAGACCTAAAACCTCTAAGTCTTTCAGTCCAGATTATCTAACATACATGTTAGAGGCTGAACCTCAGACTTATAAAGAGGCAGTCTCATCCTCGGAGTCTCCCTATTGGAAAGAAACTATCAATAGTGAGATTGAATCAATTCTAAGTAATCACACCTGGAAATTGGTTGACCTTCCACCAAGTCATAAACCAATTGGATGTAAATGGATCTTCAAACGGAAGATGAAACCAGATGGTTCCATTGACAAATACAAAGGTAGATTAGTAGCTAAAGGGTATCGCCAGAAGGAGGGCTTAGACTTCTTTGATACTTATTCACCGGTTACACGGATAACCTCTATAAGAATGCTGATAGCAATAGCATCTATCTATAATCTTGAAATTCATCAAATGGATATTAAAACGGCATTTTTAAATGGGGATCTCGAAGAAGAGATCTACATGGAGCAACCGGAAGGGTTTGTCTCAAAGGGAGCTAAAAATCAAGTATGCAGACTTGTTAAATCCCTATATGGACTTAAACAAGCTCCGAAACAATGGCATGAAAAATTCGACAATGTCATGATGAAAAATGGTTTTCGAATTAATGAATGTGATAAATGTGTTTATTACAAACAAATGGGACAATCTTGTGTGATTGTTTGCCTATATGTGGATGATATGCTAATCTTTGGTCCTAACCTGGAAGTCATCAAGACTGTAAAGAAAATGCTAATCAACCACTTTGTCATGAAAGACTTAGGTGTGGCAGATGTTATTTTGGGTATCAAAATAATAAGAACACCTAGTGGCATTGAATTATCTCAATCACATTATGTGGAAAAAGTGCTTGACAGATTCAAGGAACATGGGATTAAAGGAGTATCAAACCCTTATTCACCATCTATAGTTTTGCACAAAAATACTGGTGAAAGTATAATGCAACTGGAGTATTCTCGTGTAATAGGCAGTTTAGTGTACATCATGAAGTGCACGAGACCAGACATTGCTTATGCAGTGAGTAAACTAAGCAGATACACCTGTAACCCAGGAAAAGGTCACTGGACATCATTACTAAGAGTACTTGGGTATTTAAAGAATACTACAAACTTTTCACTGCATTATGGTAGATATCCTGCCGTTCTTAAAGGATACAGTGATGCAAATTGGATATCGGATTCGGAAGAATCAAAATCCACAAGTGGTTATATCTTTACCCTAGCAGGAGCTGCTGTGTCATGGAAATCTTCCAAACAAATGTGTATTGCACGATCCACAATGGAATCCGAGTTCATTGCTTTAGATAAAGCAGGTGAAGAAGCTGAATGGCTTCGGCACTTTTTAGAAGATATTCCTTTTTGACCTAAACCAATGACGGCCATTTGTATCCATTGCGATAATCAAGTAGCGCTAAGTAGAGCGCACAATTCTGTATATAATGGCAAATCACGACATATTCATATACGCCATAATACTGTTCGACAGTTACTCTCCAATGGAATTATTTCCATTGACTTTGTGAGGTCACAGGATAACTTAGCGGATCCATTTACTAAGAGATTATCCAGAGAGAAAATTAATTGTGCATCGAGGGGAATGGGGTTAAAAGCCTAAAACAATACGAGTTACCTTATACGGAAACCTAACCTAGCGACTGGAGATCCCACGGACCAGGTTTAATAGGACAACCAGTTATGAGTAACTCAAACAGTAATGCATTTGGACTCAGGTCCATCTCATTCCTAGGGTGCGAAATAAATGCATGCCTACAAAAGTATTAAAAGGATAAGCTATGCTTTTAATGACGTCCATATCTTGAAAATCACAAGTGGAGTATTGTAGGGTACTCTTTATGGATGCGGTCACCTATGTAAGTGTGAGCTGGGTCGGCTCTATGAGAACTTTGAAAGGCTGGAGTTCTCTAAAAACACTCGCAGAACTGAGATTTGTTCAGGACCAAAATGAACACAACCGAGAGATTGGATGTGAAGAACACAATGTTGTGTAGAGTTTATTGCTTGGGTATACACTAACGGCTGACGGTTCAAGATGAAATATTTTACCGATTAACCAAGTATGCCCGATAAACTTTAACTAGGAAAGGTTCAAAGTGAAATATCTACCTATCCACGATGCGACACTGTTTCAAATTGCACACTGTGTATGCACCTGTTGTAAGGTGAGAGACGCAAATTTTCATTCATGTGAGGGATTGTTGGAAATCGATTCCATCATATTGTACTCATCAAGACGTACAAAATGAAGTACTCATATGTTCAAAACCGATTTCAAATGAATGAAATATTCGCCTCCAAAGTTAGCTTGTTAAAATGAAGAATTGAACTTTTGCTTGATATGTGACATCTAAACTTAGTCTTATATCGATAAGGAGCAAAAAGCAAATGAAGTTATAAGTTAAAAACTGAGCCAAAGGGTTGTGCCCTTAGGGGTACGAATATTTTCTCCGAAGGGAGAACACACCCAACTTGGGCGTCGGTGTGGAATACACACGCGCGCCAGCCCGGCCGGGCCGGGCCTGGGCTTGGGCTTGGGCTTGGGCTTGGTCTTTCAGTAAACTTATTTTTTTTGCAAGAATTCAGCTCTGTTTTGAGCTGGATACGGGCAGTTGCGACAGTTTTTGTCTGAACAGTTGCAACAACTGCCGTCAGTTCTGATTTGATACGGGCAGTTGCAACTGTCGTGACAGTTCTGTCTGAACAGTTGCAACAACTGCCACCGGGATTAGGGCTATAAATAGGACAGGATTCTGATCAAATCCTGAGTCCCATTCATATCTTTCCTATCATCCTGTATCAACATAGCAGTATCACAAACGCTGTCATCATATCTTTTCTCGCCCGAGCCTCCATTATTCGAGTGTAAGTTAATGGAGTTCTGACTGTTGTATCTTGGGAGACGACTGCCGTTAAACCTGTGTACACCATTGCAGTGGCAGAATTAAACGTCTTAAGGATATTGTTTCGACAAGCCTCAGTCTGTATTTTTTCTTTCTTCACCATACTCAATGTCGGAATTGAAGATAACATATCTTCTTTCTGTGCTTTGTGTATAGTGATATACACTGTTTGCGAAACAGCCCCTTTAATTCATAATTATCAAGGTTCGAATTGAAGATTCAGTATCTTCTTTTTTGTTCTTTATTGATAGTGAGTTATACTGTTTGCGTAACAGTATAAGTATAATTAAATTTGAGTAGAAATTTATTTTTTTGATGAACATTTGAGTAGAAATTTAATTTGTTGTATTTTACATTAAAAATTAAATTTGTCTACATAAGTTATAACACCCAAACATAATTTATGAAATTTTATTTGATTCCGACAAAGAAAGAAAAAGAACCCACCTGAATCGACGACAGAAGAGGGTGCCGCTTGAAACAGGCAGCAAGCTTGTCATCTCCCAGTAATAAGTTATCAGAAGTCAAAAGTGCTGATCGGGGCACTCTCAGGACCACCTCTCCTCTCTTCAAGGCACGTGCGGCGGCCAAACCCCTACTGCATAATTTGATGAGAAGAAGAAATGCTGACTGAGATTTAAAGAAGAGATGAAGATGATGATGATGATGATGATGTGAAACTGAATGATAATGAGTGGAGGGTATATATGGTACCCGCCGGCTCTGGGGAAGTCCGATACGACGAGAGTGTGACCCAAACAGGAGGAGGAGGAGGTGGCGGTGGTGGGTGAGTCAGAGATGCCGATCTCGGCCGCCCATTGGAGAAGAGTTTCCATGTTGCGATTTTAGGGTACCGGGTTGAGGCAGAGTTGGGTACTTGGGTTAATGGAATTCGGGTAATAAAATGGTAATTGGAGATCATTACCGTGTGCAGTGCATGTATATTCCCAAAATAGATTTGTTCCCACATGACATGCCGCACTACTGCAGATTTTTTGATAACCATATAAAACTAAACTCCAATGCTTTTGGAAAAACTTTCTAAGTGAAAAATGTGAAAAATACAAGGCCGGCCTCCATATACCATAGGCTGCAGTACTGAACTGTGGCCTTTTCGATTTCGAAACCGCATTTCACAACTGGGGCCTAATTATATATCATAGCTAATATGCACCGAGACTTGGGAAAAGGTTTTTTAGGTGTAAAATATGAAAAATACGACCAGCGGTATGCTACGTGGGACCCAGTTTTTAGCATATAACCGAGGTCGCGGTTGTGGATTGCGGCTTATGTTATATCGAGGCCGCAATACCCAATTGCAGCATCATATTTTACATTTTAGTATTATATGGCATGTACGTAGGCTGCACTTCCAAACTGCGGCCTTGAAGTCGAAGATGCCGCAGTTTGGTACTGCGGCTTATGAGGACAGACCTATCTTCGGAATTAGTTTCGAAACACCTATCTTGAAAATTAGTTTCAAAAATAGACCTATTTCGGGGGGGGGGGGGGGGGGGGGGGGGGAACCATTCTTTTGTAAGGCTTCAGCAATATAGTCACGGATAAGGGTGGCAATTGGCACGACGCGATAATTAACGAGCTTAGGGGAAATTTTGGGCCGAGCTCGGGCCCACGTGCTTAGGCTTGATGGGCCCGAATCAAAATTTTATATGTGCATGTATATGATTTTGTATACATCATGTATATTTATGTAAGATTTTTTTAAAAGAGAATATTAATGTAAGTTGAAATGAGTGTTAAAGTTTATAGATAGATAAATTATGCTTTTTATATAAAATTAAATGAGAATAGATAAATTATATGTTAATTACTCTAAAGTTTATAATATTCATATTATTGTTATTTTTTTATCGTGTATTATTTTTTATATAGTTTTATTTTATGGAAAAGTTATTGTAACACCTGTAATTTTAAAATTTCTTAAATACTTGGTTTATATTATTTTATTTTGTCATTCTGAGCCTATTTTCTTATATTAATTTATTTTATTTTTATTTTAGAATGATTAAATTGGAATTCGGGGTCAAATGGGAAAATTTTGAAATATAGGAGTTTTGAGATGAGTTTTCTTAAAGGAGATGAATCCGTATTAACCCGAAATTTTTACTGAGTGCGTGTACATAATAGAGGGAGGAATATTTGCTAATTTATAGTAATTGAATGGTCCTAGCAAGAAGTTAGAAGTTTTGGAGTTCTAGATTGAAATAACCCTTGAAAAATTTACTTTTATTTAAATATGGGCTTAGCCCAAGACCCAAAACCCTTCTAATTAATAAAAACTCCCATATTTACTAGTAAGCCACTCCTTCTCCCTCTCATTTCCTTGCTGGCCGAAACCCACCATCAGAAACCAAAACCCATTTTTTCCCCCAAAAGAACCAAGATCGAAATTGTAACACCCCACAAAATAGCATATAGCTATTTTGCATGATAATCTGTATACAGTTGAGAATTGCACGCGATTACATATTTTTCTAATATTATTAGTTTTAATTTAGAAATTTCAGATATATTAGTTAATCTGGACCCGATGAGGTATATTCGGGATATCTTCTCAATTAAACTATGTGTATTGTCCCCATTGTTTTAACGAGACAATCGTTGGAACAAATAGTATTTTTATAAAATATATTCTTATATTTTACAAATAAATATTTTATTTGTAATGAGTATGTGTGTGTGTGTGTGTATTTTGATTGGATTGTATATGATGTATATACATGAGTACTTGTATGTATTTTTATATGTATATGTATATGTATATATATATGTATATGTATATGTATGTATTTATACATATTTGTATGTATATATATATTTAAATGAATTATATTGGATTGGATTTTATACTTAATAGTATATTAGAGTGTATGTAGGTATGTATATCTGCTATGGTAGGATGTATAAGAGACTCACACCGAAATAAATAAAATCCCTCCACCTCACTCTTCTTCTTCATTCTCCACTGACCTTCCCCCTTCTCCATTCTGTGGCCGACCGAAACCCAACCCCCATCCATGGCCGAAATCCAAATCCCCCATCTCCAATCTCAATTTTTCACCCAAAAAATCTTCACCTCCATCTTCTTCTACTTCTTCTACCCTCCATCCTCTTCTACTACTATATTCATGAGAAGAGAAAGGAAAGAGAGAAGAGGGTTTTTGATTTTCCTATGGGTTCTTGGAGTTTTGAAGGTGAAAAAGAAATTGAGAGGAAGAGAAGAGCTAGCTAGCAAGAGCTTGGAGATTCTTCAATGGGTGGGTATTCTCTCAACTCTAATATTGTTACTTTTGATTATGGTGTTGTGTGGAATGTTAATAGTAGCTTGTTAGAATGTGTGTATGCTTGGAAATTATATCAGAACACAAATTTGTATGCTAGTAGTGCTTATTGTGTAGATTGAGAGGTTAGAGATTTCAAGTTTGCAAATGGCTTCAGCATTAATATTTTTGTGGAATGCTCTACTATGAATCTTGAGTGCACTCAATTTATTTCATAATTTTTAGTGTGCATTTGATAGCTCAACAAGGTGTTTCTTTTCAAAATAGTGAGCAACACAAAACTGGTGATATCCTTTTTTTTTTGGATGGTGTTTGAAAATTTGTATCTCAGATTTGGTAAGGTATTTTAAGCCCAACTTTTTACTAGTTGTTCTTGAATGTGTTAACAGCCATAGTTTCAAATTTCACATTTTTCCGAGTTCGTTTGATACTAAAAAAAAAAAAGTTTGCAAATGGTCCAGAATCAAATGCTGAATCTGTCCTGTTTTGAAATTGAAGTTCATTAATTCATAAATATTTTTTGGTGCATAATCTTGCAATGAAATTTTTACTGTAGTATTTGGTATGAGTCTAGATCTTATTTCTTAAATTTCAGGATTGTTAGATAATATTTGATGGGGTTTCAAAATTATTTTGTAACTAGGGGTTTTATACATTACTGAGAGCAGGATAATGTTTTTCACTAAATTCAAGGGGCTATAACTCTCTGTCTATTTTGAATTTGAATGCAATTTTTGAATATGTTAGACTTGTATATGTCTAGCTACTGAACCTAAAATTTCATAAGTATTGGACTTATTGTTGAATTGATATTGATTTTTGAATACTATATGTTCTGTTCAGTTCAGCTTTTGAGTAGTCAGTGAAGTTATGGAATTATGGAATTATGCGTTGAGAATCTGGAAGATTGATTAACTAGATATTTGTATTATAGAGTCTTAGCTTTCCAAAACATCTTGAATCATGAAATTCCAGTTTGTATAGCAGAAGTTTTCTAAGTTGGGGCAGAACAAGTCTTAATTGAAGGACTTGATTTTTGTAGAGGAACTCATTTTCCTGTGTGTACCCTGATAGAAATTGGAGTTTTAGAGTACATTAATGGATGAATTTGGGGAGGTAATCAACTAGGAAGTTGTAGTAGACACTCCCAGCTTTCCATAGGATCCAAAATCGCTTAATTCTGACAAGTGAGCGAGTTTTTATATTATTGGTAAGATGCAGCAATTGTATGGAAGAATGTACAGCTGAGAACATATAAGAATTGTATAGCTTCTAGATGGCTGAATTTGAAGAAATGGTTAACTAGAGACTTGTAGCATAGAGTCTTAGCTTTCCATAATGGGTAAGATCATACGATTCCAATTTGTATTTTGAAAGTTATGAATGTTACAAGTTTCAGCAACCTGCTATCTTTCCTCGATTTTAAGCATGTGTTTGAAATCAGGAAACTTGAGTTCTATAAGGAATTTGACAGAGTTGTCAACTAGGAAATTGTAGTAGAGGTTCCCACCTTTCTAAAAACTCTAATTTTGTTGGATTCCGATAAGTGTAGCAAATTATGGAATTTTCTACATGCTACAGGATTATTAGTAGGAGTTGATTTGAGTTTCTAAGATGTTTTAAGTAATTATCCCTATTAAGCATTTCACATTGGACTTAGATGAAATTCTTGGTGCTTATAACTCATAATGGAACTATGATCGAGTGGGGATATAGTGTTACGGCTGATTGTCGTATTTATAGCTGTGGTTAGGACTATCAACCAAATAGGCAAGTATTGATGTTGATTTTCCACCTCGAGAGACGGTGATTTTCCTGAGCACCGTCGGATCGTTACCAAGGGAAGGTTGACCGAGGACCGGGATACTGGATGAGATCCGAGACGGAGGTGGTGGCGACCTAAGGAGATCGGATCGTTGGTGTTTGGGGTTGATAGGCTAGGTTATTTGCCTCATCTAGAATGTGTTGATGCCTAGGTCTGTCAATAACTGGATATTAGTAAATTGTGTGTGTTTTGCCTCAATTGCTGGGTATGAGGCACTCCTTGGGCGACGTTGTACTGCTCGCTGAGGGTCGCGGGCCGGAGACATTAGGTCAAAGACCTACAGAGGTGTTGGCAATCGATGAATTCCGGTTCGCCGTGATTAGTTATTTTTTACAGAACCGTTTGGGCTTAATCATTCGTTAGACACTATGCATGATTTGACAAACTCGCATGTTTTAGCAACCAATATTATTTCAGATTGTATTTCTTTACTTTTCGCTTGAAGACCGAGTTGATATTAGGGATGATTCCCTATAATTTGACTTATTCTAAGGGGCAGCACTAGATAGCGATAACCGGGGTTGTCTCCTCTTGTCAAAGGGATACGGGTTGTGTCTTTTCAATGGTTAAGAACATGGGAGTCGTATCTCGCTCTGTTAATTCCTGAGGTATCTTGATAAGAATGGGATGTTCCCTTGTTCTATATTGGTGGACACGAACGGACCATAGGGGCTGCATTCTCATGGATCTTCGGCGCAATGGGTATGTTGCGGTGTATCTATAAGTTCCTTACGAGTTTTGAGAGAGTTCAGGTGCGACGGTTATTAGTGACAAATGGGAATATCTCAGAATTTTATAAACTCCTCAATCATGTGTACTTATTAAGAATAGGAAGTGTACAATAGTAGATTGCATTGCATGGCGAGGGTTCGAAACCCTGAAACTGGAGAAGACGGCTTGATCTAGAATGTATGTAGTATGGGATGCATGCGTATCCAGAGTCTTGCTGACATTAGATTAAGTGCATCGGTTTCTGTACTTTGTATTATGCATTAGACTTCATGTCATGGCATACACTGACGCTAGAAAATTAGGATGCACGTTTTTTGTTTTCATCAAAAGCTGGTTGTGATTGCTAGTTGGAGATCATTATTTTCTTATCAGTATTGCGTCAGCATATGTACTGACGTGCCCACTCAATTAGGTGCTGGATACCGGGTTTCGAGTGCAGGAGGACTCAAGACAAGCAGGGCATCCAAGTGGAGTAGCAATGTACCTACCTACCATTCGAGCAGGTCCAGGGATATCAGAGTAGCACAGCGGAAGATTTGAGCTACAGGGTGCATCTCAGGGAAGTAGCATGACCACTCGGTGGAGTTCCAGTAGAGAATAATTGACTACCGTTCTGGGTGGCAGACGGTAGCTGTTACAAATGTATTTGTAATACTTTAATGTAATTTGTATTCCTTGTTCAAGAACAGATGATGATTGTAATTGATGATGCAATCTTTTTATTTGGCAATAAAAAGTTTTTAAATTTTTTTGTTATTACTGTGTTGAGATGCATTTGAAGGCAAAAATCCTGGTTTTTTCACGGATGTCCGATAACGGAGATCCGGGGCGCTACAGAAATGAAGCCTCCATCCACTTCGAGCTTAAAATTTTTTTGGGGATTCTTGGAGAGTTTTGAGAGCTCTTCAGCGTGGTGGTATTGTTTTTCGAGAGGACTTTGTGGAGGTATATTAATTTGTACCTTTGGTTCTTGAGTTGTGTGTTTTGCAATTTCTTACATAAAAACCATAGTAGAAAAATGTGTAGGGTATGTAAACATGCTAGAGGTGAAAGATTTCAATTTCTATGGTAATAATGTGGAAATTTTATTAAACCTAGGGTTTGAGTTTAGAAAGGGTAAGGAGGTTTGCATTTATTGTATGCTAATAATTATTTTGGATGATGTCGAAGTATATGGGATAATTTAGAAGCATCCATGATGAATTTTAACAATTGTTTGATAATTATAAGGAATTTTTCGGTATCGGAAAATTATAAAATTAGAGTTAGTGGTTTAAAAATAGAATAATTGTAGGAAAATATGTATAAATTATGACTTTATTCCCGAGGTACTCATATGAGTTAATTATGGGATATAGAAGTTAATTTGGGAATTTTTACCCTTAAAAATATGAAATATTGTTTGGAACTCCTCCGATCAAGGGGTAAAATTGGGATTCGACTATCAGACTACAGAATAGTTGATTTGTTATGCTTAGATATGTTGTATGTGAGGTATGAGCACGTTTGATGTGAATTCGGGGGATAGATAAGGTGGGTTATGAGTTAATGACTTACAGGCCGATAATTTTCTTAATAGGTATTATAAAGAGAAGTTTGAGTAGCAACCGGGCGAGCGAGGAATGTCTTCTGGCTGGTTCGTCAGGTGAGTATGATACAACTCTATATTCCCTATGTTATAGAAATTTTGGGGTTTTCCGACCTATATAGTATTAATTATGGCCAAGTTTAATTTTAAAAGTAAAATACGGATTTTTTTTAAAAGGTTTTATGGGTTTTTGTGAGATTTTGAGATACTAATGATTTTGGGTACATGAAGCTTGATATTTAGGTTAATATGATGTGTTGAGGTGTTGTAGTATATAAAATAGATGGAATATGATGTAGATGTATAATATTGGCCATATGTATGTGATATGCCGTTTATTTAATGAGTGATAGCTACATGTGTTGATTTAATTATAAACTTTGGGTATATAACCCGATGGAAATGACATATATATGGTGTTATGATGTATTGACATATATGGTGCGTGTTTGTAATATATATGGGTGATAACTTGATGCAGTAAACTAAATAACTTAGCATACTCATAATAAATGATATGTGATAATAAAATGAGATAGTAATTCTCATGGTTAAAGTCAAAGATACGGCAAATTATTGAAATTAAATATGAGATGCTGGGTGATGATGAAAAGATGAAATGAAAATGATAATAACAGTTAAATTTCGTTGACCAGTACCTACAAAAATCCTGGGGGTTTGGGCTAGACTTCCTAACGTCGAAGGACCGGCTTGGGGTACGGTGTTTATTACCTAAACTATGTTTGGGGTGCGGTGTTTTTATTGCCGAAGCTATCGACTTGAGGCCCGGTTATTACCCAGCTTGGCTGGGGTGTGGTGATATTCCCTCGATGACAGATGTCACGAGGAAGTACCTGTTGGATCCTATAGGCAAGGCAAATAACACTAGAGGGGGGGGGGGGTGAATAGTGTTTATAAAAATTAATTAAAAATTTGAACTTTTCGTACTGTTAAGTCGACTACAAATAGATATACAGTCGACTGTTGCATCAGATAAAAAGAATATTTTACTGAAGAGTTACAAGTCTAATCAGTCGACTTATAGCGGAAAACCAGTCGACTTAGCAGACAAGTTTTTGAAATAAAACTCAGAGAAATTGAAATTTCAAGTTGAGAGAATACAACCACAAAGAGTCAATCACAACCAAACACAACGATGTATCCTGGTTCGGTCCTCCCGACCTACATCCAGTCCCCAAGCAACCCACTTGAGATTTTCCACTATTCTTGAAAAAGTACAAGAATACTCTACGGCCATTGACAACAACAATGTCAAATCCGTAGACCTTTCTCATCACTAAAGAAAGCAAACCCACTCTACACCCTAGAGTGAAACCAACTCTAAAACCAAGAGTCCTACTCTCCAACCGAGAGGACCACTCTCACAACCCGAGAGTGAAAACAACAACAAAAATTGAGTTTACAACAACCTATAGCCTTGTATGTGATAGTGTTTTTGTATAGTGGCTATTAGGTCAACTTCTGAATTCAATCTAAAACAAAATCAATGTTATATTAGACTGAAATTCAGAGAACCAAGTCTTAGAGAGTTTGTATGCTTCTGAAACACTTGTTATTATTGAAAACAAAAGACTTGAAAGTTAAAGAATGCTTGAAATCTTTTCCAAATGATTCCTATACTCTATTGATAGAGTAAGAATCAAGGAACGTTTGTAAAACAGTTCCATAAACCGTAATAAAACAGATATAAAAGATTTGAATTTGAAAAATAAGTTTTAAATTCAGAAAACTATCGAAACGGCTTGAACAGTTGACTGGGTTGCCATAATGAGTCAATTGGCCAAAGCTTGTATGAGTTCAGGCAGTTTCGTACTATGACAGTCGACTTGTTCCAAGAAGCGGTCGACTGGTACTCATACAGCTGAAATTATTCAAGCATGTTTTGACATTTTGATTTTGTAAAATACTCAGATTATTTAAAGTCTGTGTGAGTGTGTGTGTGACAAGGCTACTACAAGTTTCTAAGACTTAAAGAATTAAGAATACAATATTACAAAACACTTTGTTTAAACATTTGAAGCACTTTGAATCTCTTGAACTTAAGTCTTTGTCTTGATGTCTTGAAGCTTGATCAATTACTCTTGAAAGATTCATCAGATTGTGTTGCCTTTGTGTATTTCACCATGGTATTGACTTTGATACACTCTGCAAGAGATATGTGTTAGAACAACTTTGTATTGTGATGTAGTCATCAAAACCAAAAATCAACATTCTCCCCTTTTTTGATGATGATAACACAATAACTTATAATAATATCAATATAAATAGCAAGATGTCACACATAATTTAAAGATATACAAATGTGAAATAAGCCCCCCCTAAATAATGTACAATATGCACACAATTGTGAAATAATAACAATATATATTAAATTGTGAAATAATAACAATATATATAAAACACGCACACAAAAAACCACAAAACCATATAAAACAAAACCATATTTTTCTCCCCCTTTGTCATCAACAAAAACATAAGGAGGAAGGAGATATCATAAAGAACAAAATCAACATTGCATAACCATAACACATTTATACATAAGAAATCACGTACATTGTTGCAGATTACAAATAAAAGATAGTAAAATAACAAACATAAAACATAGTTGAAAATAAAAAAATACATCAAGTTTATTCTTCTTCTTCGTCGTCATCACCTTTGGAGGCAGGAGGAGGTTGTGGAAATTGTTGAGTGAACATGTGAGTAAGGTTAGCAAGGCTAGCCTCAAGATTATCCTGTCTACCTAGGATAAGGTCGGTACGATCCATGAGATAATTAACCGAAGTATAAAGACTCTCGGGATCAGCAAAGACAGCTCTAGGACGAGAAGAACTAGAAGCAGAAGTCCGACGATCAGAAGTGGCTAAAGGAATAGGAGGTACATTTCTTTGAAGAGACCAAGGAGGAGAGTTAAGGATCTTCATACGAGCTAAACTCGCACGATCAAAAGACTCATAGTGAGTAACATCACTCGACTCGGAATCAAGATCAACTTCATAAAAATTGAAAAAATGAGTAAGAAGTGCACCAAAAGGAAGGAAAGAGGTGTGAGCCTTATGGAGACGATTGAAAATGACTCGACTCCAATTGATTTGAATATTGCCAAAAATTGCATACATGGCTTGGTGCAACTCATGTGAAAATTGGTCGTAACTACCCGTTTTAGGGATAATGTTATACGATAAGATTCTTGCAACGAGCTTAGTTAGTGGCGTAATCGATTGATTGGTCATAGGAGAACCTCGATTAGACAAGAAATTTTTTGACAATATAGAATCCTCATCCATCTCTATTTCACCCAATTCTAACCCTTCATTAGGGCTACCCAAAATAATTCCCAATTTTTCAGGGGTTAACCTCATTCGAATATTTTTCACTGTAGTAGAAAAAAAAATTTCGTTACCATCCTCGGAGGTGGAAACCTTCATATTTGTATAAAACAAATAGATAAGTTGTGGATAGTAATATGGTTGATTGACAAGGGAAAGTGATTCAAATAACCCACACTGTTCAAACAATGGGCGATGAAGAACCTATCTAAATTAGGAAAATTCACAAATCTACCCGGAAATATTGCAATTTGATAAATGAGAAAATTTCTCAACAAGATTGGGATTCCTTAAGTATTGAAGGTAGTTCTGAGAAGATTGACCTTCTTCTACATTAGAACCTCTAGCTTTCTTAGGATTATGCATAGTTGAAAAACTAGGAAACTTGAAAAAGATTAGGAGATCAAGAGAGAGAGTTACCCAACAACAAGATAAAGAACCCAAATAGCTTCAAGAGATACTAAAGTTGTTGAGCAGCAAGTCGAATTCGCCAAGAACCGGAAATGGGCAGCCGGCTTGAATCTTCTTGAGAGAAAAAGTGAAAGTGAAAGAGGGGTAAGAGATTTACGGTTTTTACAATAGGTAGATGGCTGAGATGAAGACTAGTTGGGAATGGACGGTTAAGATCCATCAATGGGTAAAAGTAAGAAAGAGAGATGCCTCAGTTAAGTGACGATTCGGAATCAAAAAAACCAAACTAATGTCGCGACAGTCGACTGGTTTTGATATTAGTCGACTTAGTCGAGAGAAAATTAAACCAAACGAAACATGAAGTAAAACTTCTGTCAGTCGAGTGGTTACTGATACAGTCGATTGTTCAGAACACAAAATTCAGCCAAAATATGGACAACAAAAATACTTTATAAGTCAACTTAAACAAAATAAATTTTCAAGAAATGTCATGAAAACAACAAATTCCTAGTTCTCTTCTAAAGTTGATAAAAGTGTCTTCCTTAAGTGGTTTGATAAATATATCTGCTACTTGTTTATCAGTAGAAAAAAAATCCAAAGTTATATCTCCCTTTAAAACATGATCATGTAGAAAATGATGTCGAATATCAATATGTTTTGTACGTGAGTGTTGAACTGGATTTTTAGATAGATTAATAGCACTAGTTTTTCACATTATAGCAGGTTTTGAAAATGAAATACCATAATCTAATAAAGTTTGATTCATCCACAAAATTTGGGCACAAGTCACAGCAATATATTCAGCTTCTGTTGTAGATAGGGATATCGAATTTTTCTTTTTACTGCACCAAGATACTAGTGAATGTCCCAAAAAATGACAAGTTCCACTAGTACTTTTACGATCAGTTTTACTACCAGCAAAATCAGCATCACTATACGTCAAAAGTTGAAAATTATCGGTGCGTGGATAAAACAAACCATATTCAGACGTGCCATTAATGTATCTTAAAATACGTTTCACAGCTTTTAAGTGAGATTCTTTGGGATTCGACTGATATCTAGCACACAAACATATACTAAACATAATATCTGGTCTACTAGCAATTATATATAAGAGTGAACAAATCATACCTCTTTAGAGTTTTTGATCGACACTCTTACCTAAATCATCTTTGTCAAGTGTAGTAGTAGTAGCCATAGGTGTGGTCTTACTACTAGTACTATCCATGCCAAACCATTTGAGTAATTCCTTAGCATATTTTCCTTGATTAATAATTATACCATTTTGTGACTGCGTTATTTGTAGTCCAAGGAAATAATTGAGTTCACCCATGTGACTCATCTCAAACTCATTTTTCATGGTATTAGCAAACTCTTGACAGAGATTACTATTAGTAGATCCAAAAATTATGTCATTTATATATATTTGTATGATTAGAATATCTGTCTCTATTTTCTTAATAAACAAGGTAGTATCAACTTTACCTATCTCAAAACTAGTTTCTAAGAGAAAAGTTTTTAACCGATCATACCAAGCACGAGGTGCTTGTTTAAGACTATATAAAGTCTTTTTCAATTTAAAAACGTGGTTTGGGAATTATTCATGTTCGAAACCGGGTGGTTGCTTAACATAAACATCTTTCTTAATAAATCCATTCAAGAAAGCACTTTAACATCCATTTGGAAAAGTGTAAAATTCATAAAACATGCAAAAGGTAATAAGATTCTAATTGATTATAGTCTAACAACAGGAGCATATGATTCATCAAAATCGATTCCTTCTTCTTGATTATATCCTTGAGCAACTAATCTAGCATTGTTCCTAACGACTTGTCCTGATTCATCTAACTTATTCTTAAATACACATTTGGTACTAATTATAGTATGATCAGGAGGTCGTGAAACTAGATCCTATACATCATTTCTTATAAATTGGTTAAGTTCATCTTGCATGACATTCATCCAAAATTCATTCTCATAAGCTTCTTGTATATTATTCGATTCAAAATCCGACAAGAAAGCCGTATGAGAAATCATGTTAACATGAGATCTTGTTTGAATACCACGTGAAATGTCACCAATTATTAAGTCATGAGGATGATCTCTAACTTCAACAAACACTTTTGGTAAAGTATGAGTCATCATAATAAGATCAGTCGACTTAACAAGTCCATCAGCCGACTGATTCACATCAGTCAACTTGAGATCCTTATCAGTCGACTTGTCTAGGGTAGTTTGCTCTAGTGATTTAATAATGTTATTTAAAGGTGATGATTCAATTTTATCATCTTTAATAATAGTAGATGAAGGCAAGGATTCATCATGCATAGACTCTTCAATAGTCAAAGTTGACTTATTGAAGATTCTATATGCCTTACTCCTATTTGAGTATCCAATGAAGGTACCTTCATTAGATCTCGCATCATGTTTATCTAAATTATCTTTAGTGTTTAATATGAAACACTTACATCCAAATACTTTAAAATATGATACTTTAGGAATTTTTTCATAGAATAGTTCATAACAAGTTTTCTTAAGTTTAGACATAATCAATATTCTATTTAAAACATAACATGCTGTAGAAACAGCTTCAGCCTATAAATACTTAGGCAAATTGCTTTCAACAAGCATAGTACGTGCACACTCTTGTAATGTCCTATTCTTTCTGTCGACCACTCCATTTTGTGGTGAAGCTCTAGGAAATGCAAATGAATATGTTATACTATTCTTATTACAATATTCTGAAAACGTTTCATTTTCAAATTTTCCACCATGATCACTTCTAATAGTGACCATGGTTAAAGATTTTTGATTTTGAATTCGTTTGCAGAAATTTGCAAATTCTTCAACGGCATCATATTTATGTTTTAAAAAGAAAACCAATGTAAATCTTGAAAAATCATCTACTAAAACAAATACATATCTACTTTTATTTAAAAAAGGGACTCTAGCATGACCAAATAAATCCATATGGATTAATTCGAGTGGCCTACTAGTAGAAATCATTTCTTTTGTCTTAAAAGTAGATTTGACTCTTGTTTTCCTAGTTGACATGTATCACAAAACTTATCTTTCTTAAAAGATAGTCTTGGCAGTCCTTTAACTAGGTTGTATTTAGACAATTTAACAATATTTTTCAGATTTACATGGCCAAATCTCTTATGCCAAAGCCAAGAATCATTGTTAGAAGCTACTAAGCAAAAATTATTAGAAAATTCATTTGTTTTAAAGCATAACTCATAAATGTTGTTTTTCCTAAAATCTTGAAAAATAACATTTTGCATAGATGAATCATATATTAAACATGCATCTTTTTCAAAAACAATTTTATATCCCCTATCACAAAGTTGGCTAATACTTAACAGATTATGCTTTAATCTACTAACTAGAAATACTTCTTCTATAGTAGGGGTAGTGTTCTTACCAACCATATCTATTCCAGTAACCTTCCCTTTGTTGTTGTCACCGAATGTGACTGTTCCTCCATCTATCTCTTGTATGGAAGAAAGAAGATTAGCATGACCAATCATATGCTTGGAGCATCCGCTGTCAAGTATCCAATGTTTTCTTTTAGGTTCCTATAAAATAAGCATCTTGAATATGGTACCTTTTTCATTGGGTTCGAAAGGAATTAGTTTTTGGGAAACCAAACCCAAAGTGAGTTTGATTTACTACCAAATTCAAGAATATAATTTACAGAATTACATACATTAAGAACATAAGAATTTATATAAGTAATTCTATCGTTTAGACTCAGGCTGACTGGAACCCAAATGTTTTTAGTTTGTCCAGTCAACTTTATTGTACCTTTCAGTCGACTGTTATGAGAAGTTAGTCGACTGAGAGGTGAAATAGGTCGACTTATCTGAGGTTTTCGTCTCTTTGAATATGACTCCAAACCTTTAGACAGACAACTGACATTAGGGTTCAGTCACTGGTCTGAACTACTGAATTACTATTTTCATAGAAAACAATAGTTTTTGGTTTCTCAAAAAACTCATATAATTTGTTCTTCACACTGGAAATAGAATCAGTCTTATTACTACTAATATTCTTAGAAGAATGATGTTTTTCAAGAGTCTTTTGAAAACCAAGTCCAAATCTTTTATTAAATTGAACTTGATTTTGGAGAACTTCATTTAAATTCTCCTTTCCTTTGTTAAATTTAGATACATTCTTGGATATCTCTTCATAATTTTTCTTAAGAGATACAAGATCTACATCCAAATTTGAAAGTCGAGAATTTAATGATTTGACTTCAACATTTAAGTCAAGATTTTCTTAAGAAAGTGTTTGATTGACTTTCTCTAAATTTTTAACTCTAATTTTCTCCTTCTTAAGTTCTTGAAAAACTTCATTGAAAGCATCTAATAAGTCATTTGAATCAAAGTTTTCACTTACATCGTTTTGTGTTGCCATGAAACATACGTTCGCTACTTCGTTTGACTCCTCATTCTCTTCTTCCGATGAAGAGTTGCTATCATCCTAAGTTACATGATATGCCTTTTTGTTCTTCATATAGTTGTTTTTTGTGTACATGTCCTTCTTGAAGTTGGGAGCATTTCCTTTTGATTTTGCATTTGCTAATGGGCAATCCTTCTTCATATGACCTGTCTTGTTACACTTGAAATAAGTGGGAAGTTCATTAGTATCTTTAAACTTGGAATTAAATTTACCTTTTCGTAAAAATTTCTTGAACTTTCTAGTGAACATGGCTATTTCTTCTTCATCTTCTTCTTCATTTTCAGAATCCGACATGGCCTTGAAAGCGAGTGTCTTATTCTTTGCTTGTTGAGGTTCTAGATCCTTCTTGCGTTCTTCAAGTTGTACTTCATATTCCATAAGATTTCTCTCAAGATTCTCAAGAGAGAGTTGTGTTAAATCGTTGGCTTTTTTATGGCGGTGGTCTTCTTCTCCCATTCGGGGGTTAGGGCACAAAAAATTTTCCTCACCATTTCTGCTTGCGAGCACGTCTTTCCAAGGGCCGCAAGAGAGTTTGTAATGTCCGTGAATAGTGTTATCATGTCCGACACATTCTCATTCTCCTTCATACGGAACATCTCGAACCTGTGAACAAGAACAGATATCTTAGATTCTTTAACCTTATTAGTACCTTCATGAGTTACCTCGAGTGTGTGCCAAATTTGATGAGCCGTTGTTGCATTTGACACACGATTGAACATCTCTTTGGTAAGTGCACAGAATAGCATTCATCGCCTTTGCATTGTTCATTGTGTTGCTCTTCATGTCATCGTTCCATTGTGCATAGGGAATTGTAGGAGCGGTGAATTCTGTCTCAGTCATGTTCCAAATCTCATAGTTGAAGGACTGAAGGTAGATCTTCATTCTACACTTCCAATAGTTATAGTTTGTTCCATCGAATAGGGGTGGCCTTTGTGTGGATTGGCCTTCATAGTATTGGCTTGCATTTGAAGTAGATGCCATTGCACTCAACCAGGCTCTGATACCAAGTGTTGGATCTTGTAGGCAAGACAAATAACACTAGAGGAGGGGTGAATAGTGTTGTATAAAAATTAATTAAAAACTTGAACTTTCCGTACTGTTAAGTCGCCTGCAAATAGAAATATAGTCGATTGTTGCATCAGATAAAAAGAGTATTTTACTGAAGAGTTACAAGTCTGATCAGTCGACTTATAGCGGAAAACCAGTCGACTACTAGACAAGTTTTTGAAATAAAACTCAGAAAAATTGAAATTGCAAGTTGAGAGAATACAACCACAAAGAGTCAATCACAGCCAAATACAATGATGTATCCTAGTTCGGTCCTCCCGACCTACATCTAGTCCCCAAGCAACCCACTTGAGATTTTTCACTATTCTTGAAAAAGTACAAGAATACTCTACGGCCTTTGACAACAACAATGTCAAATTCGTAGACCTCTCTCACCACTAGAGAGAGCAAACCCACTCTACACCCTAGAGTGAAACCGACTCTAAAACCAAGAGTCCTACTCTCCAACCGGGATGACCACTCTCACAACTCGAGAGTGAAAACAACAACAAAAATTGAGTTTACAACAACCAATAGCCTTGTATGTGATAATGTTTTTGTATAGTGGCTATTAGGTCAACTTCTGAATTCAGTCTAAAATGAAATCAATATTATATTGGACTAAAATTCAGAGAACCAAGTCTTAGAAAGTTTGTATGCTTTTGAAACACTTGTTCTTATTGAAAACAAATGACTTGAAAGTTGAAGAATGCTTGGAACCTTTTCCAAATGATTCCTATACTCTATTGATTGAGTAAGAATCAAGGAATGTTTGTAAAATAGTTCCATAAACCATAATAAAATGGATATAAAATATTTGAATTTGAAAAACAAGTTTTAAATTTAGAAAACTATCGAAACGGCTTGAACAGTCGACTGGGTTGCCATAATGAGTCGACTGGCCAGAGCTTGTATGAGTTCAGGCAGTTTCATACTATGAAAGTCGACTGGTTCCAAGAAGCGGTCGACTGGTACTCATACAACTGAACCTATTCCAGCTTGTTTTGACATTTTGATTTTGTAAAACACTCAGATTATTTAAAGTATATGTGAGTGTGTGTGTGACAAGGCTATTACAAGTTTCTAAACAATATTAAAAGACACTTTGTTGAAACATTTGAAGTACTTTGATTCTTGTCTTGAACTTAAGTCTTTGTCTTGAGCTTGAGCCTTTGTCTTGATGTCTTGAAGCTTGATCAATTACTCTTGAAAGCTTCATCAGATTGTATTGCCTTTGTGTATTTCACCATGGTATTGACTTTGATACACTCTACAAGAGATATATGGTAGTACAACTTTGTATTGTGTTATAGTCATCAAAACTAAGAATCAACAGTAACCTAGTAAAACTAGGGGTGCGGTGTTTTCATTCCCTCGTTGGGAAGTACCCAGCTTCGCTGGGGTGCAGTGTTTTCTTTTCCCTCGCTGTCTTCATGTAACATCCTGAATTTTCATATAATTAAATATTAAAAAAAAATCATTGATTTCACGTGTTTCACCCGTGCAAATTAATGTGTGCATTTGGCTCTAAAATTATTATTTTATATGTCATGAACAAACATTTTCTTTCTCTTTTAAAAAACCTATTATTATTTATTATTAATTTTTAGGCCTAATAACTTAATTCTAGCCCAGCCAAAACAAAATAAATTAATTAATTAAGAGCCCATGGAAATAGCCCACCTAGTTAGCCCACTAGTGAATTCATTTATTAATTAAAATAACTTGTACGGTAGACTTGTCATGTAACAAATTAATTAACAAATAAATAAACAAACAACTAGGTGTACATGTGAGGGCACGTGCATTGCACATGCACGTGCAATGGATGAGAAGACTAGGCCGGCCAATGCTTGGAGTGGGGAGATGGAGATAGTGGAGAGTTGGTTTCTCACTAGTGGGTAGTTCTTCTAACTCCCAAATGTATCTTAGCCCATCATCCAAACTCATCTCACCCCTTCATTTGTTCATGAGTTGTGTATAAATAGCCCCTCGGTCATTCATTACTCTTTGCACTTAGAAATTTTAAAGAGAAAAACGTTGAGTTGTGTAAGAGAAAGATAGAGATTGTGTGAGAAAAGATTGAGTTGAGTGTGTGTGTGCGCTCTAGCATATTGGAGGCCGGCTACCAATCAAGGAGGAGAAGGAATCCGGTTGTACAACATCTAGGAGGAGAAGTTTCGGGTGTGCACTAGCTTGGAGGAGAAGGCTCGCGGCTAAGAAGGGAAAGCAATCGTGCCTTCAAGGAGTTTCTTTGAAAATTCTTAATTCTTTCTTCAAAGAGGTGGACGATTTCTCTACTTCTAATATAGTTACCATGCTAGGAAATTAATTTCATGAATATGCTAGAGAAACTAGTAAAAATTGATCATGTGATTGCTAAAAAAAGACTAGTAGGAAAAAAAGAGAAAATCTTGATTGAATTAGTGACTTAAAACTCATCATGGTGTCTTATTAATATAACCCATGCTAGAATACCCATTTTTAATGAACCATGCTAGTGTGATGATTTTTCTTAAATGAATGGCTTAGTTGTAGATTGAGATGAATGGATATTGTTATGTTTAGTTGATAAATGGATAAATTGTTGTTATATAATATTGATGTGATAAAAGAAAAATTGCTAGACTCTTGTAGAATTGAAAGCGAACAAGAACCTACTTTTAGTGGATTTATATTGGTGTTGTTGAGAAGGAACTATAGTTTTATTTCAAAGTCAATGAGGTATTCTTTAAATATAAATTGTAAAGACAACTTATTTTAAGGTAAAAAAATAAGAGTTTTAATTGTTGTTATAATGTATTTTTTAGGAAAATATTCTGGAAAAAAGTTTGATTTTGAAAGATACAAATTTATTGAGAAATTGAAATTTGGTAAAGGAGATTTACAAACAGTTAGAATATATAAAGCTATTTCTACTCCTTTTTATAACAGAGAATTGGTTTGGAAAATTTGGCCTTCGGTGTGAGTATAGGGCGCTGTGTACAGTGTATAGGGTCTTTGGTTCGAGTCTTGAAGAGGCTCTGTTTTATCAAAATTTAATTTTTCTTAAAATACAGTACGGTCTATACAAAAAATATTTAACCAGACTCATATGAGTTAGTCACTCTTGGACTCTTGGTCTTCGGGTGCGCTTTGGGTCTGTTACTGTAGCTAGGCGGAGGATTTGGTCTTCGGTTCGAATCCGACCCCCCTGCCCCATTTTTTGGTTTTGATATTTTTTTATATATTTTTTGATTTTGGGTATATTCTTGGATTTTAAGAATAATAAAAAAGAATTTGGAAATTTTTTTAGTATTCCTCAAATATTATCTAGGCTTTATAAAAATTATTTCCACAATATTTTAATACACTTTGTGAGATTTGGAAGTAATTTTTTTATTAAAATGATGGGAGAAATAACTTGAAAATTCTTCTGAAAAATATGAATTTGGTATAAGTAAAAAGAGAAGAAAAAGAAATTTGTGTGGAGATTAAATTATGAGATATGGTAAGTTAAATAAGGAATTGATGTTTTGTACATATACTTGTGCTTGGAAAATGAAACAAAAAGATCATGATGAATTATAGAAATTTGTGAGTATGAATGCTCAAATTTTTGGTGAACATGAAAAGAGGTTAAGAACTAGAGTGTAGCTAAGTCCTTATACCGGCATGAATGAATTCTTGAAAAATAAATGTTGCAGAAAAAGACTAAGATTGAGTCGTTGTTATCAATTGATGCTTAAGACCGGTGTAGAGGAAAGGCTAACTCTAGAGTGTTAATTTTATTCATGATTCAAATATCTAAGGACTACACCATAGTGAAGATGTGATGAAAGTAAGAGAAAAACACAAATATGAGGGCCTCGGATTCACGGTGTGAGAGTGTTCACAGGCTGTCTACATGATGCATCATGTCATGACGTGAATACATCTTCGGAATTATCGAGATCGTGGCGACGGTTGTGGGGTGCTTAGTGACTATGTAGTGCCATCGTTCCATGACGGAGGCGAATTATCCATAGGTTGTCTGCATGATGCGTCATGCCATGACATGGGATTCCCCTCCAGACTGTCTGGGCTTGGGCTCTTGACTCATAAAAAATCTAGGATACTTACCGTAGTAGTTAAACTCATAGCGAGGGATCCAACCCTACAAGATGTAGTACGGTTAAGGGCTTGCCCTCGGATTTATGTAGAATGGGATGCATAAGTTCGAACAAGTATGCATTAGTGTCATTAAATATAAATAACTACATTAAGACTAAGTGCACAGTCACATGAAATCAATAAGATAGTCCCCCCTAGCTTTGTTTGTGATCAAGTGTGTGTTTTCAAAGTAAGAGAAATTGATGTATTATATCCTAGTATCAGTTGTATGCAACTAACGTGCCCACAGTTTCTATGCAGGATAAAATGAACGAAAGGACTAAAGAAGGAATGCTACAAAAAGAATTGTTTCAAGTGTTAATTTATTCATGTATTATGATGTATTATGCTATAATTTGCTTCCGCTGTGTTGATGTAAATATTGTTGTATAAAAATTTTAAATTCCTTATAAAATTGTACGAAGTGAAGTGTAAAGATCCTGTGGAACTTTGAATTCAGATTTATTTGGAATTCGGGGTGTTACAGAGTGGTATCAGAGACACGCTTCCAAGTAGTACAAATTTATAAGGAACGACACCCTAGAGTGGACATTAGAGTGTGAGTTGGGTATAGAGATTTAAATGTAAGCCGCTTACATTTGTGTTGCTCTATGATTGATGCTTCTTCTTTCCCCTTCCTAAAGATGGTGAACCACCATTACCCAGCAGGCGATGATGATTGGCATATAACTGAATAGGACTACTACCTTGGACAAGGAGATTCCGACAAAGAAGATCCCGAGGAATATGAAGGAGAATGGCCTGAGTCCCGAGAGATCACTCCACCTTCGGACTCATCAGATGATTCATCCGACGAGGAAGAACCAGTTCTGCAAGATCGCATCGAATCTCTTCAGAGGCAGGTGGAGACTCAGAAGGAGAGAGCAGACCAATTGCAGGCCCAGTGTGCAAAGTTCAAGGAGAATATTGCAACCCTCAGCCATCGAGTTTGGGAACTCGATAAGGGAAAGAACATGTATGATGTGCTGAAGAGAGAAGTAGCAGAACTACAGGAAGAGCTTAGGAAAGCCAAGAGGAACCGTAGGGATTAGAATGTTGTAGCATCTCAATGTTCTTCGCATGGATGTCAAACGATGTTTTTAAATTTGAATGTACAAAGTTTGAATTCAATGAAATGAAAGTTGATTTAAATTTATGTTTCTACTTCAAATTAAATGGATCTTTTGAATCAGAGTATGGCTGGAAGGAGAGCTAGGAATGGAGAAGTGCCCAGTTGTGGACTCGATTTGGAAACGGAGTTGGCCAGGGTCTATTAGACCATCAACGCCGTCGCCATGAACCAAAACCATAGGGGGATGCCTGCAAATCCAGTCCATGAGGTGATCAAACTTGTGGAGTCATTCAAGCGGATGAAGCCACCGGTGTTTGAAGGGAAGTCAGACCCAGATGCAGCTGACAATTGGATGAGGTAAGTTGAGACTATTTTTTGAAGTCTTGGAAACTCCAGAAGGTAGCAAGGTGAAGCTGGCTACATTGTAGCTCGAGAAGGACGCAGCTGTATGGTGGCAGTCCATGAAGCGGACTCTGGAAAATGGTGTTATTGACTGGGAGGAATTCTTGGAAGAGTTCTGCGGTCACTACTTTCCATCCGACGTCCAAGAGAAGAAAGCGATGGAGTTCCTGGTATTGCATCAGGGAAGCATGTCTATCAGGGAGTATGAGACAAGATTTACTCAACTTTCGAGGTATACACCCAAACTTGTGATGGATGAGGCAAAGAAGGTTCGGAAGTTCGAGCACGAATTGAGGCCGAGTCTGAGATCAAGAATGATACCCCTTGGTATCAGGAGCTTTGACAAGCTAGTCAAACGAGCAGTAGCCACAAAGGAGGATATGAAGCAGTTCCATGCCGCCCAGAACAGGAGGAACAATTGGAATGTCGGGAAGAGGCCCATAGTTTCTGGGAATGTCAGGGGCAGCCGCCAGCTCAAAGGTTCAAACCTACGGGGGCGAACATTGTCAATGTGGCTGGAGGACCCGAAAATGGTTGGGAAAGACCTCCTGTGGTTACTTGTTTCAATTGTGGAGAGATAGGCCATTACAGATCTCAATGCCCCAAGCTGCGAGATGTCGCCCAAAATGGACCACCGCATCAGGTTGGGAAGAGGCCGTACCAGCAGGGCGAGTATTTGCTTTGATTGAATCCAACGCTGATGAAGTGGATCACGTCATTACTGGTACGAGGTCAGATGTTTATATCTTCTGTTGTTCTTTTTCCCTATTTATTTAGTAAAGACTGTTATGTAATGGGAGTTTATTATGTAACATGAGAACTTTTATTAAATGGAAAGAAAGCTGTTATTTCGTTCGATACTGGATCCTCTCATACTTTTGTATCTCCCAAATTTGCTAAAGTATTGGGAGTCAAACTGAAGGTCTTTCCAGGCAAAGTCCTAGCAGTAGCTACTCCATCAGGGGAGACTTTAACCACTGACCGGTATTATGCAGACTGCGAGATCGAGATTGTAAACAAGATCTTTGGGATTGATCTGATCGAGTTGAATATCCTAGGGGTGGATGTTGTCATTGGCATTGATTGGATTTCGGTGTACAATACAAACATCGAGTGTAAAACCAAGGAGGTAACAGTGAAGGCTCCAGGAGGTCCTGCAGTCACTTTCCAGGGAAAGAAGAGATGTTCAGGTTTGGTGGCATCTATCAGCAAGAAGAAGGTTCCGGTGGAGGTACAGCAGATTCCGGTGGTTCGAGATTACCCGACGGTGTTCTTGGAGGATTTGCCCGGGTTACCCCCGCATCATGATGTAGAGTTCATCATCACTATCTAGCCAGGGAGTGCACCTATTTCCAAGGCACCGTATAGGATGGTGCCTGTGGAGCAGGATGAAGTTAAACGGCAGATTGAGGAGCTCTTGGGAAAAGGTTTTATTCAGCCGAGTGTGTCACCTTGGGTAGTACTGGTGTTGTTGGGAAAGAAGAAGGATGGGTCAATGAGGATGTGCATCGATTATCGGGAGCTGAATAAGCTGACTGTTCAGAATAAATATCATATTCCATGAATTGATGACCTATTTGATCGTCTACAAGGAGCAGCTGTTTTCTCCAAAATAGACCTTCGATCAGGATACCATTAGGTTCGAGTGAAAGTGGAATATGTGCATAAGACTGCATTCAGAACTCGACATGGGCATTACGAATTCTTAGTTATGCCATTTGGAGTGACGAATGCACCTGCAATCTTTATGGACATGATGAACAGAGTTCTGAGGCCGTTTATTGATTCTTTCGTCGTGGTATTCATTGATGATATCCTTGTGTACTCCAAGTCAGAGGAGGAGTACACTGAGCATCTGGCTGAGGTTCTGAAGAAGCTTCAAAAGCATGAGTTGTATGCCAAGCTATCCAAGTGTGATTTCTGGAAATCTGAAGTGGTATTCCTGGGTCACATCCTTTCTAAGGAGGGAGTGGCTACTGATCCTCAAAAGATAGAGGCAGTGAAAGATTGTGTAACATCCCGTATTTTTATTTTAATTAAAAAAATACATTTTTCAATTTTTGCACGTATGATGCACGTGCTAATTTTTCCATCTCTATTTTTCTCTCTCTCATTTCTTATTTTAGCATGCATGAGTCTTTTTATTTAGCCTTTCATTAAACTCATAGGCCTAAGAATGGATTCTAGCCCACTACACTAATTAAATTAATTAATAAAAAGAAAGTCCGCAAGACAAGCCCATTTAATTAAATCTCATTTTTGGGTTGTGCATGGACTCACACATGACATGTAACAACTTTTAATACGCATATTAGAACTATAGGAATTGTATTTAATTTTGTGTATGTGTGTGCACTAGTGCACAACACGTGCACGTGCTTAGGAGAGAGAGTGGGAGATCGGTTGAGGGAGAGAGTTGGTCGGGAGTTAGGGAGGTGAAGAGATGGAGAGTTGTAGTGGTGGAGAAAGTGGGGGAGTGGATAATTAAGTGGATAATTATTAGGTGGATGAAATTTGCATTTTAGCCCTTTTTTTGTCCTCTAAATACACCCTTTTTTGTTCTCTTTTCACACAAAAAAAGAAGAAAACTATAGAGGGGAAAAAAAAAGAGTTAGAGAGAGTTCTTGTTGCATTGGAGGCTTTTTGGGAGTGCTTTTGCTAGGAGGAGAAGGACTAGGAGTTGCTTGTTGGAGCTAGGAGTCCCTAGAAGTTGTGTCTCATCATCTTGTTTGCAAGTTCTTCATAAGAGGTTGGTGATCTTCTGCTGTTGATTTATTTAAAAGTTAAAGATGTTGCAATTGTATAATTTTCATTATTGTACTTCATTTTACTTTCCGCTATGTAAATAAATGTAAAGGACTGTTGTATTATGAAAAGTTCAAATTTCTTTGTAAAATTGTACGAAGTGAAGTGTAAAGTTCCTGTGGAACTTCGAATTCGGTCGTATTTGGAATTCGGGGTGTTATAGATGATATCAGAGCCACGCTTCATAAGTAGTATAAATTTATAAGGAACGACACCCTAGATTGGATATTAGAGTGTGAGTTTCAACTTATAAAGATTAAAATGTAAGTAACTTACGTTTGTGTTGCTCTATATGATGACATTTTCTCCTCTTTTCCCTATAAGATGGCAAATCAGCATGATCCCTAGAATGAGGCACATTGGTTTGTCCCCTTCGAGGATGAAGAGGAAGAGCCAATGGAAGAAGAAGAAGACCCAGAGGAGATAGAAGATGAATTCCCCAAGTCCAGGGAGATTACTCCACCTCCGCCTGATTTCCCCAAAGAATCCTCAGACGAAGAACTCGTTCCAGATGACCAAGATGATATTGTTTCTTATCTTCAAAGATAATTGGATGCTCAAAAGTGGAGAGTAAACCACTTGGAGGCACAACGGGCAGAAAATAAGGAGCGCATTCTGGAGCTGAGTTTTCAAGTGTGCAAACTCGAGAAGGTTCAACACGTGAATGATCGACACTTTGCCAAGTTGGACCACCTCGCTCGCTGGGACAAGCAGGAGCGGCATCCGAGATTCGAAGTTATGGAGAAGGAAATCTAGGAACTATGGGAAGAGCTCAGAGCAGCTAAGTGAAACCGTAGAATCTAGGATGTCTTTTGTTAAAAGGATGTAATGGATGTATTAAAGCAAGTTTTTCTTTCTGAATGTAAAAAGTTTAATTTTGGAATGAATAAATTTTGTTGAAGAGATGTTATTTGTGTTATTTATGATGATTAATGATGAATTTTATGACTTAGGAATGACACAAGGGAACAGGAACGGCGAAGGGCATAGCGGTGAGAATGGGCTAGATTTGGAGACCGAACTAGCTCGAGTATATCAGACCTTAAATGCTTTCGCTACCAACATTGCCGGGAACAAAGGGCCAGGGCCAGCTGTGCATGTCCCCGAAGCAATCAGGCTAGTAGAGTCATTCAAAAGGATGAAGCCACCTGTGTTTGAGGGCCAGGCAAATCTAGATGCTGCTGACGACTGGATCAGGGAGATTGAGACAGTCTTTGAAGTGCTAGAGACCCCTGAGGCAAGTAAGGTGAAGTTGGCCACCATCCAGCTAGAGAAAGATGCAGGAGTTTGGTGGCAATCACTGAGGAGGACTTTGGGCAATGTACAACTTACTTGGGAAGAGTTTCTTGGAGAATTCAAAAGTCACTATTTTCCCATGGATGTTCAAAAGAAGAAGGCTATGGAATTTATGGGCTTGCAGCAAGGGGGTATGACAGTGCGGGAGTATGAGACCAAATTCAACCAACTCTTAAGGTACGCGCCAAAAATGGTTCTGGACGAAGCCAAGAAAGCACGGAAGTTTGTACAAGGGTTGAGGCCAAGCTTGAGGACCCGCATGATACCCCTAGGTATCCGGAGATTTGAGAAGTTGTTCAGGGGGGCTACCACTACTAAGTCAGATATGAACCAGATCCAGGCAGTACAGGTCAAGAGGAATAATTGGAGCATGGGCAAGAGGCCTGCAGCACCGGGCAATTTTAGGGGACAGCCCCCAGCACAGCGTTTCAAACCAACCGGAGCAAATGCTGTTGCAGTGACTGGAAGGGTACCCACTTGCTTCAAGTGTGGAGAGTCAGGCCACTTAGCTCTTGGGTGTACCATGTTGTAGGAGAGCAAGACTTGTTATCTTTGTGGCAAGGAGGGCCAGATCAAGCCATTTTGCCCCCAACTTCTGCGAGAGGGGCCGAGTCAGAAGCAGTCCAACCCAGGGCAGAAGCAATTCTGGCAGAGGCGAGTATTCGCTTTGACAGAGGCCGATGCTGATGATGTGGACAACATCATCACGGGAGACATTCAAATAAATGGAATAAAATCATCAATTTTATTTGATACGGGATCATCGCACACATTTGTGTCACCCTCATTTGCAAAATGATTGGGAGTCAAACCTTAAATTTTTCCTGGCAAATTTCTATCTGTGGCTACTCTGTCAGGAGAAAACTTGACTACCGTCCGATATTATGAAGGGTGTGATCTTGATATTGGAGGCAGGCTCTTTGGCATCGACCTCATTGAGTTGGCAGTTTTAGGGGTCGACATCATTATTGGCATATACTGGATGTCAGTTTACAGTGTCACTATTGAGTGCAAGGGCAAGGAAGTTGTGGTGAAGGTGCCTGGAGGACCAGCAATTACATTTCAAGGGAAGAGGAAGTGTAAGAAGTTGGTAGCAACTTTGGCGAAGCAGAAGATTCCTAAAGAAGTGATGCAGATTCCAGTGGTCCGAGATTTTCCAGCAGTGTTTCTTGAAGATCTACCTGGGCTTCCTCCTCATCGAGATGTAGAGTTCAGCATCACCATTCAGCCAGGGAGTGCACTTATTTCTAAGGCACCATACAGAATGGCGCCTGTTGAGCAAGATGGGATCAAGAAACAGATTGAAGAGTTGTTAGGCAAACGATTCATCAGGCCAAGTGCGTCACCTTGGGGAGCCCCAGTTCTTTTGGTGAAGAAGAAGGATGGATCGATGAGGATGTGTATCGACTCTAGAGAGTTGAACAAGGTTATAGTACAGAACAAGTATCCAATTCCTCGAATCGATGATCTGTTCGACCGTCTACAAGGAGCAGCTATTTTCTCCATGATAGACTTGCGGTCAGGATATCACCAAGTCCGAGTAAAGGAAAAAGATGTGCACAAGATGATATTCAGAACTAGGCATGGTCACTATGAGTTTCTAGTCATGCCGTTTGGAGTAACCAATGCACCTGCTATTTCCATGGACATGATGAACAGGGTCCTACGGCCGTTCATCGATTCTTTTGTTGTTGTGTTCATCGATGACATATTGGTCTATTCCAAGTCAGAAGAAGAGCATGCTGAGCACCTAGCAGAGGTACTGAAGAAGCTACAGGAGCAGAAACTGTATGCAAAGCTATCCAAATGTGACTTCTGGAAAACCGAAGTCGCCTTCCTGGGTCACATCCTTTCTAAAGAGGGAGTGTTTACTGAACCACAAAAGCTTGAGGCAGTGAAAGATTGGCCAAGACCGACCACAGTGAAAGAGATTATGAGCTTTCTGGATTTAACTGGATACTACAGAAGATTCATTCAGGGCTACGCCCAGATAGCTGTGCCACTCACAGGACTTACAAGGAAGAACGTGAGTTTCAAATGGTTGGAGCAGTGTGAAGCTAGCTTTCAGGAGTTGAAGGGAAGGTTGACTACCACTCCCATTCTGGCTTTCCCAAGAGTAGGAGTTGAATATGATGTCTATAGCGATGCTTCCCATTGCGGTTTGGGCTGTGTGCTAATGCAAGAGGGAAAGGTGATAGCTTATGGGTCTAGACAGCTGAGACCGCATGAAAAGAATTACCCAACCCATGATCTGAAGTTAGCAGCGATCATTTTTTGCATTGAAGCAATGGAGGCACTACGTGTACGGAGAGAAGGTCAACATGTACACGGATCATAAGAGTCTGAAGTATATCTATCAGCAGAGGGACTTAAATCTGAGGTAGAGGAGATGGTTGGAAGTGTTGGAGGATATCCAACCTGAGATCAAGTACCATCCGGGCAAGGCCAATGTTGTGGCTGATGCGCTCAGGAGGAAGTGCAGTTTGTCCTGATTGATCACAACTCAGGAGAAGTTGGCAGAGGAGCTTGATCGAGGAGGGATTGATGTGGTTTTGCAAGGTTTGGGAGCTTCCTTAGCTCAGTTATGGATTCAACCCACTTTGAGAGACAGAATTGTCAACAGTCAGAAGACCGATCCAGAGATTCACGAGATGATGGAGCAGGTTGGCATTGGCAGGTTGCAGAATTTCAGGTGAAGGATGAAGTATTGTGGTTTAGAGAGCGGCTGTGTGTGCCAGATCAACCGGAACTGAAGGAGAGTATTCTTCAGGAAGTGCATGCTACTTTATTATTCGTGCATCCAGGGAGTACCAAGATGTACAAGGACATAAAGCTATATTTCTGGTGGCTAGGGATGAAGCGTGATGTGGCTAAGTTTATTGCCAGGAATGCAGTTTGTCAGCAAGTCAAAGCCGAGAATCAGAAGCCCAGAGGTTTGTTGCCGCCATTACCCATCCCGGAGTGGAAGTGGGATTGTATCAACATTGACTTTATCACAGGTTTGCCCAAGAGTTCCAAGGGCAATGATGCAATTTGGGTGATAGTGGACCGACTCACCAAATCGGCTCACTTTTTGGCGATGAAGCTTACTTGGTCGATGGAGAAGCTGGCCGAGTTGTATGTTGGCGAGATTGTGAAGCTTCATGGAGTTCCACTATCGATAGTATCCGACCGAGATGCGCATTTAACCTCGCATTTTTGGATAAGTCTTAAAGCAGCTTTGGGGACGAAGACTAATTTCAGTATGGCCCTTCATCCTCAAACTGATGGGCAGACCGAGAGAGTCAACAGGGTACTGGAAGATATGCTGAGATGTTGTGTGTTAGACTTTGGTGGCAGTTGGGAGAAGCATTTGGCCCTTGTGGAATTTGCTTACAACAACAGTTTCCAGGCAAGCATCGGGATGGCGCCTTATGAGGCTCTGTATGGAAGGATGTACAGGACACCGGTATGTTGGTATGAAGTGGGAGAATGGCAGATGTTTAGGCTGGAGATTGTGCAGCAGACCTCAGAAAAGATCGAGTTGATTAGGAAGAGGTTAGTCAACGCACAGAGTCGGTAGAAGAGTTATGCCGACAACCAGAGGAGAGACCTGGAGTTTGATGAAGGTGACTTTGTGTTTGTGAAGGTGTCTCCGACCAGGGGGTGATTCAGTTTGGAGGGGGAGGAAAATTAGCCCCGAGATACATATGCCCTTATAAGATATTGAAAATGATTGGAAAGACAGCTTATCAGTTAGAATTACCAGAACAGTTGGCCTAAGTGCACAATGTCTTTCATGTGTCTATGCTACGAGGTTATATTCCGGATCCGTGTCATCATTTCTCAGAAGTGCCAGAAGGTTTGCAATAGGATTTGAGCTATACTGACCGTCCAGTAGAGAATGTGGATCGACGAGAAAAGGTCTTAAGAAATAAGACAATACCTATGGTCAAGGTCATTTGGAGGAACCAATTTGTTGAGGAGGCCACTTGGGAATCAGAGGAAAGGATGATGAGAAATCACCTTGAGCTTTTTAACTAAAAATTGTAAACTCTTTTCTTTTCTTTCTTTTCTTTGTATTTTTCTCACTCTTAAGTGTAGTTCCGAGAACGGACTATTCTAAGGGGAGAGTGCTGTAACATCCCGTATTTTATTTTAATTAAAAAATACATTTTTCAATTTTTGCACGTATGATGCACGTGCTAATTTTTCCATTTCTATTTTTCTTACTCTCATTTCTTATTTTAGCATGCATGAGTCTTTTTATTTAGCCTTTCATTAAACCCATAGGCCTAAGAATGGATTCTAGCCCAATAAACTAATTAAATTAATTAATTAAAAAGCAAGCCCACAAGACAAGCCCATTTAATTAAATCCCATTTTTGGGTTGTGCATGGACTCACACATGACATGTAACAACTTTTAATACACATATTAAAACTATAGAAATTTTATTTAATTTTGTGTATGTGTGTGCACTAGTGCACAACACGTGCACGTGCTTAGGAGAGAGAGTGGGAGATCGGTTGAGGGAGAGAGAGAGTTGGCCGGGAGTTAGGGAGGTGAAGAGATGGAGAGTTGAAGTGGTGGAGAAAGTGGGAGAGTGGATAATTAATAGGTAGATGAAATTTGCATTTTAGCCATTCTTTTGTCCTATAAATACACCATCTTTTCTTCTCTTTTCACACCAAAAACAAAAGAAATCTAGAGAGGAAAAAAAAAGAGTGTTCTTGTTGCATTGGAGGCTTTTTGGGAGTGCTCTTGCTAGGAGGAGAAGGACTAGGAGTTGCTTGTTGGAGCTAGGAGTCCCTAGAAGTTGTGTCTTATCATCTTGTTTGCAAGTTCTTCTTAAGAGGTGGGTGGTCTTATGCTTTCTAAATATAGGAGATGCATTCAAAAATTGATAAATGAGTAGTATAGATTGAATTGATGTGATGTATGTAGACATAATCTATGCTAATGTGGTATGACATGAATGAAAGAAATTTTGTTGTGATTAAGTAACTAATTGCCATCGTGATAATTAGAAAGAAGAATATTAACAAAAGAATTAATGCCATGAATCATACTAATATGCTTGTTAATTTGTACATATCGAATATATAATTTGTATGAAAATTGTAGAAGTAATGTTGTATTCAATATAGGCCTAGATACCATGATGATTAGAAAGAGGAAAGAAAGAAATACAAATTGAATTGTTGACATGAAATGGGTTAGTTTATACATATTGGAATGATATGTCAAAATTATAATTTTTGCATAAAAGAAATTTTTGAGATCCTCATGGACAATTAAAAGACATGGTTGGTCTTATTACTGAATTTTAATTAGTATAAGTGAGTGCATGAACTAGTTATAATGAATACAATTCTTAATTTCAAGTTTTGAGAAAAATTGCTAATTGATCTGTGAAATTGAGAGAAAAACTAATTAAAAGATAGATATATGTTTGTAAAATGGATTTAAAATTCGTTGGCTACTGTTTTTAAATTAATCTCAGTCAGAGAAAAATTTATTTCAGTATACTAAAAGATTGGATCGATTGAATAAACGAGTTTTGTGAAAAATAACTGATATCAGAATAATATGAACAAAACTACATTAGTTTGATTCCTAATCAGTAGTCGCAATGGACTTCCTGGCTAGCGAGTGTGCCATAGGGCTATCGCTGTGCTTGTCGGAGGTCTTGGGTTCGAAACTTGTTAAACCCTTTTATTTTGATTTCGTTTACCCAAGAATTAATATTTGGGGATTTCGACATGGCTTTATGGCAGCCAAGTCACATGGACTTATTGGCTTGCGGTGTGGGCTTTGGGTGCTCACTATGCTTGGTTGGGGGTGCCTGGGTTTGAAACCTGATGGCGCCATTTTGTTTTTTTTATTTTTATTTTTGTGGATTTTAAATGATTTCCATGCAAAGAAAATTTGGGAAAAAATTCTAGTATTCCTATAAAATAATATAAAATTTATTTTAAATAGTCTTAGAATTTTTCATGTATATTTTGAGAGATTGAAAGTGAAATTGAGATAAAAATAAGTTGAAGACTCCAAATTAATGTATATAAGAGTATGACTTTTGTTTTAAAAAGAAGAGTAAAACATTGTTATGTGAATTGAATTCTCTTGAAGAGATTATACACTTATTTGGTTTAAAAAATACTTGATGTGGATTGAGATATATTATATGAACTTAAATTGCTAATGAGACTTAAAGTGGATGAATCTATGTTCATGAAAAGAGATATTGTTTTATTTTGAATTGTGAATGAATAAATGACTCATGAAACATTGATTAAATTGCGGATAAATTGAAGATAAGAATTCATTGAGTTAATACATGATTATTGAAGGGTATGAGTACCCATAGATTCTTGCACATGAAAGATTGTAATCTAGAGTTTAGTGAGACATCGGGTACCGGCATTGTTGAATTAAAATATTTGAGTTATATTTTGAGATATGGCTATGTAGCTATCTCGGTATTTGTGATTAAGTCCGGTAGGGGGTAAAACTAACTCTAGGTATGATAATTTATTCATGTCTTGAACTTAAGAACTAGGCACTAAGAGAAGATATAGTAAACCTGGGCAAATGTAAGTGGGGCATTTTATATAGTCAGGCAGTGTACTCCGGGACTATAGACCTAGTCGGGCGGTGTACTCCGGGACTGAGGTTGCTTCGATGGAGACGAGCTTTTATTTTAAATCTGGGGCTATGCTTAGTTGAGCGGATAGTTTGCCGTACTCCAGTGTATATACGTATAGCGGGGCTAGAGGGCACTTGCGGGATATTCGCACGATGATGAGTCTGCATAACAGTCGGGCGGTGTACTCCAGGACTGGGATCCGTACTTGTGGAATGTCCAAACCTTGTTTTTATTACTGGGTAGTTTTCATGTCGGGAGATCAAACCCTTTAATGTGGAGTACGTAGGTGCTTGCCCTCGGACCTATGTAGTATGGGATGCATAGAATCCGAACAAGTATGCATTAGTATCATCTTAGAAAAAAACAATATCTGCATTAGGCATTAAGGCATTGCATACAATTACATGTTTAGAGTAGTCACATTTAACACTTCATTTGCATTCAAGTTTGTGGTTTGTTAAAGTATTAAGATTGTTATATTTTCGGCATAGAGAGGATGGCCGTGTATAACAACTTTGTCGGTTGTAAGCCACTGACGTGCCCACAGTTTTATATGTAGGAGATGGATTTTCATGAAAAATAAAGTTGATATGCTACTGTTGATTTATTTAAAAGTTAAAGATGTTGCAATTGTATAATTTTCATTATTGTACTTCATTTTACTTTCTATTGTGTAAATAAATGTAAAGGACTCTGTTGTATTATAAAAAGTTCAAATTTCCATGTAAAATTGTACGAAGTGAAGTGTAAAGATCCTATGGAACTTCAAATTTGGTTGTATTTGGAATTCGGGGTGTTACAGATTGGGCAATGCCTACTACAGTGAAAGAAATCAGGAGTCTCCTTGGGTTAACTGGATACTACAAGAGGTTTATCCAAGGCTATGCTCAGATAGTCGTGCCGCTCATTGGTCTGACCAAGAAGAATGTAAATTTCAAGTGGATTGAGCAGTGCGATGCAAGCTTTCAGGAGTTGAAAGAGAAACTGACTACTGTTGAATATGATGTCTGGAGAAGGTGTTGAGTATGATGTCTACAATGATGCTTCACATCGTGGGCTTGGGTGTGTCTTGATGCAAGAGGGAAAGGTAATCGCTTATGGGTCTAGACAACTAAGACCGCATGAGAAGAGTTATTCGACTCATGATCTGGAGTTGGATGCGATCATCTTTGCTTTGAAGAAATGGAGGCATTACATGTACGGTGAGAAGTTAAACATGTACACAGACCATAAAAGTTTAAAGTACATCTATCAGCAAAAGGACCTGAATCTGAAGCAACGGAGATGGTTGGAATTACTTGAGGACATGCGTCCTGAGATTAAGTACCATCCGGGTAAGGCTAATGTGGTTGTTGATGCACTTAGCCGTAAAAGAAGTTTGGCTAGTTTGATCACGACCCAAAGGCATCTTGCACAGCAGTTGGATCAGGCTGGTATTGAGGTAGTTTTTCATGGCTTGGGAGCATCTTTGGCTTAGCTAAGGCTTCAGCTCACGCTGAATGAAAGGATTATAGCAGGTCAGAGGGAAGATGCAGAGATTCAGAAGATGAAGGAGCAGGTTGGTGCAGGCAGATTTTCAGAGTATCAGATCAGAGATGAAGTGTTGTGGTTTGGAGAGGGGTTATATGTTCTGGATCAATTATATTTGAGAGAGCATTCTTCAGGACGCACATGCCACTCTTTTGTCTGTACATCCTGGGAGCACCAAGATGTACAAGGACATCAAGCAACATTTCTGGTGGTCAGGTTTGAAGCGTGATGTGGATGAGTTTGTGGCGAGGTGTGAGATTTGTCAGCAGGTGAAAGTCGAGAATCAGAAGCCCAGAGGCTTGTTGCAACCGTTACCCATTCCAGAGTTGAAGTGGGAAAACATCAGCATGGATTTCATCACGGGTTTGCCCAAGAGTTCGAAGGGTAATGATGCGATTTGGGTCATAGTCGACCGACTAACCAAATCGGCACACTTTTTGCAATGAAACTCACTTCGTCTATGGATAAGTTAGCCGATCTGTATGTTGGAGAGATCGTCAGGCTTCATGGTGTTCTGTTTACCATTGTGTCTGATCGAGATATGCGGTTTACTTCGCATTTCTGGAGGAGTCTTCAGGCAGCTTTGGGTACTAAGATGGATTTCAGCACTACTTTCCATCCTTAGACTGATGGCAGACTGAGAGGGTCAATCGAGTTCTTGAGGATATACTTCGATGTTGTGTTCTAGATTTTGGAGGCAGTTGGAAAAGGCATCTAGCTCTGGTAGAGTTTGCCTACAACAACAGTTTTCAGACTAGTATTGGGATGACACCGTATGAAGCTCTGTATAGTAGGAAGTGCAGAACGCCTGTTTGCTGATTTGAAGTGGGAGAGCGGTAAATGTTTGGGCCTAAGATTGTGCAGCAGACCTCAGAAAAGATCGATTTGATCAGGAAGAGGTTAGTGGATGCTCAGAGTAGGTAGAAGAGTTATGCCGACAATCGAAGGAGGGACCTTGAGTTCTAGGAAGGTGACTTTGTCTTCCTGAAGATGTCGCCTAGTAAAGGTGTGATTTGTTTTGGCAGAGGTGGGAAATTAGCTCCAAGGTACATAGGCCCATATAAGATATTGAAGTGGATTGGGAAGACTGCGTACCGGTTAGAGTTACCGGAAGAGTTATCTCCGGTGCACAATGTCTTCCATGTGTCTATGTTGAGAGGTTACATTCCCGATCCAAGTCACCATTTTCCCGAAGTGCCGGAGGGTTTGCAGTTAGATCTGAGCTACATTGAGCGACCGGTTGAGATTGTGGATCGTCGACAGAAAGTATTGAGGAACAAGATGATACTGATGGTCAAAGTGGCACTACTAAACGGAACATCTATAGCGGCGTTTATTTCTGTCTATGGCGGCACTTATAAATGCCGCCATAGATGGTAGCGGCGTTTTAATTATTGCCGCGAGCAGCGCCGTTGCATCGACCGTCGTTACAGATCATAGGCCTATCGCGGCGCTTTTCTAGAGCGCCGTTACAGACCATACGTCTACAACGGCGCGTCTTAAAAAGCGCCGCTATAGGCCTATGATCTGTAACGGCGCTCTAGAAAAGCGCCATTGTAGGTTGGATGCCTATGCCGGCGCTTCTAAAAAAACGCCGCTATATGTGTGCAACTTGTAACAGCGCATTTTTAAACCGCCGTTACAACCCGTAGCCCTATAGCGGTGTTTTTAAAAAGCCTCGTTACAATTCGTAGGTCTGTTACGGCACTTTTAAAGACCGCCGTTACAGTCCGTAGGTCTATTAAGGCGCTTGTTTAAAACGTCGTTACAAGTCGTCGATCTATTACGACGCTTCATAAATGCCGTGATAGACACATGCGCGTATATTTTCTAAATCATTTCGATATGCTATACCGGTGTTCCTAAACGCCGGGATTGGTTCTTTTTTTTTTAATAATTCACCACGATTGGTGGATCCACCCGGCATATTTATTTCAAAACTGATTGATAGGGGGTTTCGGGTTTTTCCCACTATTTAAAAAATGTCACAAATTCAAAATATCTGTAGTCATATCAAATTTGAACGTTCAAATCTTAAAAACACTAATAGCAGCATAATAAACAACTATATAATCATGGACCACAATAAACAATAATTACTTGTTTAAAAATGGCCATACGAAGAGTTAGAAATATACTTGTTATACATCAATTTCTTTAACAAAGCATAAATTCAGTTTCAACAGAACATAAAAATACTAAAGTACAAATTTAACTCAACAATGGCAAAGTCTACTGAAGCGGCTCGGCATTGCTTTGATTCCCACTGATATTTTGCCCAAATTTATGTGCATGACTAGAAGTCGATGGAATTCGCTGGCTCTGTATAATTCATAATAGTGTCATTTATTAGATTATTCACTACACTAGGCACCACACAAGTAAAATGCAATAGTTAAATTTCATACTAATATCATAAAATATTACTGAATACTTACAGTTCCATGTACTGGATTGTTAGAGTTCTGGTTTTGTTGGGAGATTAAAGAAACAATCATATCTTTCAAGCCATCAATCTCTTCCTGCATCTTGGCTTGCATCTTGAACACATCCGGATAGGATGTACGACTGGAGGTAGATGCACAAGAACCAAAAACCTGTGATTGAAACCATGTCAGTCCAATTTTCACAAGGTGAACTGCTTTGAACTAAAGTCAATAATATAATGGGTTAGTCACAGGAAACTCCTTACATGTCGTATAATACTTGCATATGGTTAATTAGAATAGGTTTTGTTGCGAAACTAGGTCTTATCAAAAGAAATGTATTAAGTTTTGATTAGCAAAAAAAAAGTTTAAGCATAAAGTACCATCTATCAGGAATGGTTGCAATTCACTAACCATTCTCTTTCACATACCAAAGTGATTCTCAAATAGCTTGTAAAAGTCTGTAGATCTAAGTGTCAAAAATTCAATGTTAAAGATAACATGTATCATCATAATAGTCTAGTGATGGGGAAAACAACAATAAAGAAACAAAACCCACAAAATAAAAGGGTAATCGTGGAATATCTTCAACAAAATACCCAGAAATAACACAATAATATCCAAATGCCTTGGACAACTAAAATGCAAGTTTAACCAAGTTTCTGTCACATAATCATCAACAACAAAATCTCATACCTTGAACAATATCAAATGTGTTTACTCTTGCTAAATGCTAATCAAGCATTACTAAGTCAAGCTTACCTAAACAGATTATGTCAAAGCCAAATACTAATGGTAATTCTGGAATATAGGAAAGCATGTATTTCTCCTTGTATGACTTATTTTTTAAAGAGTTACTCATAACTGCTGTTACTCAATATAACTTGAACTGCCATTGTCTTAAGTTTCTCTGAAGTGTTCCAAATTACTAAGTTACGTACACAAGTTATATAGAGGATCCTAACGATGAATAATATGAGTGCTCTTTAGTTGAACTTAGTGTAAAGCAGTTAAACGAGAGAAGGTTGGTTAGTATCATTTTCTATAGTTGGAATTACTTGATTTGGTCTATTTATGCTGACTGTGCACAATTTTACAGTTCCAAACAAGTCAGTGAAGATGCCTAGTAGAACTTCCTAACTCTTACAGTCTATAAAAAACTAAATTTCAGAAAACCCTTTAACTGTTCCTCTATATCAAATAACCCCAGTTCTATTTTTAATGAATTAGCTATCTATCTACACACATGGCCACTTTTTTGTTTCATATGACATCTGTTTCGACATTTAGTAGAAGTACTTTCAGTGTTGTGAAATGATCCAAATAACCACTAACTAGAGAGTGGCAGATTAAACCTGCAAAGTACTTAATCATCTCATGTGTATCATGTTATAATATAAGATGACGGTCTGGTATGGATGTTGGCTTTGGTGTTGTTGTTATTGGTAGGTATGGATGTGATACGAAACAAAAAAGGTAGGGAGCTGATTGATGAAACAAAACTGCACTACCGCAGGGAGGTGTCTAATCTGGAAAAAGTCAGGGGAGTTTCTTATAACTTAACCAAAGTATAAACAATTAGGCAGTGGAATTTGTAGAGAAAAACTCCGGACTACTGAGAGATGCACATTTAATGGTCAAATTGAGAACCACAAAATCCTAACAAGTTTTGGTTCTTCAGAATTTTGTGCATAATAACAAGCCAAAGGAATTTTGTGCATAATAACAAGCCAAATACAATGGAGTAGCGAAATAGTAAAAGTGAAACAGTATGAGAGGGAGAATCATGAGAATCAAATTAGAAGCTAGAATAAGAAAATGACCCATAATCAGTCAGAAACAGAAGAGGAAAAGAAGGCTACTGAGGATCGTGCTGTTGTTGTTAAGGCTTCTGGAAAGAAGAAAGAATGTAAAGCTAGTTTGACAATCACAATGTTGCTGTAGAAATGTTAATAACTTGTTGCACTCTGTTTTCTTCTCCTTTTAATCTAAATGTTTGAAAACCTTTTAGGTTGAAATGCATTCTTTTCATTTGCATATCATGTTGGAATAGTTTGGTAAACCTACTGATTATATATATATGTATACCTGTGAGGGTGTTGGCCCCAATCCCATTCCCCGCACACGACCGGGTCGCTCTTTCCCCCTCACATCAGTCATAGTTCACGCTGGATGGTTAATCGATCTGCTGAAGATGTCGACCTCTCTTCAATCAATTTTCTAGCTTCTTTCTAGAAAAGATAGCAAACAATACATTAATACCAAAAATTGGGCTGAAAATTAGTTTGAAATTTTGTAAGTTATGACCAAATTAAAATCCAAATTTGAGTTGTGAATAGTATCCAAATTTTTGTTGCAGAATGAAAATTGGAATTCGAAAGTTTCATGTATACCACTATATTAGCTGCAAATTCATCCCGATATGTCCCATCCTTACTTGTGTGGGTAGATTCAAAAAAATCTACCTCATCGACACTCTCTCCCTCGACTTTCGTATCCTATATATGAGTCAAATGAAATAGTTAAATCATACCAATGCAGAAATTGGCAAAAAAAAAAAACAGACTTGCTATAAAATAAAATTTCCATTACCATCTCATCCCGCACAATAGCAAAGCTGCAGCTCCCCGTAGTGTGCTTGATCTTCAACTGCCTACGGCTGCTTTGACCAATCTCAGCTTTCCTCTATACCATTTTAATAATTGGAATAAATGCTTATGTTTACCAAAATTAATAATTTATATCATCAATTTAAGATATAAACAATGAAATATGATTACCTTTCCAGCTTCCGATTTCCAATATTTGACAAGAAAATGCCAATCCTGTGGCGTCACGCATTCGGGGACTGACCTTGCAATTTCGACCTCGGTCTTCTCCTCATCATAGTACTTCCCTTTCAAGATGCTCTTGTGATCCCTCCATTTTTTCGAAATCGATTTATTGAGCCATCCATCAGAACCGTCAGGGATCGCAAACTTTTGCTACAAAATGAGAAAGATGATGGAGCACAATAAATCAATGTAACTTCAAAAATCAATGTTTACTGTGCTGCGAGGAATTCCCAGGATTAAGCATTACAATATTGAAGATGAAATAGAGTAAAAACTATAAAACTGGAAAGTATAAAACGCGACATATGTGTATTGTTAATATACTTAGATTTAATTTTATGGATACAGATCTTTCCTTCTTCGTAGTTAATTGATTATGGAATGATCAACAATCACAAAAGCAGTTAAGTGGAATTATCATCTTTCATATGCATATTTTCTTGATCAAATTTCTATTGACAAAGCCATTAAGTGGCAATCTTAATATGGCAAAGATACTGCTTTGATCCTAAAATGTAGTTGCTACACTGTGAAGTATAAATTAACTAGAGAGACTAATAATCTTTTGGTAGATGAATGCTATATGCAGTAAAGAAATATTTTCATCAGACTGCATACAAGAAATTTTTTGTTGTATCAAGAAATTTTTTTCTTGTATCAAGAAATGCTATATGCAGTAGCTTTGTCATCAGTAACAAGAATTTTTTTTTGTCATCAGACTGCATACACAGAATTTTTTTCAGTAAAGAATCTTTTGGTAGACTAATAATCTTTGTTTGATGACAAGGGTCTGAACCAACACACTAATATTCTGAAACACTGCATACACAGGTTTTCAGAAGCCTCTTGTATAATTCTCTATCACTATTCACTTAAGTTTGGGACAATAACCCTGTAAAATGTATTTCAACATGTATCTTCTAATTGTAAAGTTGAACTCAACAAAATTAAAGACAATATCTAACTAAAAGGGAAAGGCCAACATTAATGCAAGTATCACAGGACAAAGTTCCTAATTTCATGATAGTCTTCTTGGCAATCAATTCTGGGAAAGACTACTACTTTTGTTCATCACTCCTGGCCGCCGTTACAAGTAAGTTCTTTTATACTAATACCTGTATTGTTCAGAATTACCAATATGGTCCATCACACGTTTTGAAAGGTTTAAACTCACATTCTGTTAATCGGCTTAACTTCCATATTTAACAAGTTTTCATTTGCTCTCTTGAATATTTTTTCAGGGTTCTAGAAGGTGTTCATGCATCATTTGTAGAGTCCGTTCCTTTCAGACAAATGGCTATATTCACTGTCTTCCAGCTAATGTATCTGCTGATATGTTATGGAATTACATGGATACCTATAGCGGGAATTCTATTCCCACTGCCTTTCTTCATTCTAAGTTGGATGCTGCTGAATATGAGGAAATTGTGGGAACCCCTCATCGTGATCGCAGCCTCTCATTCAAGGTACTCACTGGCTTTTCTTATTTAAACATGAAGAAAACAAAACACGTATAAATAATTGCAGTAAATGAACTGTAAAGTGAATCAAAATAAAATTTTATCTTCTTGCAAGAAACTAAATATACTCACACTGAAACTGCATATCATAAGTACCAACGATCCCCCACATTAGTCACATGATCAACGTGAACACTAATAGGCAGTAGTATTTAATTGAATATGCAAATCTACCTGGTAGCTTAAATGTGCTGGACATCTAACTCATTTTCATCATTTTCTTTGACCGCTAGAAACTTCAACTCAATGAGTCTGGTTACTATTTATTAACCTTAAATTCTTCTTTGCAAAACTTACAGCTAAGAACTGTTAAGAGTATATCTTCATTGGTCACTCAATAGGACCTAGAAAAAGTTTTTAACTCTGAAAAAGATATATATTATTTAGCCTTTTCACCCTTAAAAAACCTCATAACTAGCGATAAAACTCAGCCTGTATATATAGTTGATGAAGTTGTAATCGACTGCTTCCAACCCTTTTAGAATTGAACCACTAGCTAGCATGTAATATAACCAATTATGGACTTAAGATCACCCAGGCATCCTGCATGATCTGCATCCAACCCTTTCACTTTTTTTATTCGATTTTTTTTCAGTAGTGCTGCATAGATGACTCTAGAAGAAGATGAAACTTCACCGTATTACTTTGGAGATATAATTAAAACCAGGAAGAAATGTCAAGCACCTGTTTGATTTTATGTGTTAGCTAGCCTCTCAGATGCCTTTGTCTCCAAATTCTTCATCACAAACAAACAATTACTTGAAAATTTTAATATCTGTACGTGCTTCTTCATATATAACATTATTTAGGTCCAAAAGAATTTTCAAATCTAGTGCAATTATATCTTTTTGTGACTAGAATTCCGTAAGTGATCCAGTTATAGTTTGAGTTACTCTAAGTGAACCAGAATTCCCCTTTTGCGATACTTTGAACTTAATTTGTTCAGAACCATCTAAACTCCGCAATATAGGATGATGAATCATGTCGACGCCTAACTGGGTTTAAAAAAATAAATATACTCCGCTACATAGCAAATTGTCTAAAATCAAAATATAAAACAATCAACTCAGTTCATACAGAACATCATTCATCTAAAAGATAACATTATAGCAAATGGGCTAACAAATTTCTACCAAATCAAGACAATCAATCCCATATCACAAACCAACCCATTATTCAATCACCAATGCCAACAAAAACCCACATCCCCAAAACCACAATGTCCCCCAACTACAAGTCCCATAATCACACTTCTCAGATGGCCACCATTTCAAATTAAGCAAAGTTAACAGAACCCTAATCCCGAAAAATTGAAAGTGACATCAGAACTAAGAGGATGTGAAATGTACCAATCAAATAGAGAATGAATCCACACGGAGCTTCTTCTTGAATGGAGAAGGGCGACGAAGCCGAATGGGGAGAGGGGCGACTGGTCAGAGAGAGAGAGAGAGAGATTTTGGAGATGGGAAATTTGTTTTTGGGGAGAGGGGAAGAGCGGCGCGTGAGTAGTTAGGGTTAGAAGAAATTCGTTTTTGGGGGGAAATGAAGAGTGGAGCGGGATTAATAATTCGGCTAGCGCCTAATGTTTTTTTTTGGGGGGGGGGGGGGGAACGAACCGACTGGAGCTAATGTATGGCCTATAATGGCGGTTCTTATAAAATCGCCGTTATATATCTATACTATTATTAAGCAAAGCCCCATTTTTGCGGCTTTTTACTATCGTACCCTCATAAACATAAAAGGCTAAAAAAATATAGGGTTAATATCGGAGGTCAAAAATGTAATTTGCATGTATTGAAAAAATAATTAACATGCATAGATTTGCATGTTTGCATAGATTTGGTAAAATAATTAATAGTATAGATTTGCATGTACTTGCATGCACAATTTATTCATAATAAAGTTTCCTCCTATCAAAGCCATTAGGTCTAACACATGCATACAAATATCAAAAAGAATAAATTGTGCATGCCTGTCTACATGCATGCATGCAACAAACAACTAGGTGTACATGTGAGGGCACGTGCATTGCACATGCACGTGCAATGGATGAGAAGACTAGGCCGACCAATGCTTAGAGTGAGAGAAGGAGATAGTGGAGAGTTGGTAGCTCACTAGTGGGTAGTTCTTCTAACTCCCAAATGTATCTTAGCCCTTCATCCAAACTCATCTCAACCCTTCATTTGTTCATGAGTTGTGTATAAATAGCCCCTTGGTCATTCATTACTCTTTGCACTTAGAAATTTGAAAGAGAAAAGGTTGAGTTGTGTGAGAGAAAGATAGAGATTGTGTGAGAAAAGATTGAGTTGAGTGTGTGTGTGCTCTTGCATATTGGAGGCCAACTACCAATCAAGGAGGAGAAGGAATCCGGTTGTACACCATTAAGGAGGAGAAGTCTCGGGTGTGCACTAGCTTGGAGGAGAAGGCTCGTGGCTAAGAAGGGAAGATAATCATGCCTTCAAGGAGTTTCTTTGGGAATTCTTAATTTTTTCTTCAAAGAGGTGGGCGATTTCTCTACTTCTAATATAGTTACCATGCTAGGAAATTAATTTCATGAATATTCTAGAGAAACTAGTAAAAACTGACCATGTGATTGCTAAAAAAAGACTAGTAGGGAAAAAGAGAAAATCTTGATTGAATTAGTGACTTAAAACTCATCATGGTGTCTTATTAATGTAACCCATGCTAGAATATCCATTTTTAATGAACCATGCTAGTGTGATGATTTTGCTTAAGTGAATGGCTTAGTTGTAGATTGAGATGAATGGATATTGTTATGTTTAGTTGATAAATGGATAAATTGTTGTTATATTTGTTGATGTGATAAAAGAAAAATTGATAGACTCTTGTAGAATTGAAAGAGAACAAGAACCTACTTTTAGTGGATTTATATTCGTGAATGAGGTATTCTTTAAATATAAATTGTACAGACAACATATTTTAAGGTCAAAAAATAAGAGTTTTAATTGCTGTTATACTGTATTTTTTAGGAAAATATTCTGGAAAAAGTTTGATTTTGAAAGATACAAATTTATTGAGAAATTGAAATTGGTAAAGGAGATTTACAAAAAGATAGAATATATAAAGCTATTTTGACTCCTCTTTATAACAGAGAATTGGTTTGGAAAATTTGGCCTTCGGTGTGAGTATAGGGCACTGTGTACAGTGTATAGGGTCTCCGGTTCGAGTCTTGAAGAGGCTCTATTTTATCAAAATTTGGTTTTTCTCAAAATACAGTACAGTCCATACAAAAAATATTTAACCAAACTCATATGAGTTAGTCACTCTTGGACTCTTGGTCTTCGGGTGCGCTTTGGGTCTGTTACTGTAGTTGGGCGGAGGATTTGGTCTTGGGTTTGAATCCGACCCCCTGCCCCCCCCCCCCCTTTTTTTGATATTTTTTTTTATATTTCGACTTTGGGTATATTCTTGGGTTTTAAGAATAATTTAAAAATTGGGAATTTTTTTTAGTATTCCTCAAATATTATCTAGGCTTTATGAAAATTATTTCCACAATATTTTAATACACTTTGTGAGAATTGGAAGTAATTTTTATATTAAAATGATGGGAGAAATAACTTGAAAATTCTTCTTAAAAATATGAATTTGTAATAAGTAAAGAAAGAAGAAAAAGAAATTTGTGTGGAGATTAAATTATGAGATATGGTAAGTTAAAAAAGGAATTGATGTTTTGTACATATACTTATGCTTGGAAAATGAAACAAAAAGATCATGATGGATTATAGAAATTTGTGAGTATGAACACTCAAATTTTTGGTGAACATGAAAAGAGGTTAAGAACTAGAGTATATCCAAGTTCTTATACCGGCATGAATGAATTCTTGAAAAATAAATGTTGCAGAAAAAGACCAAGATTGGGTCGTTGTTATCAATTGATTTTTAAGACGGGTGTTGTAACGAACCTAATTTTGATAAATACGTTTTATAAACAAACTAGATTCTACTAGTTATAAAATTACATTTTTGTTAATGAAACTATTTTTCTATGCACATGAACATACACATGTGCATTTTTTGAATTTGGGCTTGTGAAGCCCAATGTGACAAAAAAAACAACATTTGAACCAAAAAAAAAATGGGAGAGAGGCCAATGAATGGCCGGCCAACTTGGAGGGAAAGAAGGAGGGAAAACAAGTTAGGGTTAGGGTTTTATTGTTCGAACACATTTGAATCATGTTGAGTCTTTCTCCTCTCCCACACTCCACCTCCCTCATCTCCCAATCCCATGCATGATGAGATGTTTCCCCTCTCCCATTCCCTTAGAAATCCGGCAAACACCCCCTTGCTCTCTTTGTGTTTTTTTAAAAAATCCCTCCCACTTCTTATTCTCATTCCTCATTTTCTACAACCTCCACACTTAAGAGAAAGAGAAAGTGAACAAGAAAAAGAAAGAGAGAAAGAGTTTATTTCTACTGATTTGGAAGGAGAAGAACCAAGGAGAAGAAAAGATGAGGCCAAAGCAAGGAGGAGAAGCAAGGAGCTCTAGAGGAGTCAAGAAGGAGGACCAACAAGCAAAGAGCTAGAAGGAGATCAAACTACAAGCAAAGGGTGGGTGTTTCTAACCGTATGGTTGTTTTTATGGTTGAATGATGTTTGTGATGGCTGAAAAATGACATGCGTGCCCTAAGAATGAACTTGAATAACTTGTTTTGTGTTAAGTAATCCAAACCAGAAAATCATGTTGAAAGACTGAATTTTTGTTGTCAGTATGTAGCTCATTTCATGAACAATACTCGGTTTTTTGATCTGAAACTTTTAGAGGATGGTCATATAGGTTTCGTACACATTCAGTAATTTTTACGAATTTTTTTGATTTTTCCTGCTATTAAAATAAATTACAAACTTGCATACTGGTCAGAATAGAAAGAAGCAGTTTTATTGTTACTGTTGTGGAAAGAGTGACTTATGTCTCACTGCATGCTTATGGAAATGATCTTAAATTTTAGTATGTCATTTTTGGATGTATGTAAGACCTACGTTTCAAATTTCATGAGATTTGGAACACTATAGCTATGTCAATAAAATCATGCAAACTGAGCTAGATATTTTAGTAAACAGAACTGCTGTTGTTACTGCTCTGTTTTTGGATGACATTCAAAAGGACATAATTGGAAATCTACTTGGTAGAATCACTTGATTTTTTGAAGTATTGTAAAATCATGTATCAGGAACTAGATTCTAAAATTTCATGATGATCTGACACCACATGATATTTTAAATGGATTTTTATCCCATGACTGTGCTGTTCTGGAAGTCTGTACACTTGTTAAAGATGGGACCATAAGACCTTGTAAACGACCTTGTATGAAGGAACTTGAAACTAAGAAGTTTTAGTAGACATATAGACTTTTCTGGGTTGACCGAGAAATCATGATTAGGTAAGTGTGCAATTTTATATGATTTTTACAAGTGACGACAGAAACATAGTAAATCTTAGAGCTTACTGTTTTGCACCATTATCATTGAGATGAGTCTCAACTTGTATCTTATTGGCTTAGAGTTGCTGTTTGAGGTCAAGACTTATGTCCTAGATGTGTACTTGGGTTAGGACACAAATTATCTAAAGTTCTTGCTAAGAGTAGCTCATAGTTGCTTGTAGACCCCATTATAGACCACATTGTTCAATGTTTCGAAATGAAAATTGTATTGGATGCTGGGGTGTTGTTGTAGACCAATTTAGGATGAAATTCATGCCCATTGTGTGCTTGTACTTGCTGTCTACCTTGAGTAGAAGCATGGGGAGCGCCCGATCGTGATTCCTCAAGGGAACGGGACCGAGAATGACTCTGTTTTGGCATAAATGCCAAGTGTGTGCTTGCTATTTAGAATCTTAAATTGTCATTTTTAGGACTTTTAGAACCCCTATTTCGGTATTAATGGGTTAGGACTTACTCCTAGTGTGGTGTATCTTGTTGGGGTACGTTGGCTGAGTATTGAGACTCTAGGACTAAGTCGTGTTGACACACCTAGATGGGTAGAATAAGACCCGTATCACATCGAACGCATGGGAGGAGATGACTCGTGCACCGACGTACTCACCATGCATGGATGGATTCCATGGTTTTGTTTGGAGCTACCACTTGTCGAGGACCGTGGAGCATTAAGTTTAGCGGGAGCTACTTGTTGGTCGGGCCGAGGTTGCAATCGAACTCCAAGCGTAGATGACGGTTGCGGTGATCGACAAAGTCGGTTCGTCGCTGGTTCATGCCAAGTGTGGGCCAAGGCGGGTCAACCCTTGGGCCGGACTTGAGGGCTAGTTGAGCCCTAGTGAGGGATGGGTTGAGATCCATTAATGATAAGGGTGACTAATTAGAAAGAGTATGTAAGTAGAACTTAACTAGTTGTTCATAGCAAGCCAAGTTGATTACTAAGTTAGGGATTGGTTATGGTAGATAGATCACCTAACTAAGGGAAAGGTGTAGCATGGATACTTTGGTAGGGCTAGATCGAGTATTGGTGGATTGTAAGGACATGCACTAGCGAGGGTGTTTGCCTGTCAGGGGGACGTCATCTCGATTGCAAGTTCTGCTCTAGTATAAAGACGAGTGTAGTGGAGTTGGGGAAACCTTATATCCATCATGTCCTTTATTGACCGATAAGGGTGGGAGGTTTAGAGGAAGACTCCACAAAGCGAGACTCTACGGAAAATATTCTAAGTCGTCGGGTGGGGAGCCCTGGTGCCTGTATATCAGCTTTTGGTGAGGTCCGGGGAGACGTAGATATAGCAACATACCATGATTACAGTCACACAGGGTAAGCCTGCGACCGACCATGATTTCAGTCATGTAGGGTAAGCCTGCGACTGGGATCCTGGGCATAATGGATAAAACATGAGGATTGGACACCACTAATGACGGCAGCGACGGGTAAGCCGGATGACTGCAACCTCACCATCCCTGGAATCAGAAACAGGAGAGAGCACAAGAGTATGATGCATAGTGGGGGATCGAGCCCCATCAAACTGAAGAACGTCGTTTGGTTGGAGGGTGTGTAGTATGGGATCCATATCTTTCAACCAAGCGTGCATTAGCTTTAGGAGCATGAGTGCATAGTGTGCATTAGATTAGGTCATGAAATACACCGATACTGGTTTGACATCACCTTTTTCTTCGCATCAAATATTATTTGTGATTGTTGGGGTTGGGATCGGTTTATTATGGCGTAGAGAGGATGGCCGAATATAGCATTTTTTCAGTTGTAATCAACTGACGTGACCACAATTATTAGCGCAGGATTGCCGACTTGGGATCACGGGAAGGCTCTAATAGGGGAAAGCATCTAAGTGAAAGTTACTGTCCAAACTTTATTGTTCATTCTTGTTGTAACAATTAATTGTAATTGTTGTAATCAATGGACATTGTAATAACAATTTGATGTAATAAAAATTTTTAATTTCCTATGATTTTTGTTGTGTTGTGACTTATTTGAAGAAAGATTCTGGAGTGTGTCACAAGTTCCTTTGTTAGGAATTCGGGGCGCTACAGAGTTGGTATCAGAGCGTACTTCAAATTGTAGTCTAACACCACAGAAGATTAGACTTGGGTGCGTTAGTAGGGTTAGCTTGGTATAGATATTTGGTGGTCGTAAATCATATTGTTGCACTTTTGCAACTTATGTTTACGAATTTTTCCTATGTCTAACCTAACCCCACTGCGATTATTCTTTTACTAACTTTTATGATTCAACTGGACGTCGAGGAGGCAAATCTGCCGCCTGATGTCCAGGAGGTAAGCATGCAGCCGGGCGTTGATAAAGGAGAGCCCACGATGCAAAAGTCGAGGAAGAAAGGGGAGGAGCCGATGGCAGTGACCTCAATGTCGAGGTGAGAATTCAATAGGATGTCCAAGCACAAGGTTCACATTGACTGTAAGGAGAAGAAGGTGACCTTAGCCATGCCCAAGAAACCAGAGATCGTATTTCAAGGGAAGAAGAAAAAGGGAAAGATTTTGGCGGCTACAGCCGGGAGTAAGGTGCCAAAGGAAGTCAAGGGGATACCCATTGTACGAGACTTTCCACTCGTATTTTTGGAGGAGTTACCAGGGTTACCCCTTCCAAGGGATATGGAGTTCAGTATCGTGACCCAGCTAGGCAGCGCACCCATATCGAAGATGTCGTATCGTATGGCACCGGTGGAACAAAATGGAGTCAAGAAGCAAATAGAGGAATTGCTGAAGAAGGGACTCATCAGGTCTAGTGCCTCTCCTTAGGGAGCGCCGATACTACTAGTCATGAAGAATGACGGGTCATCAAGGATTTGTATTGTCTATCGGGAATTGAACAAAGTCACAGTCCAAAACAAATATCCAATTCCCAGGATCGACGACTTGTTCGATCAGCTACAGGGAGCAGCAATATTCTCAAAGATAGATCTATGATCATGATACCATCAGGTCCGTGTAAAGGAGGAGGGCATACATAAAATAGCCTTCAGGACTAGACATGGGCACTATGAGTTTCTGGTGATGCCATTTGGAGTGACCAATGCTCCAGCAGTCTTCCTGGATTTGATGAATCGAGTCCTACGGCCATTCATCAACTCATTTGTGGTGGTCTTCATAGACGATATTTTGGTGTACTCAAAGATCGAGGAGGATCATGCCAAGCATTTGTCTGCAGTTCTAAGCAAGCTTCAAGAGCAAGAGTTGAACTCGAAGCTTTCCAAGTGCGAATTCTGGAAGATGGAAGTAGCTTTCCTCAGCTATGTCCTTTCTAAGGAGGGAGTGGCCACTGATCACAAAAGATAGAGGCGATGAAGGATTGGCCTCAGCCAAGGACAGTGAAGGAAGTAAGGAGCTTTTTGGGCTTGACCGGGTACTACAAGAAGTTCATTCAGGATTATGCCAAGATTGCGGTACCACTCACAGCTTTGACCAGGAAGGACAAGCAGTTTGAATGGACCAACAAGTGTGAAGCCAGTTTCTAGGGGCTCAAAAACCGACTGATATCAGCACCAATTTTGGTCTTACCCCAACCTGGCAAAGGGTATGTGGTCTACAGTGATGCATCTCACTTGGGTTTTGGATGTGTTCTGATGCAAGAGGGAAAAGTCATTACCTATGGATCGAGGCAGCTCAGACCACATGAGAAGAATTATCCAACTCATGACTTAGAGCTAGCTGCTATCATCTTTGCCTTGAAGATATGGAGACATTATATCTACAGATAAAGGGTGGAGATGTACACCGACCATAAGAGCTGAAAGTATATCTATCAGCAGAAGGACTTAAATCTGAGGCAGAGGCGATAGTTGGAAGTGTTGGAAGATATCAGGCCAGAGATTTTGTACCATCTAGGAAAGGCTAACGTAGTGGCAGATGGATTCAGCAGGAAGAGGTGCATTTCCATGCTAACAACTATGAGGAAGGAGTTAGAAGAAGAGATAACGAGAGCCGGTATTGAGATGATTTCTCAAGGGGTTGGGTTCTATGTTAGCTCGACTAGAACTCCAACCAAGTCTGAAAGACCGAGTGAAGAGGAGTCAAGATGGCGATGCGAAGACCCTGGCGCTCAAGAAGCAAGCGAACGAAGGGAAACTTCCTGAGTTCAATGTTAAAGAAGGAGTGCTATGGATTGGAGATCGGTTGTGTGCGCCAAAGGCGGGGGATCTTAGGGAGGAGATCATGAAGGAAGCACACACCACCTTACTGGCAGTTCATCCAAGAAGCACGAAGATGTATCGAGACGTGAAGCCGTTCAACTGGTAGGCCGGAATGAAGCAAGATATAATGGACTTTGTAGCCAGATGTCTCACTTGTCAGAGGGTAAAGGCAGAAAATTAGAAGCTCAAAGGGTTAATACAACCCTTGCCCATTCCTGTATGAAAGTGGGAGGACATCAGTATGGATTTCGTTACAGGATTACCAAGGAGTCCCAGGGGGAATGATTTTATTTGGGTGATTGTGGACCAGTTAACGAAATCAGCATATTTTATACCATTGAGGACAACCTGGTCTTTGGAGAAGTTGGCAGAAGTCTACATTAAGGAAATCATGAAACTACACGGTGTGCCAGTATCTATAGTGAAACTAATCGGGATACTGCGGTTGCGGTGGAAGGTAGCAGCGGCGCAGTGGTGAAGACAGGGTGAGGGAGATGATGGCAATGGAGTGGGGTGCCGATGGGGTGATCGGTGTTCGGTTGTTGGAGGACAGTCGTCGCTTGATCGGTGGTTGACTGCGACTGCGGAAGCTGCGGGAGGCATCAACAAGAGGCGAGGAGGATAAAGGGAGTCGGTGGATGGGCAGGAGATGGCGATGGTGTGGCTTGGGTTTCGGAAGCAGTAGAAGAGGAGAAGAAGAAGGAGGAAGATGAAGGGGTTCAGCGGCTGTGGGAGATGACCAGGAGATGGATTAGGATTTAATGATATTAATTAGTATATATAAGGGATTAGGATGTGAGGTTGGATTAAGGTTAACGGGATTTGGATTTGGGTTTGGATCCAACAAGAAATGGGCTTGGGTTTTAATATCTATATAATAAAACACAAAGAAAAGCTATCAAGTGGCTCCTCTTCAATTGAAACCAAATCAACGGCTCAGATTCATCCTCCCAAAATATATTTTTCCTCCAAAAAGTTTTCGCCTAAAAACCAAATTTTTTCCCCCAAAAAACTAAAAAAAACTCATTACTTTATTACTATCTCTCTCTTCTCTCTTCACTTTTTTATATTTCTCTCTTTCTCTCTCTCCCTCTCTCTCTCTTTTTTTTCTCTCTCTCATTCTCTCTCTATTTACTTAGAAATTTAGATTTTCAAATTTCAGGTTTGTAAATTTTCAGATTTTCTATATTATTTTATTGTTCATGTTACATTGAAAATAACAAATATATCCTCAACAGTTAAATTTCATCATTTTCCATCCTCAAAGTTCTAAGAAGTTGGATTTTACACCCCCTTTATAATTATTTTTCAACACATACTATTGGAAACATGGACTTTTGTTTACAACTAATTATTGTCATACTATTCAAACTTGAGCTACATAATTGTTATGTTACTATTCACAAGACTTTTCATATGCTATAATAATAATAATAATAATAATAATAATAATAATAATAATAATAATAATAATAATAATAATTATTATTATTATTATTATTAGTAAGATCATATAACAAAATATGATTGTATTACAATATAAAAATTATTTGAAAATAACTACAAATACAATATTGAATAGAAATGGACTTTAATAGGATATCCAAAATAAATTTAAAACATATAAATTTAAGAAAACAGACAATTTTATAAAGAATCCAAACAGAGAAAATACATAGAAAAATATGTATAGGTGGAAACGGGGGTTACACTATCATCAGGTCTGAGTTAAGGATGAGGATGTACACAAGCAACCTTTTTGACTCGGCGTGGGCATTATGAGTTCTTTGTAATACCGTTCGGGGTGACGAACACGCTAGTAATATTTATGGATATGATGAACATAGTTATGTGGCCGTTCATAGACTCATTCGTTGTGGTATTTATCAACGACATCCTGGTATACTGAAAGTCAGAGGAAGAACATGCTGAGCATTTAGCAAAAGTTTTGAAGAAGTTGCCGGAGCATAATCTGTATGCCAAGTTTTCGAAGTGTGACTTTTAGAAGTCGGAGGTGGCATTTCTGGGTTACATCCTTTCTAAGGAGGGAGTGGCTACTGATCCTCAGAAGATCGAGGCAGTAAAAAGTTGGCCTAGACCGAATACTATAAAGAAGATCCGGAGTTTCTTGGGATTGACATGATACAATCAGCGTTTCATTCAAGGTTACACGCAGATAGCTGTTCTATTAACGGAATTGACCAAGAAAGGTGTGAATTTCACATGGACGGGGCGGTGTGAAGCTAATTTCCAGCTTAAGGAGAGGTTGGCGTCATCGCCTATTCGGGTATTACCGTGAGTGGGTGTAGATTATGATATCTATAGTGATGCGTCTCACAGAGGTCTGAGATGTGTTCTAATGCATGAAGAGAAGGTCATTGCCTTTGGATCTAGGCAATTGCGTCTGTATGAGAAGAACTATCCAATGCATGATTTGAAGCTTGCAACAATTATCTTTGCTTTGAAGGAGTTGAGGCACTATGTTTTTGGAGAAAAGGTTAATTTGTACACCGACCACAATAGTTTGAAGTACATCTACCAACAGAGAGATTTGAATCTATGTCAGAGGCGTTGGTTGGAAGTGCTAGAAGACATTCGTCCTGAGATCAAGTTTCACCCAGGTAAGGCAAATGTGGTGGCCGATGCACTTAGTCAGAACAACAGTCTGTCTCGTTTAATTACGACACACAAGGAGTTAGTCGAGAAGTTGGATTAGACAGGTATTGAAGTCATATTGCAAGGATTAGGGGCATCTTTGGTGCAGTTGATGTCACGCCGCGTTTCCCAAAATACGGAAATACGAGAACATAACAAAGGCCCAACGAATGAAGTGTACATCTTCAACGAATTCAGATTTTAATTTTTGTAGCAACGGGAATCTCAGTTTTAGTACAGTTGTCTTGTTGTCTTGAACTAGCAATTGCATGATTCTATTCCTTTATGAACTGTATATCATCTGTGCCTGTTATCTGTCACCCTGAACCTGTTACATGTTTATATCATGCTATTATCACTCTATTTTCTGCACATACATGTCTGTCTGCTAATAATAACAAAATAACCAAGCTGGGGTTAAGGGACAGATCTAGTAGTGGAAAATATAGAAATGTGTACTGAGAAGAGGGCCCGTATTCCCTATCTGTTACGTGTTCATGATTACATGATTCATGACTCTGTTATCTGACCCTGACTACATTACATCCCTATAGGAAGGTGTACTCAGAAGAGAACCCATAGGTTTTATCTGTCTGTCTGATCTGATTATCTGATATCTGTTTGTCTGAACCCTGAGTACACTGCCTTATGGACTCCACTATGAAATCTAAAGAAAAACTGCTTGAATGTAGTAACCATGTAGTATGGGCCGCATGAAGTGCTACCTAGATAGTAATCACACAAGACTTATAAGAACATGACATCTGATATCTGTTTATCTAACATCTGTTATCTGATTATCTGTTATCTGTTTAACTATCATCTGACACTATCATCTGTATATCTGTCTGCATACCATCTGACACTTGATACTTGACACATGTTATTTATATATGTTAGTATACCATGTTATCTGCTTTGTTTTCCTAATTCATGCTAGATATTACATTTATTGATATGCCTATACCATGCTATGTTTGTTCTGTTGTTACTTTATATTTGTTAGTTATCCTATGTACTTGTATCCCGCATTACAAGCGGCCCGTAACTTGCACTGATGGGTGATTTGTTTTCTTTTTCTCTTCCTGCAATTTATTAAATTGCAGATTGGAGACCAGGTGCTAGGTGGTATTGGTGATATGAGATACTAGTGCTGGATTTTGCTATTATTATTTCATGTTGCTTATTTTTGAACAATTGTATCTTGTACTTGGATTTATTTGTATTTAGGCAATGTGACCCAGGATATTTGACTTATTCAGATCTGATTTATTTGAGATTAATATATTCCGGTTTCAAGTAAATTTCTGTTGGTATATTTGATTCGATTATGCATTCTTGGTTGATTCTTTTGCTTCCGACTCTGATTATTCTTATAAAATATTGTAAAGATTCTTGAACAGCTTATGGATGACGAAAATCATTCGCTAGGCTTAGTTACGTATCCGTAGTCCGTATTCTCTTTTGGAAAGCGGGGCGTGATAATTTGCTCGGATTAAAATAATTAATAGACTTAAGAATTGACACAATATTGACATTGCATATTGTACCTCATTGTTTCTATTGATATCGAATATTGTCTAAATGTTATTGATACCATTGAACATTGTGATCGAATATTGAACCATTGTTTATAACTATTGCATCGACTATCATGATATTGATTATTGTTATCGTCCCATGTTATTGATTCTTATTGATCCATTGAATTCATTATTATTTCGTTATTCCATTGTTTCTCGCTTTCTCTACTTAATGTCCATGACTTGCTCTAAGGACAATTTTTTCCTCTTTTGAGATGAAGTGTTTACAGGTGTTGAAGGAGAATTACCTGCTAGAATTGGAGAACAAGCTTTCTAAAGATTTAATGACTTCTAGTTGCTTATTATTTCATGGACTTATGTATTGAGACTTATTACTATTGTGATTGGATTTATTACTGTATTGGGCTCATGACCCGGATATTACTATTTGTTTCCAGATGTTGGATTATCAGATTTGATTATTTCATATTGTTTATTCCAAGTATTGTTGTTCTTGTGGTTGTTACTATTGCCTGCGCAATTGTTTTTATTGTTATTATTGTTAAGTTGAATGGGTGAATAGCTTACGGATGATGTTAGTCATTCGCTGGGCCAATGTCACGTGCTTGTATTCAGAATTTTTGGGAAACAAGACGTGACAAGGTTTTTAGTGGTATCAGAGTCCGAGTTTGGATAATGTATCAGTCAAACGTGACTAACATATGGAGGTTTGGCTTTGACTGGTATATTAGTCAGATTTGGGTTTTACCGATTTGACTCAAAAGTATGTGTAATACAGGAATCACATGGATAATTGATAACCAACATATATCTGGATACTCCTCTTATTTGATTCCTTATTGGGTATGCTTTCATTCTTTTCATGCTCATATTCTTTTGATTCCGGTGTCATCCGTTCTTCTTCTTCCTGCTTGGTCCATCGATCAGCTTCGCATGATCTACAATGACATGTCTACAGCTTGGAGATTCACCATCAGAATGGCACAGCAGAAGCATGGTGGGCCTATAACCCACAGGTCCCATGATTCCTTATTGCTTTATCATGTCATCCTCCCATTCATGTCTGTTGTTGCTGTCAAGCCCCGCTTCCCAAAAAGAGAATACGGAATACGAATACGTGACTAAGCCCAACGAATGATTTTCATCATCCATAAGCTGTTCGGAATCTTTGCAACATTTCACAAGAATAATCAGAGTCAGAAGCAAAAGAATCAACCAAGTATGCACATATGAATCAAAATGCCAACAAGAATACTTGAAAAAAATATATTAATCTCAAATAATCCAGATCTGAATAAGTCAAATATCCTGGGTCAAATTGCCCAAATACAAATAAATCCAAGTACAAGATACATTATTCAAGATAAGCAACAGGAAATAATAATAATAGCAGGAAAATCATGATAGCAAAACTCCAGCATCTAGTATCTCATCTCGCCGATTCCATCTGTCAGCTAATCTCCAAAATTTGCTATTTAATAATTGCAGGATTAGGAAAAATGAAACAAACTCCAGTCAATGCAAGTTACGGGCCGCTTGTAGTGCATGATACAAGTACATGGAAAAGAATAAACTACATAGCATGGTATAGACATGATAACAAAACAGAACTAGCATAAATCATGAACAAGTGCGAGTGGCTTGTATCAAGTGTTAAGTAAACAAGTATCATGTAAAAAAGCAACAAGTGTCGAGCAAGCAGGTAAACAGGTAACAAGTGTCAAGTATAAGTAAAAAAGTATCAAGAATCAAGTATCATGAAATCAAGTAACAAGTAACAAGTGTCAAGTAGTCCAGTACAAGTACAAGTATCGTGTAATAGGGATCAGGTTATATCAAATCTTGTATTATTATTAACTAGGTAGCACTTCATGCATTTATACTTTTACTACATGGTTGCTACATTTAAACAGTTTCATTTAGATTTCGTAAAGGATTCTATAGGGCCGTGTACTCAGGTATCAGTAATAAGACAGTAACAGATAACAGTCAAAACCTAGTGGTCCTCCTCCGAGTACACCTTCCTATAGGGAAGTGTGCAGTCAGGTAATCAGTAACAGTAATCAGACAGTCAGAACCTATTGGTCCTCCTCCGAGTACACCTTCCTATAGGGAAGTATGCAGTTAGGTAATCAGTAACAGTATAACAGATGCTCAGTATGGGAAATACAGGCCCCCTTCCAAGTACACATTTCTATAATTTCCCACTACTAGATCTTTCCCATAATCCCGGCTTGGTCATTTTATTATTATTATCAGATAGGCATGTATGTGTCATAAAAATGTCAAGAATAATATGGTATAAGCAGGTAACAGGTTTAGGGTGACAGATAAACATGTACAGATGATAGACAGTTCATAAAGGAATAGAAGAATACCAATGCTAGTTCAGGATAGCATGACAGTACTATACTAAAACAGAGATTTCCATTGCTACAAAAATACAAATCTGGATCCGTCAAAGAATCTGAAAAGTATACTCCCTTCCAAATCCAGCAAATATATATAAGTCATATAGTATTTCACAAAATCATAACTCAAAATAGGTTTGAATCTAGAAAACGTGTTCAGTCAGAAATCAGTATTTTGTATTCACGGTCAGGAAAACAGCATAAAAACTCATTAATTAAATCAATGAAAAAATATTGGGTATTCCCTATATGTGTAGTATCAGAATATAAATTTTCATAATTTTTCAATATAAATAGCTTAGACAACAAAAATCAGAAAACATCGAGATGCAGTAGTTTTGTAAATCTGGAATTATAAACTCTGCAGTACAAAAACAGGAATATCTCACAAAATGTAAATCGAAATCCAAATCCACCAAAAGGTTAATAAAATAGAAACAGTAGGATAACTTTCATATTCAGAAATATTTTAGAGACAACAAGTAGAATTAGGTCGAAAATCAGGTTCTTTACTGAACAGTAGGAAAAATCTGCTAGTATATTAATTGTTTGGAAATATAGAACATTTGTAAAACTCATCAAATAAATTCATAAAAATTCAGGATAAACCCCAATCAAGTCTAGAAGTACTGAGCAAAACTTCAAATCAAAATAATATTTTTAACACCAAAATAAAAATATATTACTCTTCAGAATTCATAGATAAAATCTTTCTACACCTCAGTAGTAAAATAGGCATAACTCACAAACCGTAAATTGAAACTGAGATCCTTCAAAAGGGTTAAAAAATAGACAGAATCATTTACAAATCATGTTCACAAAATATTTTCAAATACTGACCTTAATATGGTCTAAAATACTAATCAACATCAGGAAAACAAAAATTACAGATTTGTTCTTCACACACAAATCAACATAGATCATACGAAATTCATGCAAATCAACCCAAACATGAAAATAGTGAACTAGATGTCCAAAAAATATGGTATAGGGTATTTTGCAAGTATTCGACAAGTATATCACGAATAACACATCAATCCCATGATATCACAAAATAGCATGAATATACACATCAAAAGTGGTCAATCCTAGGTTAATACATGTCATGAATGCCGTGAGGAAACTATGGTCGAATCAACACTATAGAGACAATATAATCAAGGGGTTTTACACACGAATTATCTCTAGAACCCAAGTACACTACAGGCAGTATTTAGTACTTGTATTTGTAAAGAAATTTAATACAAGTTACTTACCTGAGAGACGACGACGAGAACGAAGCAAGAACAAGAATAACGGGAATGGATTCCTGGGCAAACACGAATAAGATCACAAAAAAGATGATGAACACAAAGAACAACTGATCGCGAACAAGATGAAGATGATCGAGATCACGAACACAATCGGATGGCTGAGATCAAGAGGTCAAGAGATCAACGGCTAGATCCAAGAGCTGACGATGATCACGATCAGATCAGACGGTCCAGTTTTCCGTACTGATGAAGATAATGATGAAGATCAAGATCGATCGATCGAACGGCTGCGATCAAAGGAAGTTGGCGATCATCATGACGTGACGATCAAGAAGAGATCGAAAAGTTAGGGTCTAATCAGATGTTCAAGAGGAGATCGACGGCCCACATCCAATCAAGCATGATGATCAAAATCCAATCGGATGACCCACGACAAAGATGATCAAAACCCAATCATCAGCACACCCATCAATGGTGCACTGGCTGTGCGGCCGCATGCTGCAGAAGAGGAGAGAGGAAAAAGGCAGGGGGTCACCGGTAGGGGTGAACAGCACGGGGACTATTGCGCAGGGGAGGTGACGCGACTGTGTGCATGGGCGCATGGGCGGGAGGACGACAGGAACGGCTATCGGTGTTACCGCTTGGCATCGGTTGAAGTGGGTCGCAAGGCATCGAGTAGCTGAGCGACGGGGCTGGCGCTAGGGGAGGAGTTGCATCGAGGCGAGGGCACAGGGAGGAGCCGGGGTGGTTTGTCTGCTGCTGTCGATGAGGTCGCAACAGCGGAGTGACGGTAGAGGAACACAGGCGGGAAGCGCACTGTGTCACGAAGCTACCGAGGGGATCGCCGAGAGGACGGGGGTGAAGAGAAGGTCGGAGGATCGGGGGGAAGGTGAGCAGTCGAGAAGGTGGCTGAGGGTTAAAGGTGAACAGGCTGATAGGGGTAGGGTTTCGGATGTGGAAGGGGTGAAGATGAGAAGAGCCGGCTGTTGGGTTTGGACGACGAACAGGTGTATGCAGGGGTTATAAATGGATAGGGAAAATTAGGGTTAGATGCTAACAGGTTTGGGTAATAGGTTAGGGCTGAAGGGGTTTGAACGGTTAGGGGCTATTGGGTTTGGAGTCTGTAGGGTTTTAAATAGGGTAATGGATTATCCAATAAGGGAAATTAAATAATAATATACTAAATTTGTTAACACTCAAAAAAAATAATAATAATAAAATAAGTGGCTTTCAAAATAAATGGCTATATATAATTTGCAAGATACATTTTGTTTTAGTCGAGTTAAAAGAATCATAATAATAATAATAATAATAATAATCGAATTAATTATAATAATAACAATAGTAACAAAAATAACAGGATTGAAAATTACTACATAAATTCATTGGAAAAATAGCCACAAATAAAATCATCGATTATAAATAATCTTTAAGGAAAGATCCAAGAATACATTTTGACAAAAGAATTTGAAAGCGGTAAAAAAAAATAATTTACGAAAATTTTAAATACAGAAAATACATTTTTGGGAAAACAGGGGTTACACTTGCATTTTGCTTTTTGCATATTGTATTCTCATCTTTGACTTCTTACTTGCCATTATCCTTATTCACTCCTTTCCCGCTCATGTTCATTTTGACTCTAATGCTTCCCATTTCTTTGTTTCCTCCCGCTTCGTCGACATGCATCACTTGGCTAGCAGCGCTATGCCAGTAGCATGGAACATTACTACAGGTGGAGGTGTTGTCGTGTATTCTCAAATCTGTGAGCAGGGTCCTTTGATTATTGGTGGTGTTGATTTTGTTGCCGATTTCATTGTCATCAACAATTTTGGTTTTTATGTTATCTTGGTGATGGATTGGCAGGTGCCACCCATGTTATCATTGACTGCCATGTGAAGAATGTGGTGTTTCGAATGCCAGGACGTCAGCAAATTGAATTATAGGCCGGTGAAACACTACTTGCTTGTGTGGAGAAGTTGGCAAGTTGGGAAGTTGGAGTGATGGAGGAAGTGTGTGCAGATGGCGATGTTGCACCATTGGTTGTGCGAGACTTTCTGGATGTTTTTCCTGAGGAATTGCCGAGATTACCGCCAGATCGTGAAGTGGTGTTCAGTATTGATGTTCAGCCGGGTACAATACCGATCTCTAAGAGTCCATACAGAATGGCTCCTGTTGAGTTTGCTGAGTTGAAGGAGCAGATTAAAGAGTTGGTGGATAGAGATTTTATCAAGCCAAGTGTTTCTCCTTGGTGAGCTCTAGTGATGTTTGTCAAAAAGAAGGATGGTAGTCGCAGGTTGTGTATTGACTACCGCGAGCTCAGTAATGTCACAATGAAGAACCGATAGCCATTGCCAAGGATTGATGACCTATTTGATCAGTTGGGAGGCGCTTCTGTATTTTCGAAGCTAGATCTTCGTTCTGGTTACCATCAGGTTAAGGTGAAAGCTGAGGATGTATAGAAGAATGCTTTTCGAACAAGATATGGGCACTATGACTTGGTGATGCCTTTCGTAATTACTAATGCTCCAGCTGTGTTCATGAGTTTGATGAATCAGGTTTTCTCTCCCTTTCTGGACAAGTTTGTTGTTGTAACGCCCCGAATCCCAAATCACTGAATTCGAGATGTTCTACAGGATCTTTTCACTTTCTTTGAGTACAGTTTTACAAGGAAATTCAAACTTTTCTTTTTACATCAGAGTTACAACATCTTACATTTAAATTTACACAGCGGAAGAAAAATATACAATATTTACATAAATGAACAACCACATAATGAGATCTTTATGCATCCATTCCTCTTTACATGTAATTTATCCTGCATACAAAACTGTGGGTACGTCAGTTTATTCAACCGACGATAATTATACATGGCCATCCTCTCTATGCCAGAAACAGTATAATGAATCTCATTTCTTAACAAAATCACAATTTGTTCATAATAAGCATGTAAAAATAAAAGGGAACTTTTAATGATGTCGTGTCGTGATTGTGCACTTAATCCCTAATGCAATTTATTTAATTAACATGACACTAATGCGCACTTGTTCGAATTCTATGCATCCCATACTACATAGGTTCGAGGGCAAGCCTCTTAATCGTTCTTCATTTTGTAGGGTTCAATCCCCCGCCATGACTTACTCTACTTCTGTAATTTCAGTGAGTATCCTAGATGATTCTATGAGTACAAGCATGTATCCTGGCCCCTGGAGTAGAATTTCGCGCCATGTCTTGACTCGTCAAGCATGCATTCTGCGACAATTCAGTCTCCTCCCTGAACACAATCCTCTTGCAGTCACCAAAACATCCCACAAGCGTGACTAAAGTCCGATCATTACTGAGTTGTGCCCGCGCCATGTCTTGACTCATCAAGCATGCATTCTGCGGCTCACACACCCGCACCGTACCCTAGCTCTCATACTCATGTTTTTCTCTCACCTTCATCAACTCCACACTATGTATTAAATTGATTAGAATCATGAATAAAAATCAAGCTCTAGAGTCAGCCTCTCCACACAACCGGACTTACCATTTCATTTACACATGACCAACCTTGGCCTTCTTTTCAATATCTTTTCATTTCACTGCCGGGGGAGACTTAGCTACTCTTTCGTTCAATTTCAAATTCACAATATCCAATTGAGCATCCTCAGCTCATAATTCATTTTAGAGTCTCACAGACTTTCTTATCATGATTTAGCCTTTCATATTTTCATTTAATTCTCAATTCTCATCTACGATTCATTTCACATAATTCATACAGCCATAAACAGAGTCCATCGACTTAAATCATAAAGTTCACAATTACCAACAGTAAATAACATGAATTCAAATATATCAAGGTCCACTCTGTACAAGTCATCATGCTGGGTCTACATAATGGAATATCTTAATTTATGGAACTTCCAAATAGTCACAATCAGATTGAAGTACCAGTCGACTTAACACAACATCAGTCGACTGCTCCGACAATTCTAAGTTATTAATCATCACTAGCTCTTTTCATTCATTTACCTTCCCTCCATCATATGTGTCATAGGGAAAAATATCAATTTAGTAATCACACCATCAAGTCCATTCGCACACAGGTTTATCAACACATCATGAAAAAGGTGTCTCGTACCAGTCGGCTGGCTCACATGGCAGTCGACTGTACCGACAGTTACGTTCTCAATATTAATAGCATGTTCAAGCAATTTCTACTACATTCAATTCACTTTTTATAACATGGTAGCAATCGTAATAATTATGGCATCATTCCTACATTAGAAGTCCTGAGAAACACCCACCTTATATGAAGAAGTAATCGAAATCCCGCAAAACTCCTCAAGGTAGAGAACGCCTTCTTGCTCCTTGCTCCTTTGCTCCACACCGATCCTTCAGATGCTACTCGGCCTCCACAGGAAAGCACACACACAAACTCACGAATACCTCTCTTAATCTTAGAAAATCTTAGTGTAAAAGAGATAGGGAAATGGGAGGGGTATTTATACTAGGAGATAAATAGAATGGAGGGCTAAGATCTATTGGGAAGTTGCAAGATCAAAGGTTGAGATGCATTAGGGGGTTGAGAAACTACCCACACTCTCACAGCCTAACCGCCCATGATCCCACTACACTACCCACAATCCGGCCAAAGAATGTGTCCAATGCACGTGTGTGCAAAATGCACGTGCATGCACAACTCACACTAATAAAATTTGTACAAAAATAAGTTTCATATATAGAAAAAGTGTTACATAAAAATAAGTTGTAGGAAAATAAATAAAAGGTTAAATTTATGGGCTTAAGTTCATTTGGGCCAAAATAAATATTTTAAAAGAGAAATAAACAAATCGACATTGGGCTTTAAAAAATGCTTTATAGGAAACAATATACTTTATTCATCATGTGGAGAAAATAATAGTCACGTGCTACACAAGCATACCATATGAAAAATAAATAATCTTTATGTGTTAAGGAAAATCGGGGTATTACATCACTCCCTCCTTAGAATAGTTCCGTCCCCGGAACTACAGCCAAGAGCGAGAAAACAGAAAACCACCACCACAACAACAAAAGATACAAAGATACAATCAAACAAAAATACAATCAAGCAAAAAGCTCAGGATAGTCCTTCAACATCCTCTCCTCAGATTCCCAAGTAGCCTCTTCAACCAAGTGGTTTCTCCAGACCACTTTGACCATCGGTATCGTCTTATTCCTCAAGACTTTCTCCCTACGGTCAACAATCTCGACAGGAGTCTCGATGTAATTCAGGTCTAACTGCAAACCTTCCGGCACTTCAGGCAAATGATGACTCGGGTCTGGAATGTAACCTCTCAGCATAGACACATGAAATACATTGTGCACCTGAGACAACTCTTCCGGTAATTCAAGCCGGTAAGCAGTTTTCCTGATCCTTTTCAATATCTTATACGGGCCTATAAACCTCGGGGCTAACTTCCCGCCTTTGCCAAATCGAACCACACCTTTACTGGGTGATACCTTTAGAAAGACGAAGTCACCAACCTCAAACTCAAGGTCCCTTCTCCGGTTGTCTGCATAGCTTTTCTGCCTGCTCTGAGCTTCCACCAACCTTTTTCTGATCAGATCAATCTTCTCAGAAGTCAGTTGCACAAGCTCAGGACCAAACAACTGACGCTCCCCAACCTCATACCAGCAAACAGGCGTCCTGCACTTCCTGCCATACAAAGCTTCATACGGCTCCATCCCAATGCTAGCCTGAAAACTGTTGTTGTAGGCAAACTCTACCAAAGGTAAATGCCTTTCCCAACTGCCCCCAAAGTCTAGTATACAACACCGAAGCATATCCTCAGGAATACGATTGACTCTCTCGGTCTGCCCATCGGTTTGTGGATGAAAAGCAGTGCTGAAAACTGTTTTGGAACACAAAGCTGCCTGAAGACTCCTCCAGAAATGCGAAGTAAACCGCGCATCTCGATCAGACACAATAGTTGAGGGAACACCATGAAGTCGGACAATCTCACCAACATACATCTCAGCCAACTTGTCCATCGAAGCAGTGAGTTTCATCGCCAAAAAGTGAGCGGACTTGGTCAGCCGATCGACTATAACCCAAATCGCATCATTGCCTTTAGAACTCTTAGGCAATCCCGTGATGAAATCCATACTGATGTTATCCCACTTCCATTCCGGAATAGGTAACGGCTGTAATAGACCTCCGGGTCTCTGATTTTCGGCTTTGACTTGCTGACAAACCTCACACTTCGCGACAAATTCGGCCACATCCCGCTTCAAACCTGACCACCAGAAATGCTGTTTGATGTCCTTGTACATCTTAGTACTCCCAGGATGTACTGACAAAAGAGTAGCATGCGCCTCCTGAAGAATACTCTCTTTCAGGTCCACCTGATCTGGAACACACAGCCTATCCCCGAACCACAGCACTCCATCCCTGGTTTGAAATCCGGGCAACCTGCCAGCACCAACCTGCTCCTTCATCTCCAAGATATCAGCATCAACTTCCTGACTTGCAATGATCCTTGCATTCAATGTAGGCTGAAGCTTCAACTGAGATAAAGACGCTCCCAATCCTTGCAAGACAACCTCAATACCTGCTCGATCTAACTCCTCAATCAGATGCCTCTGAGTTGTAATCAAACTGGCCAAACTGCTCTTGCGACTAAGTGCATCAGCAACAATATTAGCCTTTCCAGGATGATACTTGATCTCAGGTCGCATATCCTCGAGCACTTCCAACCATCTCCACTGCCTCAGATTGAGATCCCTCTGCTGATATATATACTTCAAGCTCTTGTGATCTGTGTACATATTCAACTTCTCACCGTACACATAGTGCCTCCATTGCTTCAAAGCAAAGATAATCGCTGCCAACTCCAGATCATGAGTCGGATAATTCTTCTCATGCGGTCGTAGTTGCCTAGACCCATAAGCGATTACATTACCTTCTTGCATTAAGACACAACCAAGCTCCCGATGTGAAGCATCGCTATAAACATCATACTCAACCCCTGCTCTAGGCAAAGCCAAAACAGGTGCAGTAGTCAGCCTATCTTTCAACTCCTGAAAGCTCGCCTCACATTGCTCAGTCCACTTGAAGCTCACATTCTTCTTGGTCAGTCCAGTAAGCGGTACAGCTATCTGAGCATAACCTTGAATGAACCTCCTGTAGTATCCAGTCATCCCAAGGAAACTCCTGACTTCCTTTACTGTAGTAGGCCTAGCCCAATCTCTCACTGCCTCTATCTTCTGAGGGTCAGTTGCCACTCCCTCCTTAGAAAGGATGTGACCTAGGAATGCCACTTCAGATTTTTAGAAATCGCACTTGGATAACTTGGCATACAACTGCTGCTCTTCCAACTTCTGCAAAACTGCTGCCAGATGCTCAGTGTGCTCCTCCTCAGACTTGGAGTACACGAGAATATCGTCGATAAACACCACGACGAAGGAATCAATAAACGGCCTCAGAACTCTGTTCATCAAATCCATGAAGATTGCGGGTGCATTTGTCACTCCGAATGACATAACTAAGAATTCGTAATGCCCATGCCGAGTTCTAAATGCAGTTTTGTGCACATCTTCAGCTTTCACTCGCACTTGGTGATATCCTGATCGAAGATCTATTTTGGAGAATACAGCTGCTCCTTGTAGACGATCGAACAAATCATCAATTCGAGGGATCGGATACTTATTCTGAACAGTGACCTTATTCAGCTCCCGGTAATCGATACACATTCTCATCGATCCATCCTTCTTCTTTACCAAAAGCACTGGTGCTCCCCAAGGTGACGCACTAGGTTGAATAAAGCCTTTTCCCAACAGTTCCTCAATCTGCCGTTTCACTTCATCCTGTTCCACTGGAGCCATCCTATACGGTGCCTTAGAAATGGGTGCACTTCCCGGTTGAACAGTGATGCTGAACTCTACATCACGATGCAGAGGTAACCCAGGAAAATCTTCCAAGAACACTGTCGGATAGTCCCGAACCACAGGAATCCCTTGCAATTCCACAGGAGTCTCTTCCTTGCGGATAGTTGCCACCAGCTTAGAACACTTCAACTTCCCTTGGAATGTGACTTCAGGTCCACCTGGAGCCTTCACTGTTACCGTCTTGGTCTTACACTCGATGCTTGCACTGTACACCGACATCCAATCAATGCCAATGATAACATCGACTCCCAAGATAGTCAGCTCGATCAGATCGATGCCAAAGATTCGATCCCCAATCACTATCTCGCAATCAGCATAGTACTGATCAGTGGTCAAATTTTCCCCTGATGGAGTAGTTACTGCTAAGATCTTGCCTGGAAAAATCTTCGGTTCAGCTCCCAACACTTTAGCAAATCTAAGAGACACAAAAGTATGAGAGGATCCAGTATCGAACAATACAACAGCTTTCTTTCCATTAAGATAGAGTTCTCCTGTTACATAATACACACCATTACATAACAGTTTCACAATATAAACGGGAAGGAGAAATGACAAAATCACACTAAATATCAGCCCTCGTACCAGAGATGACCTGATCTGGCTCATCAGCATCAGCTTCCGTCAAAGCAAATACTCGCCCTGACTGGTACGGCCTCTTTCCAGTCTGCTGTATTGGCACATTGTGATTGTCAGTCCGTGGTTTGAGACATCGAGATTGGTAATGTCCCACTTCACCACAGTTAAAGCAAGTGACTGCAGAAGGTCTCCCTACATCGTTTCCAGGTCTTCCAGCTACACTGACAGCGTTCGCCCCTGTCGGTTTGAACCTCTGTGCAGATGGTTGCCCCTTGAAACTCCCCGATGGTGCAGGCCTCTTCCCGGACTGCCAATTATTCCTCTGGTGCTGAGCAACATGGAACTGCTCCATATCTGCCTCCGTCGCTGCCGCCCTCTTGACCAGCTTATCGAATCGCCTGATACCAAGAGGTATCATGCGGGACCTCAAGCTTGGCCTCAGACCATGCTCCAACTTGCGAGCCTTCTTCGCCTCATCCATCACCAGTTCTGGAGCATACCTGGAGAGCTGAGTAAACTTAGTCTCATACTCCCTTACTGACATGCTGCCTTGCTGGAGTGACAGAAACTCCATGGCCTTCTTCTCCTGGACGTTGGAGGGAAAATAATGGCTGCGGAATTCTTCCAGAAATTCCTCCCAGCCAAGCAACAAGCCGCCCATGGTCCTCTTCATCGACTACCACCAAACAGCCGCATCCTTCTCCAACTGCAAAGTTGCCAACTTGACCTTGCTACCCTCCGGTGTTTCCAACACCTCAAAGATCGTCTCCACTTGACGGATCCAGTTGTCAGCCGCATCTGGGTCTGACTTTCCCTCGAACACAGGTGGTTTCATTCTCTTGAACGATTCCACCAGCTTAATTGCCTCGGGCACTGGATTCATCGGTCCCCTTCCTTGGTTCGCAGCCACTGCATTCAGCGTCTGGTAAACCCTTGCAAGTTCGGTCTCCAGGTCCAAACCTTCGCCATTCCTGACTCCTCTTCTCGACATATTCTGATGCAAAAGATCCATTAAATTCGAAGTATAAGACAAGAAATTAAACCAACTTGCATTTCATTGAATTCCAAAGTTTATACATTCGAATTAAAACATTTTTGACATCAGAATAGAAGAAAATAGAAACTAGGACAATCTAATCTCTACGAGTCCTCTTCGCTGCTCGAAGTTCATCCCGCAGTTCATCCACTTGGTCCTTCAACACATCCGTCAGGTTCTTTCTCTTCTCAAGTTCCCATACTCGGTGACTGAGAACAGAGAAATCAGCCTTCTGCTGCGCCAGCTGAGCTTCCAAAGCTCCAACTCTATCCTTCAGGGTATCCACTTGCCTCTGAAGAGAAGCCACAGTGCCACTCAGAGCTGGTCCCTCTTCTTCATCGGAAGAAGAATCGTCAGATGAATCCGGCAGTGGGGTGATCTCTCGAGATTCAGGGTACTCCTCATCATCAGAATCTGCTTGCCCAGGATGATACTCGTCCTCAGAATCAGCCTGTCCAGGATGGTACTCTTCCTCAATAATATGCCAGTCGTCGCCTCCAGCAGGGTCGAAGTGATCAGCCATCTTAGAAATAGAGGGGAAGAAGCATAAATCATAGAGCAACACAAATGTAAGTCACTTACATTTAAATCTCTAAACTCAAACCCACACTCTAATGTCCACATCTAGGGTGTCGTTCCTTATAAACTTGTACGAGTGTGAAAGCGTAGAAAGCATGGCTCTGATACCACTCTGTAACGCCCCGAATCCAAAATCACTGAATTCGAGATGTTCTACAGGATCTTTTCACTTTCTTTGAGTACAATTTTACAAGGAAATTCAAACTTTTCTTTTTACATCAGAGTTACAACATCTTACATTTAAATTTACACAGCGGAAGCAAAATATACAACATTTACATAAATGAACAACAACATAATGAGATCTTTATGCATCCATTCCTCTTTACATGTAATTTATCCTGCATACAAAACTGTGGGTACGTCAGTTTATTCAACCGACGATAATTATACATGGCCATCCTCTCTATGCCAGAAACAGTATAATGAATCTCATTTCTTAACAAAATCACAATTTGTTCATAATAAGCATGTAAAAATAAAAGGGAACTTTTAATGATGTCGTGTCGTGATTGTGCACTTAATCCTTAATGCAATTTATTTAATTAACATGACACTAATGCGCACTTGTTCGAATTCTATGCATCCCATACTACATAGGTTCGAGGGCAAGCCTCTTAATCGTTCTTCATTTTGTAGGGTTCAATCCCCCGCCATGACTTTCTCTACTTCTGTAATTTCAGTAAGTATCCTAGATGATTCTATGAGTACAAGCATGTATCCTGGCCCCTGGAGTAGAATTTCGCGCCATGTCTTGACTCGTCAAGCATGCATTCTGCGACAATTCAGCCTCCTCCCTGAACACAATCCTCTTGCAGTCACCAAAACATCCCACAAGCGTGACTAAAGTCTGATCATTACTGAGTTGTGCCCGCGCCATGTCTTGATTCATCAAGCATGCATTCTGCGGCTCACACACCCGCACCGTACCCTAGCTCTCATACTCATATTTTTCTCTCACCTTCATCACCTCCACACTATGTATTAAATTGATTAGAATCATGAATAAAAATCAAGCTCTAGAGTCAGCCTCTCCACACAACCAGACTTACCATTTCATTTACACATGACCAACCTTTGCCTTCTTTTCAATATCTTTTCATTTCACTGCCGGGGGAGATTTAGCTACTCTTTCGTTCAATTTCAAATTCACAATATCCAATTGAGCATCCTCAGCTCATAATTCATTTTAGAGTTTCACAGACGTTCTTATCATGATTTAGCCTTTCATATTTTCATTTAATTCTCAATTCTCATCTACGATTCATTTCACATAATTCATACAGCCATAAACAGAGTCCATCGACTTAAATCATAAAGTTCACAATTACCAACAGTAAATAACATGAATTCAAATATATCAAGGTCCACTCTGTACAGTCGACTTGGAAGAACACCAGTCGACTCATACAGTCACATACAGGTTCATCATAAATGCTCGGGATAGTTGACTGTTGTACACAACCAGTCGCCTGTCCCGTAACTTTTCATGTTCACAATATTGTCCACATGGCAGTCGACTGTTCATCAACTAGTCGTCTGTCCTGGGGTTTCAACAACACAATTCCAAGTCCAGATCAGTCGACTTGCTACACGCATTCGGTCGACTGGACAGATCCACTTTTCAAATTAAAGGATTATCTACAGTTCTTACATGTACTTGTATCATGATATCAATTTACAGTATACCTAAATTCATGTTTCATAAACAGGGTTTTCTTGTTCAGTAATATTGCAATCACAAAACTTCAAGTTACGAATGTTATCTCTTCCTCAAGGGAAATTTCTTAAACATGCATTCACACATATTCATAACTTCCTTACGAAGATAAAGATATAAATTTCAAGTCATCATGCTGGGTCTACATAATGGAATATCTTAATTTATGGAACTTCCAAATAGTCACAATCAGATTGAAGTACCAGTCGACTTAACACAACATCAGTCGACTGCTCCGACAATTCTAAGTTATTAATCATCACTAGCTCTTTTCATTCATTTACCTTCCCTCCATCATATGTGTCATAGGGAAAAATATCAATTTAGTAATCACACCATCAAGTCCATTTGCACACAGGTTTATCAACACATCATGAAAAAGGTGTCTCGTACCAGTCGGCTGGCTCACATGGCAGTCGACTGTACCGACAGTTACGTTCTCAATATTAATAGCATGTTCAAGCAATTTTTACTACATTCAATTCACTTTTTATAACATGGTAGCAATCGTAATAATTATGGCATCATTCCTACATTAGAAGTCCTGAGAAACACCCACCTTATATGAAGAAGTAATTGAAATCCCGCAAAACTCCTCAAGGTAGAGAACGCCTTCTTGCTCCTTGCTCCTTTGCTCCACACCGATCCTTCAGATGCTACTCGGCCTCCATAGGAAAGCACACACACAAACTCACGAATACCTCTCTTAATCTTAGAAAATCTTAGTGTAAAAGAGATAGGGAAATGGGAGGGGTATTTATACTAGGAGATAAATAGAATGGAGGGCTAAGATCTATTGGAAAGTTGCAAGATCAAAGGTTGAGATGCATTAGGGGGTTGAGAAACTACCCACACTCTCACAGCCTAACCGCCCATGATCCACTACACTACCCACAATCTGGCCAAAGAATTTGTCCAATGCACGTGTGTGCAAAATGCACGTGCATGCACAACTCACACTAATAAAATTTGTACAAAAATAAGTTTCATATATAGAAAAAGTGTTACATAAAAATAATTTGTAGGAAAATAAATAAAAGGTTAAATTTATGGGCTTAAGTTCATTTGGGCCAAAATAAATATTTTAAAAGAGAAATAAACAAATCGACATTGGGCTTTAAAAAATGCTTTATAGGAAACAATATACTTTATTCATCATGTGGAGAAAATAATAGTCACGTGCTACACAAGCATACCATATGAAAAATAAATAATCTTTATGTGTTAAGGAAAATCGGGGTATTACAGTTGTGGTGTTCATTGATGATATTCTTGTCTATTCTCGGAACCGTGATGAGCATGCTGAGCACTTGAAGGTTGTTTTGCAAACATTGAGGGATCATCAGCTGTATGGGAAGCTTAGCAAGTGTGAATTCTGGCTGGAACGTGTGGCATTCTTGAGCCATATTATTTCTTGTGATGGGGTTTCTGTCGATCCATCCAAGAACTCTGCAGTTAAGGATTGGCTGATGCCGAAGTCAGTGTCTGAAGTTCGGAGTTTTCTTGTTCTAGCAGGGTACTACAGGAAGTTTGTTCGGGATTTTCGAAGATTTCTGGGCCATTCACCAAGTTGACTGGGAACGATCAGAAGTTTGTATGGGATGAGTCCTGTGATGATGCCTTCGCTGAATTGAAGAATCGGTTGACATCAACACCTATGTTGACTATACCGAATGGATCAGAAGGTTTCGTAATTCACTGTGATGCTTCAGGTAGAGGTTTGGGTGCTGTTTTGAAGCAACGAGGCAAGGTTATCGCATATGTATCTAGATAATTGAGGCCGCATGAGAAGAATTATCCTACACATGATTTGGAGCTTGCAGCTGTGATTTTTGCCATGAAGCTTTGGAGGCATTATTTACTTGGATACCGAGTGGATATTTTCACTGACCACAAAAGTCTCAAGTATGTGTTCACTCAGAAGAGCTGAATATGAGGCAATGGTGATGGTTGGAGTTGATGGCGGATTATGATATCAGTTTGCAGTATTACCCTGGCAAGATTAATTTGGTGTCTGATGCTTTGAGCAGAAGACCGATTGCTATGGTTCTTACTGAGTAGGATGAGCTTGTGGAAGCTATGAGGAGATTAGATTTGGAAGTGGTTTTGCCTGGTTCTGATCAGAGTTTTATGGTGCTTCAGTTGCAGTCGTCTTTGGTGGATCAGATTAGGAAAGCACAATCTGGTGATGTGCAGTTGCAGAAGTTTTAAGCTGAAGTCAAAGTTTGTTCAAGGACTGATATGGTGATTCATGAGGATGGATCTCTCCGCTTTGGGACCCGTCTATGTGTTCCGAAGGGGGAAGTCAGGCAGAAGTTACTTGAAGTGTAACGCCCCGAATCCCAAATACACTGAATTCGAGATGTTCTACATGATCTTTTCACTTTCTTTAGTACAATTTTACAAGGAAATTAAAACTTTTCATCATACATCAGAGATTACATCATAATTACATCTTTCTTTTGCACAGCGGAAGTAAATTTTACAACATTTGAAATAAAGTACAACAGCATGATACAATCTTTAAGCATCCATCCTCTTTTAATCTTTAACAAGTCATTTACCTGCATGTAAGACTGTGGGTACGTCTGTTTATTCAACCGACGAACATTATACACGGCCATCCTCTCTATGCCGGAAATAGTATAACTTAACATTTCATATTTAGCAAACACAAACTTGTCACATTCAAACTAAAGGGACTACCCTATTGATGTCGTGTTGTGATTGTGCACTTAGTCCTTAATGCAGTTAATTATGTTACATGACACTAATGCACACTTGTTCGGATTCTATGCATCCCATACTACATAGGTCCGAGGGCAAGCCCTTATTCGTTCTTCATCTTTATAGGGTTCAATCCCCCGTTATGTCTTAAACTACTACTGTAACTACGGTAGTGTCTTAGATGTCCTATGATCTATGAGCCCATGTCCAGGCAGCCTGGAGGGGAATCCCACGCACTGTCACGACGCATCGAGCAGGCAACCTATGGACAATTCAGCCTCCGCCATGGAACAATGGCACCACCCATAGCCACTCGAACATCCCACGAGCGTCGCCAACGGGACGATAATTCCGGAGTAGCGCCCACGCCACGTCTTGACGCATCAAGCAGGCAGCCTGTGGATCGCTCTCACACCGCTATCCGATGGCCCCCATACTCATGTTTTTCTTCTACTTTCATCACCTCTTCGCTATGTACTAGTCCTTAGTTTTATAAAAAAAATCATGAACAAAATAATCTCTAGAGTTAGCCTCTCCATCAACCGGACTTATTCATTTGTTTCATCATGACCAACCTTGGTCTAATTTCATCTCAATTCATTTTTCTCAATGCCGGGGAGACTTAGCTACTCTATTTCAAATTTCATTTCACAATCTTTATCTCATAACAATTTCCATGTCAAATTCTCAAACTCACATGCATGTTCTCTTTCAATTCATGATTACACTTTGTTCATAAGTCCATAATGAATACAAAAAAATTCATATCTATAACCAACAATTTCTTTTTCTTTCATCAACAGGATTTCTAAGTCTCATAATCATACATGAACCCATGCAACTTCATAATATCACTACATAACATTCACACTTCATATTTGCACAATATTCACAAGTGAGAATTTATCATATCCCACACAAGTTCTTTTTGCCAATTGCTTTCTAATAAATCCATTTCAATTTATCTTTATAAACTAAAAATTTTCATAAGTATGTGTCTTAGAACCATAGCTTTAATTATACCATTTGTTCACCAATTACATTATATTTTCTTCAAATAATACCCAACTCAATCCCATGAAATTCCTTGTATTTTTATGAAAATTACCATATTTTTCTCACATTTTTTTTGGACATCACAATCTCACAAAAAAATATTTTTTATAAAGTGCTAAAGGGAGGAATCGAACCCAGCACGGTAGAGAAAGAGCCCAGAGCACCCGCCAACAGGCCAACATGTGCTAGCGGTATAGGAGGAGTCAACTAAGTGTATATGGTTCGGTTACAGATTGTATATATTAATACTCCTTTGGTAAAAAAAAAAGTGGTGAGCACAGGATTCGAACCGCACCGCTCGGAGAAGCGAACCGCAGTCGACGACCGCCTGAGCCACTGGCTTAGGTTGTCAAGAACCCAACCGAAAGTCTATACATGCTATTTTCGTACAGTAAAAAATATAACTCGATGTTCATATAACCATAGTTTCTTATTGCTTTGGTAAAATTTACTGAAAACTTCCAGATTAGTTTTCACTCAAACCAGTAATATAAAAATAATTTTTGTACTATAAAAATATATTTCTTCCCATAAATCAATGAGTTACTCATTAAGTCTATTATTTCTTTTATTTTCGACATTGAAATAAACAATTAGCCTTCTAATCCCCTTTTCTTTCACAATTCTCTTGTAATAATTCACTGTTATTAATCTATATTCACACCACACACATCTTTGGATTTTCCATACTCATATTAACAAGAGGATTTATTTAGCACATGAATAGGTAAAACTCAAAATACTAATTTTTGGGTAGTTCTATTTTGATGACAACAAGAAATTTCATTGGTTCATCAATGCCAAAAATTATTCTTCTACTCATGAATTTAACATAATTACCACTCAAGCATTCAAGAGAAACTTTCTATTCAAGTTTCAAAGTGTGTCATTATCTTAATCAATTGTCATGTTTCAACCATACAATTAACAAGCAATCTAATGGAGATTTTCACACATCATACTAGCCATATTCCATCATCATTCAATTAAACTAATAATCATAGAAAATGCTACATATAGTTTAATTTCATGCTAGAATTTCACACACAAATTAATCACATCATTTCAATCCATTCGTATACTAACTTTTCAATTAAAGTGGACTCTTATTAGTATTTTTCATGTATAGTGTTGACAATAAAACTAGCATGGATCCTACATTAGAAATATAAAATGTTTTACCCACCTTAAATGGAGAGAAACACAAAAAAGCAACAAGTCCTTGTAGATGAAAGCACCTCCTCCTAGCCAAAGCACTCAAGCTCCAAGCCTCCAAACCAATGCCGAATGCTTCTCCTTGCACCAACCGAAAGCTTCCCCTCCTTAGTGATGCCGGCCACTCCAAGCACAAAAGCCCACACAACTCTCTATCTTTATATCTCACACAATCACTACAATACTATAACTTGGAAATTATACTTTGCATATCAAAATTAGCCATGAGAGGGGGGGGGGGGGTATTTATACAAAAAAATGAGGGGAATGGAGGGCCAAGATTGCTTGGGTAGTTGTTGGATGAAGGGCTTAGATCAAAGTAGGAGTTAGGAAAACTACCCACTCCTAAGAAACTACCACCATGTTCTCCACACCCAAAATCAAAAATCCCTCCAAAAAGAATGATACCCGGCCTCCCATAATGAGTGTGCATTGCACGTGTACGTGTAGTGCACGTGCATGCAACTAGGCCAAATTTGTACCTTCTTAAATTTGTATAAAAAAAAAGTCTTCTACATGACAAGTTTAATTAAAATAAGTTCATTCATGGGCTTTCTTCGTGGGCCAAAACTAGTTTATAAAAACAAATAAAATAAAATACTTTTGGGCTTTTTAAGAAAAGGGCATTTTAATAAGGCTTTAAAGAAAGGCTTTTTGTACTAAAATAATTTGAGAAAATATTTAAATATACACATCATGTTAAAATAATCCAAACAAAATATTGCACGTGCACACTACGTGCAAAAATAAATAATTTTTTATTAATTGAAAAATCAGGGTATTACAGCACTCCCTCCTTGGAATAGTTCCGTCCCCGGAACTACAATCAAGAGCGAGGAAAATAAAACATACAACACTCACACAAGAAGAAACAAAGATACAATCAAGCAAAAAGCTCAGGATAGTCCTTCAACATCCTCTCCTCAGACTCCCAAGTAGCCTCTTCAACCAAGTGGTTTCTCCAGACTACCTTGACCATTGGTATCGTCTTATTCCTAAGACTTTCTCTCGACGATCAACAATCTCAACAGGAGACTCGATGTAATTCAGGTCTAACTGCAAACCTTCCGGCACTTCAGGCAAATGATGACTCGGGTCCGGAATATAACCTCTCAACATAGACACATGAAAGACATTGTGCACCTGAGACAACTCTTCCGGTAATTCAAGCCGGTAAGCTGTTTTCCCGATCCTTTTCAATATCTTATACGGGCCTATAAACCTCGGGGCTAACTTCCCGCCTTTGCCAAAACGAACCACACCTTTGCTGGGTGATACCTTCAGGAAGACGAAGTCACCAACCTCAAACTCAAGGTCCCTTCTCCGGTTGTCTGCATAGCTTTTCTGCTTGCTCTGAGCTTCCACCAACCTTTTCCTGATCAGAACAATCTTCTCAGAAGTCAGCTGCACAAGCTCAGGACCAAACAACTGGCCATACAAAGCTTCGTACGGCGCCATCCCGATACTGGCCTGAAAACTGTTGTTGTAGGCAAATTCCACCAAAGGTAAATGCCTTTCCCAGCTGCCTCCAAAGTCTAGTATACAACACCGAAGCATATCCTCAAGAATATGGTTGACTCTGTCGGTCTGCCCATCGGTTTGCGGATGAAAAGCAGTGCTGAAATCTGTCTTGGTACCCAAAGCTGCCTGAAGACTCCTCCAGAAATGCGAAGTAAACTGCGCATCTCGATCAGACACAATGGTCGACAGAACGCCATGAAGTCGGACAATCTCACCAACATACATCTCAGCTAACTTGTCCATCGAAGCAGTGAGTTTCATCGCCAAAGAGTGAGCGGACTTGGTAAGTCGATCGACTATAACCCAAATTGCATCATTGCCTTTAGAACTCTTAGGCAATCCCGTGATGAAATCCATACTGATGTTATCCCACTTCCATTCCGGAATAGGTAACGGCTGTAATAGACCTCCGGGTCTCTGATTTTCGGCTTTGACTTGCTGACAAACCTCACACTTCGCGACAAATTCAGCCACATCCCGCTTCAAACCTGACCACCAGAAATGCTGCTTGATGTCCTTGTACATCTTAGTACTCCCAGGATGTACAGACAGAAGAGTAGCATGCGCCTCCTGAAGAATACTCTCTTTCAGGTCCGCCTGATTTGGAACGCACAGCCTGTCTCCGAACCACAGCACTCCATCCCTGATCTGAAAACCGGGCAACCTGCCAGCACTGACCTACTCCTTCATCTCCAGAATATCAGCATCAACCTCCTGACTTGCAATGATCCTTGTATTCAGAGTAGGCTGAAGCCTCAACTGAGCCAAAGATGCTCTCAATCCTTGCAAGACAACCTCAATACCTGCCCGATCCAACTCCTCAATCAAATGCCTCTGAGTCGTGATCAAACTGGCCAAACTGCTCTTGCGGCTAAGTGCATCCGCAACAACATTAGCCTTTCCAGGATGATACTTGATCTCAGGTCGCATATCCTCGAGCACTTCCAACCATCTCCGCTGCCTCAGATTGAGATCCCTCTGCTGATATATATACTTCAAGCTCTTATGATCCGTGTACATATTCAACTTCTCACCGTACACGTAGTGCCTCCATTGCTTCAAGGCAAAGATAATCGCAGCCAACTCTAGATCATGAGTCGGGTAATTCTTCTCATGCGGTCGTAGTTGCCTAGACCCATAAGCGATTACTCTTCCCTCTTGCATTAAGACACAACCAAGCCCCCGATGTGAAGCATCGCTATAAACGTCATACTCAACACCAGCTCTAGGCAAAGCCAAAATAGGTGCAGTAGTCAGTCTATCTTTCAACTCCTGAAAACTCGCCTCACATTGCTCGGTCCACTTGAAGCTCACATTCTTCTTGGTCAGCCCTGTAAGCGGTACAGCTATCTGAGCATAACCTTGAATGAATCTCCGATAATACCCAGTCATCCCAAGGAAACTTCTGACTTCCTTCACTATAGTAGGCCTTGCCCAGTCTCTCACTGCCTCTATCTTCTGAGGGTCAGTTGCCACTCCCTCCTTAGAAAGGATGTGACCTAGGAATGCCACTTCAGATTTCCAGAAATCACACTTGGATAACTTGGCATACAACTGCTGCTCTTCTAACTTCTGCAAAACTGCTGCCAGATGCTCAGTGTGCTCCTCCTCTGACTTGGAGTACACGAGAATATCGTCGATAAACACCACGACGAAAGAATCAATAAACGGCCTCAGAACTCTGTTCATCAAGTCCATGAAGATTGCAGGTGCATTCGTCACTCCGAATGGCATAACTAAGAATTCGTAATGCCCATGCCAAGTTCTAAATGCAGTTTTGTGCACATCTTTAGCTTTCACTCGAACTTGGTGGTAACCTGATCGAAGATCTATTTTGGAGAATACAGCTGCTCCTTGTAGACGATCGAACAAGTCATCAATTCGAGGAATCGGATACTTATTCTGAACAGTGACCTTATTCAGCTCCCGGTAATCGATGCACATTCTCATCGATCCATCCTTCTTCTTTACCAAAAGCACTGGTGCTCCCCAAGGTGACGCACTAGGTTGAATAAAGCCTTTTCCCAAAAGTTCCTCAATCTGCCGTTTCACCTCATCCTGTTCCACTGGAGCCATCCTATAAGGTGCCTTAGAAATGGGTGCACTTCCCGGTTGAACAGTGATGCTGAACTCTACATCACGATGCGGGGGTAACCCAGGAAAATCTTCCAAGAACACTGTTGGATAGTCCCGAACCACAGGAATCCCATGCACTTCCACAGGAGTCTCTTCCTTGCGGATAGTTGCCACCAGCTTAGAACATTTCCGCTTCCCTTGGAACACGACTTCAGGTCCTCCTGGAGCCTTCACTGTCACCGTCTTGGTCTTACATTCGATGCTCACACTGTACACCGACATCCAATCAATGCCAATGATAACATCGACTCCCAAGATAGTCAGCTCGATCAGATCAATGCCAAAGATTCTATCCCCAATCACAATCTCGCAATCAGCATAATACCGATCAGTGGTTAAAGTTTCCCCTGACGGAGTAGCTACTGCTAAGATCTTGCCTGGGAAAATCTTCGGTTCCACTCCCAACACTTTAGCAAACTTTGGAGACACAAAAGTATGAGAGGATCCAGTATCAAACAATACGACAGCTTTAATTCCATTAAGATAGAGTTCGCCTGTTACATAACATACACCATTACATAACAGCCTCACTAAACAAAGGGAAAAGAAATGACAAAACTCTAAACACCAGCCCTCGTACCAGAGATGACCTGATCTGCCTCCTCAGCATCAGCTTCTGTCAAGGCAAATACTCGCCCTGATTGGTACGGCCTCTTCCCAGCCTGCTGCGTTGGTGCGCTGCTATTACCGCGCTGAAGTTTGGGACAATGAGATCGGTAGTGTCCCGCTTCCCCACAGTTAAAGCAAGTCACCGCAGGAGGTCTCGCCACATTGCTTCCAGGTCCTCCATCTACACTAACAGCATTCGCCCCTGTCGGTTTGAACCTCTGTGCAGATGGTTGCCCCTTGAAACTCCCCGATTGTGCAGGCCTCTTACCAGTCTGCCAATTGTTCCTCCTGTTCTGAACAACTTGGAACTGCTCCATATCCGCCTCCGTTACTGCCGCCCTCTTGACCAGCTTGTCAAATCACCTGATACCAAGGGGTATCATACGAGACCTCAAGCTTGGCCTCAGACCATGCTCGAACTTGCGAGCTTTCTTGGCCTCATCCATCACCAGTTCTGGAGCATACCTGGAGAGTTGAGTGAACTTGGTCTCATATGCTCTCACCGACATGCTGCCTTGCTGAAGCGACAGAAACTCCATCGCCTTCTTCTCCTGGACGTCGGAGGGGAAATAATGGCTGCGGAACTCCTCCAGAAATTCCTCCCAACCAAACAACAGACCTCCCATGGTCCTCTTCACGGATTGCCACCAAACCGCCGCGTCCTTCTCCAGCTGCAAAGTCGCCAACTTGACCTTGCTACCCTCCGGTGTCTCCAACACCTCGAAGATTGTCTCCACTTGCCGTATCCAGTTGTCAGCCGCATCTGGGTCTGACTTTCCCTCGAATACAGGTGGTTTCATTCTCTTGAACGATTCCACCAGCTTAATCGCCTCGGGCACTGGATTCGCCGGCCCCCTAGCTTGGTTCTGAGCCACTGCATTCAGCGTCTGGTAGACCCTAGCAAGTTCAGTCTCCAGATCCAACCCTTCCCCATTCCTTGCTCCTCTTCTCGACATATTCTGATGCAAAAGATCCGTCAAATTCGAAGTATATAACAAGAATTTAAACCAACTTCCATTTCATTGAATTCCAAAAGTTTATACATTCGAATTTAAAAACATCACTAAACATCAGAACGGGAAATAACAGAAGCTAAGACAATCTAACTCCTACGGGTCCTCTTCGCTGCTCGAAGTTCTTCCCGCAGTTCATCAACCTCATCCTTCAGCACATCAGTTAGGTTCTTTTTCTTCTCAAGTTCCCAAATCCGATGGCTAAGAACAGAATAGTCGGCCTTCCGCTTCTCCAGCTGAGCCTCCAACAATCCAACTTTCTCTTTCAGGGTTTCCACTTGCCTCTAAAGAGAAGTTACAAGACCACTTGGAACTGGTACTTCTTCTTCGTCAGAAGAAGAATCATCAGATGAATCCGGAGGTGGGGTGATCTCTCGGGATTCAGGGTACTCCTCATCATCAGAATCAGCTTGTCCAGGGTAGTACTCGTCCTCGGAATCAGCTTGTCCAGGATGGTACTCTTCCTCAATGATATGCCAGTCGTCGCCTCCAGCAGGGTCGAAGTGATCAGCCATCTTAGAAATAGAGAGGAAGAAGCATAAATCATAGAGCAACACAAATGTAAGTCACTTACATTTAAATCTCTAGATTCAAACACACACTCTAATGTCCACATCTAGGGTGTCGTTCCCTATAAATTTGTACAAGTGTGAAAGTGTAGAAAGCGTGGCTCTGATACCACTCTGTAACGCCCCGAATCCCAAATACACTGAATTCGAGATGTTCTACAGGATCTTTTCACTTTCTTTAGTACAATTTTACAGGGAAATTAAAACTTTTCATCATACATCAGAGATTACATCATAATTACATCTTTCTTTTGCACAGCGGAAGTAAATTTTACAACATTTGAAATAAAGTACAACAACATGATACAATCTTTAAGCATCCATCCTCTTTTAATCTTTAACAAGTCATTTACCTGCATGTAAGACTGTGGGTACGTCAGTTTATTCAACCGACGAACATTATACACGGCCATCCTCTCTATGCCGGAAATAGTATAACTTAACATTTCATATTTAGCAAACACAAACTTGTCACATTCAAACTAAAGGGACTACCCTATTGATGTCGTGTTGTGATTGTGCACTTAGTCCTTAATGCAGTTAATTATGTTACATGACACTAATACACACTTGTTCGGATTCTATGCATCCCATACTACATAGGTCCGAGGGCAAGCCCTTATTCGTTCTTCATCTTTATAGGGTTCAATCCCCCGTTATGTCTTAAACTACTACTGTAACTACGGTAGTGTCTTAGATGTCCTATGATCTATGAGCCCATGTCCAGGCAGCCTGGAGGGGAATCCCACGCACTGTCACGACGCATCGAGCAGGCAACCTATGGACAATTCAGCCTCCGCCATGGAACAATGGCACCACCCATAGCCACTCGAACATCCCACGAGCGTCGCCAACGGGACGATAATTCCGGAGTAGCGCCCACGCCACGTCTTGACGCATCAAGCAGGCAGCCTGTGGATCGCTCTCACACCGCTATCCGATGGCCCCCATACTCATGTTTTTCTTCTACTTTCATCACCTCTTCGCTATGTACTAGTCCTTAGTTTTATAAAAAAAATCATGAACAAAATAATCTCTAGAGTTAGCCTCTCCATCAACCGGACTTATTCATTTGTTTCATCATGACCAACCTTGGTCTAATTTCATCTCAATTCATTTTTCTCAATGCCGGGGAGACTTAGCTACTCTATTTCAGATTTCATTTCACAATCTTTATCTCATAACAATTTCCATGTCAAATTCTCAAACTCACATGCATGTTCTCTTTCAATTCATGATTACACTTTGTTCATAAGTCCATAATGAATACAAAAAAATTCATATCTATAACCAACAATTTCTTTTTCTTTCATCAACAGGATTTCTAAGTCTCATAATCATACATGAACCCATGCAACTTCATAATATCACTACATAACATTCACACTTCATATTTGCACAATATTCACAAGTGAGAATTTATCATATCCCACACAAGTTCTTTTTGCCAATTGATTTCTAATAAATCCATTTCAATTTATCTTTATAAACTAAAAATTTTCATAAGTATGTGTCTTAGAACCATAGCTTTAATTATACCATTTGTTCACCAATTACATTATATTTTCTTCAAATAATACCCAACTCAATCCCATGAAATTCCTTGTATTTTTATGAAAATTACCATATTTTTCTCACATTTTTTTTGGACATCACAATCTCACAAAAAAATATTTTTTATAAAGTGCTAAAGGGAGGAATCGAACCCAGCACGGTAGAGAAAGAGCCCAGAGCACCCGCCAACAGGCCAACATGTGCTAGCGGTATAGGAGGAGTCAACTAAGTGTATATGGTTCGGTTACAGATTGTATATATTAATACTCCTTTGGTAAAAAAAAAAAGTGGTGAGCACAGGATTCGAACCGCACCGCTCGGAGAAGCGAACCGCAGTCGACGACCGCCTGAGCCACTGGCTCGGGTTGTCAAGAACCCAACCGAAAGTCTATACATGCTATTTTCGTACAGTAAAAAATATAACTCGATGTTCATATAACCATAGTTTCTTATTGCTTTGGTAAAATTTACTGAAAACTTCCAGATTAGTTTTCACTCAAACCAGTAATATAAAAATAATTTTTGTACTATAAAAATATATTTCTTCCCATAAATCAATGAGTTACTCATTAAGTCTATTATTTCTTTTATTTTCGACATTGAAATAAACAATTAGCCTTCTAATCCCCTTTTCTTTCACAATTCTCTTGTAATAATTCACTTTTATTAATCTATATTCACACCACACACATCTTTGGAATTTCCATACTCATATTAACAAGAGGATTTATTTAGCACATGAATAGGTAAAACTCAAAATACTAATTTTTGGGTAGTTCTATTTTGATGACAACAAGAAATTTCATTGGTTCATCAATGCCAAAAATTATTCTTCTACTCATGAATTTAACATAATTACCACTCAAGCATTCAAGAGAAACTTTCTATTCAAGTTTCAAAGTGTGTCATTATCTTAATCAATTGTCATGTTTCAACCATACAATTAACAAGCAATCTAATGGAGATTTTCACACATCATACTAGCCATATTCCATCATCATTCAATTAAACTAATAATCATAGAAAATGCTACATATAGTTTAATTTCATGCTAGAATTTCACACACAAATTAATCACATCATTTCAATCCATTCGTATACTAACTTTTCAATTAAAGTGGACTCTTATTAGTATTTTTCATGTATAGTGTTGACAATAAAATTAGCATGGATCCTACATTAGAAATATAAAATGTTTTACCCACCTTAAATGGAGAGAAACACAAAAAAGCAACAAGTCCTTGTAGATGAAAGCACCTCCTCCTAGCCAAAGCACTCAAGCTCCAAGCCTCCAAACCAATGCCGAATGCTTCTCCTTGCACCAACCGAAAGCTTTCCCTCCTTAGTGATGCCGGCCACTCCAAGCACAAAAGCCCACACAACTCTCTATCTTTATATCTCACACAATCACTACAATACTATAACTTGGAAATTATACTTTGCATATCAAAATTAGCCATGAGAGGGGGGGGGGGGGTATTTATACAAAAAAATGAGGGGAATGGAGGGCCAAGATTGCTTGGGTAGTTATTGGATGAAGGGCTTAGATCAAAGTAGGAGTTAGGAAAACTACCCACTCCTAAGAAACTACCACCATGTTCTCCACACCCAAAATCAAAAATCCCTCCAAAAAGAATGATACCCGGCCTCCCATAATGAGTGTGCATTGCACGTGTACGTGTAGTGCACGTGCATGCAACTAGGCCAAATTTGTACCTTCTTAAATTTGTATAAAAAAAAGTCTTCTACATGACAAGTTTAATTAAAATAAGTTCATTCATGGGCTTTCTTCGTGGGCCAAAACTAGTTTATAAAAACAAATAAAATAAAATACTTTTGGGCTTTTTAAGAAAAGGGCTTTTTAATAAGGCTTTAAAGAAAGGCTTTTTGTACTAAAATAATTTGAGAAAATATTTAAATATACACATCATGATAAAATAATCCAAACAAAATATTGCACGTGCACACTACGTGCAAAAATAAATAATTTTTTATTAATTGAAAAATCAGGGTATTACATGAAGAAGCTCACCGTTCGCCATATTCTACTCATCCCGGTGGTAGAAAGATGTATCGGAATTTGAAGTTGCATTTCTGGTGACATGGTATGAAAAGAGACATTGCGATATTTGTTTCGCAGTGTCTGATTTGTTAGCAAGTGAAAGCAGAACATCAGAGGACTGCTAGACTTCTTCAACCACTTCCTATTCCGGAGTGGAAGTGGTAGAACATCACTATGGATTTTTTGACTGCTTTGCATAGAAATCCCAAGGGTCACAATGCCATTTAGGTGATTGTGGATCGCTTGACGAAGAGTGCTCATTTTATTCCCTTCAGAGTGGGCCAGTCTGCGGAGAGCCTTACAGAGAAGTATATGCAGGAGATTATGAGATTGCATGGTGTTCCTGTCAGAGACACTAGATTCAGATCTCAATTTTGGGAGAGTATTCAAAACAGTCTTGGGAGTAAGCTGAAATTCAGTTTTGTATTCTATCCACAGACAGATGGTCAATCGGAGAGGAGTATTCAAACATTGGAGGATATGTTGAGGTCCTGTATTCTTCAGTTTGGAGGATCTTGGGAAGATTATCTACACTTGGTGGAGTTTTCATACAACAATAGCTTCCAAGCAAGTCTAAGGCAGCTCTGTATGAAGCTTTGTATGGTCGGAAGTGTAGATCACCAGTGTGCTGGGATAACATTGGTAATATGAAGCTTTTGGGACTAGAGTTGATCACACGGACTGTTGATGCAGTGGCCCAGATCAGAAAGTATCTCCAGATAGCTTAGGACAGACAGAAGAAATGGGCAGACATTCACAGGAGACCGTTGGAATTCAAAGTGGCTGACCATGTGTTCCTTAAGGTATCACCATGGAAAGGTGTTATCCGATTTGGAGGAGGGGGCAAACTAATCCCTATATTCATTGGTCCGTTTGATGTGGTGGAGTGAGTAGGTAAGGTGGCTTATAGACTTGCATTGCCGCCAGGTTTATTTGAAGTGCATGATGTCTCCATGTCTCCCAACTCAGGAGGTATGCCCAGGACGATAGTCATGTTATTGACTACTCAGAATTGTCTGTTCGGCTAGATTTGTCCTGTGAGATCTGTCCGGTTTCGATTGTGGACCGACGGGAGAAGATTTTGAAGAACTAGGTTACAAAATTGGTTCGAGTTGCTTGGAATCCTCACTCGCCAGGTGAGTCGACTTGGGAGCTTAAGGAGGAGATTCAGTAGAAGTTTCCCCATCTTTTGGTGTAGTTCTTTTCTTTTCTACGGGGTTACCCTACTACCACTTGCTTAAATTTCGAGGACGAAATTTTATTGTAAGGTGGGTAGGATTGTAACCACCGTTTTTGTTCTTTTTTCCCCTTTTGTAATTATTTAATTGCAATTTGAATAAAATACTTTATTTTCTTTCTTGATCATCTTAATTAAATTTTTGTTCATGAGCTACTCTCGTTCTTCTTGTTGAACTATTTTCTTGTTGATCCTATTTCTATTTTATCATGGGTATTTTATTTGAACCCTATTGTCTTTAAACCCATCTCTTGTTGAACCCAAAACCCAATTGTAATTGTTTCTAGACCCAAACCCATTATTATTGGATCCTAGCCCATTAACCCAACAACCTAATTGCACTCTATAAATACAATCCTATTGCAAACCCTAAACAATTTCTAGCTGTCATCTTCTCCCTCCTCGAGTTTCTCTCTCCCTGACCTCACCTTTCCCGCCCAAACCATCTGCAGCCAAACCCAACTTCATTTTCCCCGACTTCCCGTCGTCAGCGACCTCCCGGCACTGCACCAGTTCCCGCGAGCGCCGCCCATCCCGTCGACGTCATCGCAAGATCCAACACCCCCAAACCCCGAAGCTTCTACCGCTGCTCCTCTATTGCCGTCAGCACAGCAGACCTCGACCACCCTCGACGTCGACCCCCATTCATGCAACCAACCTCTAGTCGTCGATGCCGGTCGAGTCCAGTCGACCCTTGTCTTGCTGACGTTTCCACTTGCAGTTGCTGTTGCTGTCATTTCTTATTGCTGCTGTAGTTACTATCTCTTTGATACTTGGAGTTTCTTTGTGCACGTAGTGTGCACGTATATTCTTCGTGGGTTCGTTGCTTCGGGATTCTCATCCCGTTATTCTTGGTATTCAAATTAATCATCTATAATGGAAGTCACTTTCCTCTTGAATTGAATTTTGTATCAAATTCAAGTTTTTATTGAAATTCTTGCAAGTAGATCCAGTTGTTCATCGTATCGTATATTGTTCTTCTCTTTCGTTGAGTTTATTGAGGGTTTATACGAGCTAACCTAAATATCATCGACTTCGTGCTATCGTTGACTCCAAAAATTAAATCTTTCATGCATTCATGTAGTATTCATAATAGGGTTATTCATATAATCACAACACAATTAATCTATTGTAGAAATAATTGCTAATTTGTGTATTTGAATGATCGATTGATGTTTGGTTATTGTTAAAATAGTGTATGTGTGTGTTTTTAATTGTGTTTACCATACTATTACACCCGTCATGCTGATTATAAGATTTATCGACTATGGAATTGATACCCATCATGTTTAATTGCTTTATTTCATGAAAAATATCAAGAATCTGTATGTTACTTGCTGTCTGTATTTTGCCTGTCATTTTTGACACAGTATTTAATCTCAAAATTAATAACTTTCTGAATATTAGTTGTATCCCTATCTCTCTATTTTCCAGAACATCTTGAATCGCTGAATTCCAAGTTGTATTGCAAAAGTTATGATAATTTTACTACTGCTGTGTTTTATTTCCAGAATTTCAGATTCATGTATGTTTTCATGTTCAAACTATTAAAAAGCTAATTCAATGTTAAAATAATGCTCTGATAATTTCTAGAATGTTAGTTAACATGCTTAGGAGTCTAAAGAATATTTTTGATGATTTTATAATCGATTTTTCGCTGATTCTAAAGATGTAACAACATGATGTCATTTTTTTGTCTGAACATATAATCTGTAAAGAATGATGTGTTTGACCTAGCTACTTTTGTCGGATTTTGTATTTTAAATAGCCGTTGGAATCGTGTGGAAGTCTAGTTTTCAGAATTTCTAACAATTTCTGTTTTCGATTTCTGTATCAGCAGGAACATTGATTTTTGTACAGTTACCTCTTGCTGTCCAGAAATTTGTTTTCCAGATTTCCTTAGTATAATCATACATATATCGTAGTTTTGCATGAGTTGAAGTGTATATGTTGCATTGCATGATCCTAATGTGTTATTGTCTTCATTCTAATTGTCCTATCAAAATTTATCATCCTATTGTTCCTCTATTGTTACTATCGTTCATCCAATGTCTTTAATTGCATAATGTATTGTTGCATTGATAAAATAATTAACAAGCCGGGGTTTAAGGGATTGACTTGGGTAGTGAATGATATAGTGACTGTGTCGGCTAGTGTTTTATCGATTGATTGTTGGAGTGCTGACTACGACACCTCAATCTTTTGTGTATCGTATCAGTGTAACTGTGTATCAATGTATTAGTGAATCAGTAAATCATTATATTGTATCGTGCACAATATTGTTATCGTATCAGTGATTATCGTACCGACACATGATCTATAGAATTCACCACTAGATTCTTAACGAAATTGATTGTATGGATCGAACCTGTAGAATGGGATGCAGTAGTATGTGCATTAGTTAAGATTAAAATGATTAATAGACTTAAGAATTGATACAACATTGACATTGCATATTGTACCTCATTGTTTCTATTGATATCGAATATTGTCTAAATGTTATTGATATCATTGAATATTGTTATCGAATATTGAACCTGTTTATAACTATTGCATCGACTACCATGATAGTGAATATTGTTATCGTCCCATTCCTATTGATTCATTGAATTCATTGTTATATCATTATTCCATTGTTCCTCGCTTTCTCTACTTGCTATCCATGACCTGCTCTAAGGACAAATTTTCTCCTCTTTTTAGATGAAGTGTTCACAAGTGTTGAAGGAAAATTACTCACTGGAATTGGATGATGTTAGTCATTCGCTGAGCCAATGTCACGTGCTTGTATTCCCTATTTTTTGGGAAGCGGAGCGTGACACACTAGGTCTGAGAATTGAGGATTTGAGCTTTCTCAAATATGAAGAAATTCACCCTGGGAGGAATAGCAAGTGTCAAGCACAATAGGGCAATGATGAGAGGCAATTCTTGGCAAAGAGGATTGGATGCTGCTGAGGATGGCAGTGTCTCATTCTTGTGTGATCAGGAATTTGTCTAACCTTGCCATGGAGGGGTTATTTATGAGGTTTGACCATGTAAACATTCTTCATGAGAGAGACATGTTAATGAGGTTTAGTTAGGCAATAGTATCAGCAAATTTTCTCATAACTCTAAGAGAATTATTTCACCTGTTTCTCTCCTGGTCTCACAACGTAGCATTGAAGTCTCCACATAGGCACCAACATGAACATAGTAAGGGTCTTCTCTGAATTATCTTGCCAACAAAGATCTCTATCAACCTTCTCAAATGAGGCATGCACAGATGTAATCGACCATTATGTTTCATTTAGTCTATCTCTTAATGACACTAATACCAAAAATATATCTACTGCTGAGTAGAAGGCATCAAATAGATCATCATTCCATCTTATCATTACCCCCCCTATCAACAGCATCCAGAGTCACCCATTTGGTGATAACACACCTTCTATAGAAGCAAGCTTCCTTTTACTGGGCATGGTAAGCTTTGATTCTTGAATACACACCACAGATAATTTATCAATAAGAATCTCATCTTTGATCACAGATCACTTCTCAGGACTACCAATTCTTCTAACATTCCAACTTCCAATCTTCCTTTCAATTTAAAAACACAACCAACAAGAACTATAGCTAAACAAAGCAACACGCACAAAAAAAAAGATAAGGAATTCATTTTGAGGAAGCAGTTGGCATGTTCTCAGAATTTCTAACCTTTACATTGGCATGGGGCCCCTTAGCCACCACCCCGTATGTAGCGCCCCGAATTCCTAGCATAGGAACTCGTGATACTCTCCAGGATCTTCCTTCAAATGAGTCACAACACAACAAAAATCACATAAAATTTAAAACTTATATTACATCAAATTGTTATTACAAAGTCCAATGATTACAACAATTACAAATAATTGGTACAACATGAATGTACAATAAAAATTTGGACGGTAACTTCCACTTGGATGCTTTCCCCTGCTTCTACTTTCCTGTGCTCCCAACTCGGTAGTCCTGCACTGATAACTGTGGGCACAGCAGTTGATTACAACAGACGAAATGCTATACCCTACTATCCTCTCTACGCTATAATATAGCGATTCCAACCTCAACAACCACAAATAATATTTGATGCAAAGAAAAAGGGTGATGTCAAACGAGTGTCGTTGTATGCCATGACCTAATCTAATGCACACTATGCACTCATGCTCCTAAAGCTAATGCACGCTTGGTTAAAAGATATGCATCCCATACTACACACCCCCCAACAAAACGACTTTCTTCAACTTAATGGGGCTCGATCCCCCGCTATGCATCCTAACCTTGTGCTCTCTCCTGTTTCTGATTCCAGTGATGGTGAGGCTGCTGGCCCCTGGGTGACTTCTAGTCACTGCTATTAATAGTGGTGTCCAATCCTCTTAGTTTTATCCACTATGCCCGGGATCCCAGTCGCAGGCTTACCTTGTGACTGTAATTAAATCGGCTTACCTGATATGTTGCTGTATCTATGTCTCCCCGGACCTCACCAAAAGCTGATATATGGGCACAAGGGATCCATTACCGAGGGAGTAGAGCAACTCCCGATAGAGATAGAGTCTAACTCTCCGGGACATCATCTAATCCGTCTGTCCACATTGATCGACAAACGACCTGATGGATATAGGGTTTCCCCAACTCTGCTATGCTCGTCCTTAAGCTAGAATAGAACTTGCAGTCGAGACGACGTCAACACTCCAAACCTCCTCAAAGATTGTTATGGATCATAAAGGCATTTCTGTCAAGACAACTGAGCCCCCAACAGAGTTGTCACCACTCCCAGGGCAGCTCGGGGTCCCTGTCCGCATTAAACGAACCTACGATTTGGTCGGGGGTGATGACGCCATGCGTCCCCCTGACAGGCGAACACCCTCGCTAGTGTCTGTCCTTACATTCAACCAAGACTCGATCTAGTCCCACCAAAGTATCCATGTTACACATTTCACTTAGTTAGGCGATCTGTTTACCATAACCAACCCTTATCTCGATAATCAACTTGCTTGCCATGATCAACTAGTTCAATTCCTTTAGTAGGCTCTCCCTAGTCAGTCACCTTTACCAAAAAATAGATCTCAACCCATTTCACACTAGGGTTCAACTAGCCCTCTAGTCCGACCCAAGAGTTGACCCGCCTCGGCCCACACTTGGCACGAACCACCGGCGAATCGTCCCCATCGATTGCCGCAACCACATCGACGCTTGGAGTTTGATTGCAACCTCGGCCGGACAAACAAATAGCTCCCGCTAAACTTAACGCTCAATGTTCCTCGACAAGTGGTAGCTCCAGACACAAACCATGGAATCCATCCATGCACAGTGAGTACGTCGGCGCACGAGTCATCTCCTCCAACGCGTTCGATGTACATTCCACCCGTCCAGATTTGTCAACAAGACTAAATCTTACGGTCTCAACTTAACCAATGTATTCCAACAAGGTGCACTATACTAGGAGTAAGTCCTAACCCCTGAATCCACAAAACGGGGTTCTAAGAGTCCTAAAAACAAAAATTTAAGTTTCCAAACAGCAAGCACACATTTGGCGTTCATGCCAAAACGGAGTTATTCCCGGTCCCGTTCACTTGAGGAATCGTGATCGGTCGCTCCCTATACTTCTGCTCAAAGTAGACAGCAAGTACAAGCACACAAAGGGCATGAATCTCAACCCAAAGTGGTCCAAAATAATACCCCAATGTCCAATACAATTTTCACTTCAAACATTGAACACCGTTGTCTATATTGAGGTCTACAAGCAACTATGGGCTACTCTTAGCAAGAAACTTTAGATCACTTAAGTCCTAACTCATAATCACCTCCATGACATGTTTCCTGACATCAAACGACAACTCTATGCTAGTGAAGTACAAGTTCAAACCCATTTCTATTAACATGGTGCTAACCAGTGAGCTCTATGTTTCACTGTGTTTCTGTCACCACTTGCAAAAATCATATAAAATCGAATACTTTTCCAAATTAGTATTTACTGGTCATTCCAGAAAGGTCTATGTGTCTACTAAAAGTTCCTAGTTATAAGGCTCTTCAAATAAGGTGTATGACACATATAAGATCATCCTCTAAAAACTTCAGATCAAAATTCCAAGTGGTGTTCATGCAATGAGATACGGACTGACAACAATAATTCAGTCTTTTAACAGGATTTTCTGGTTTGGACTACTTTGCACAAAATGAGTTGTTAAAGTCCATTCCTAGGGCATGCATGTCACTTTTTCAGTCATCAAACACTATTCAACCATCCAAAAACAAAACAAGAGATTGGAAACACCCACCTTTGCTAGTACCTTGTTCTTTTGCTTGTAGGCACTCCTTCTTGACTCCTATGGAACTTCGTGTTTCTTTCTCCTTGCTTTGGCTCTTTGTTCTTTTTCTCCTTGGCTTGTTCTTCCTCGTCTAACTCCAAATTTCAGTAACTATGGTGTAGAGAATGAAGTTTGGAGGATTAGGAAAGAGTATGAGTTGTGAAAGAGAATGGTAGAAGAGATGGGGTTTTAAAACAAAATGTGAAGAGTGGGAGAGAGAGGGGTGGCCATATTTCCCTCATGGGAAAGATGAGAAATGTCTCATCATCTAAGAGATTAGCTCTCTTAGGTGGTGATGTGATGGGGTTCTTACAAAACCATCATGATGTCCTTTTGTTCAAAATCCTAAGAAACCCTAGCCTCATTTTCCCACTCTTTTTTTTTCCTCCATGAGGTTGGTCGGCCAAACCCTTTGGGTTGACCCACTTTGGTTTGGTTCAAGTGTTGTGGGTTTGTTTGGTTTCATTTGGGTTCACAAGTCCAATTCAATATGTACATGTTTGTATATATGTTCATATACACATTCATATGCATAATTGTAGGTTATTAGAAAGAAAAATAATTTCTTTAACCAAAAATGTAATTTCCATAACTAGTAGCACTCAATTCGTTTACAAGACGCATTCGTCAAAATCAGGGTTGTTACATCACTCCCTCCTTAGAATAGTTCTGTCCTCAGAACTATGCTTAGTGGGAGAAAACAGAAAAGAAAAAGAAAAATTTTACACAAACAACTCCGGGTGAGTCTCCTGCATTCGACTCTCCGGCTCCCAAGTAGCTTCTTCGACGAACTGATTCCTCCAGCGAACCTTGACCATTGGAATGATCTTGTTTCTCAGCACCTTCTCCTGACGATCTATTATTTGCACAGGTCGTTCCTTGTAGGAGAGATCCACTTGCAAGTCTTCTAGAATTTCGGGTAGTTGATGACTCGGGTCTGGCACGTACTTCCTTAGCATGGAGACGTGGAAAATATTATGCACTTGGGCTAACTCAGAGGGTAGTTCCAATCTGCAGGCGGATTTCCCAATCCTTTTCAAGATTTTGTAGGGTCCAATGTACCTTGGGGCCAGCTTGCCACCCCTTCCAAATCTAACTACGCCTTTGGTCATCAAGACCTTCAAGAATACGGAATCTCCTTCCTCAAATTCTAGCTCTCTACAGCGGGTGTCGCCATAGCTCTTCTGCCTACTCTGCGTAATCTGTAGCCTCTTTCTTATCAATTCAATCTTCTCCGAAGTCTGCTGGACCATTTCTGGTCCGAACACCTGCCTCTCGCCCACTTCATACCAACATACGGGTGTCCTACACTTCCTTCCATACAAAGCTTCGAATGGAGCCATCCCGATACTTGTAGCGCCCCGATTTCCAAATACTGGGAAAATCAAGACACGAGCCAGGACCTTTTCTTCAATTAGTCATAATACATAGAAAAACAGGAGAATTTAAAACTTTTTATTCAACACACAATGTATTACAAGTCTGAATGTCCTACAACTGCAATACATTATGATAGTGTTACAATAGTACCCTTTCATTCCCGAGTGTTACCATTTTTAACAACTTACATCAGAGTACAAAGAATGAAGAACAACACTTGGTAACTCTCACTTGAGTACTTTTCCACAATAGAAAATCAACGTAATTATTACAGCGGAAACTAAAACATGATATTGACTCCTCGCTTCCCTTGCCTTGAGTCCTCCTGAATCTCGCACCTGTACTTCTGCGATCCAGTACCTATTGAAGTGGGGACGTCGGTATTCACTGACGCTTTAAGGCTGATAACTTAGCAGCGAATCTCCCAAAACAACATACAGAAACATGATAATTGTGTTGGTGTAGTTTTTGTGAGTGCCATGACTAGAATCTAACGTAATATTAACTAAGCTAAGATGCTCTTATTCTAATGCAAGCAAGTCTCCGGAATAGCATGCATCCCATACTACATACGCCCCATCTCAAGCCGTTTTCTCCATATAGGAATTTGAACCCGCGCTATGAATTCTACTTTTGTACCTATCCTGTTCCTGACATGATACTACATGACTGGTGACTATTTCCCGGCGTACCGGACATCACACCAAAAGCCAACACGAACTACAAGATACTTGCCAACCTTCTTCCGTGCTCTCAACTCGTCATGAGAAGGCATAGAACCTGCCGGGATCGTAGGGTCTATTTCCCTAGGAACCCTCTCGTTCTTATCATGGTACATTCAAGAATTAACAATCAAGATACGAAACCCGTGCTCCCAACTTGTCATGAAAAAGCACCGCCCGTATCCCTTTGACAGGGGAATACATCCCGATAACACCACCTAGTGTCAGCCTATATGAGAGGTTGGATTATAGGGTATCACCCCTGACACCAACTCTCACCCTTTGGCAATTTTTAGATTAAAATGGTTAAGTAACTATTACTACCCTAACGATGTCACTAACCCTTAATCAACAAGCGGGACATACCACGGTGCTTTCAACTCGACATGAAAAGCACCGTATGTATCCCTCTTCTAACCAAACAAGTGAGACACGGCACTGTGCTTCCAACTCGGCATGGAAAGCACCATACGCGTCCCTCTTCTAAAGAGTGCCACAATTAACCCGTCTTAACCTAGACTTCTCAAGATCTCATCGGATCTACTCACAGCCTATAATACCTACATACGAGCCAATTAAGCTACGTATGAGGTGACTACATACAAAAACAACCATACATGTAATCAAACCTAGAAGCAACCAAACGTGCTTACTAGCAAACTTGATCTTCTATTATTAGAGGCAACAGAAGAATCTACTAATAGCCTGAAACCGGCATTCTCCCAATGCGAAGCCCAAAACGACCTAACAACTTTTATATATGAAGCTATAATATACCATTCAAGCATGCATGGCTCTTGAATCTAGAATGACTAAGCAATCTCAACATGAGTTCCTTCTAGGGGATTTGCTAGAATGACCTCGCAACTTAATATTGCAACTACAACATGATTTGTTCTCCACTAGTTACAATCCACATCATGCTAGTTCTCTACTAGCACAATTTACGATAACATGATAGTTCCTTACTAACGCCATAACTACAACGCGATAGTTAATACTACAACCACAACGTGATAGTTATTACTATAACTACAACACGATTAATCTCTTTGCTATACACTTTAACTACAAGTATGGATACAACTTACGTAGAAATCCACTATAAGTTAAAGCATGAATAGCCACTAGATTTAAGCATGGATATCTCTCACTACTTTAAGCATGGTTAATTGCTACAACTTAGCATGGTATACAACCTTAACCATTTCTACAACAATCCTAGGCATGGTAGGTAATTCAACATCAATCCTACACATTCCTAAGCAAGGATTATACTTTCCTACAACAATCTAAGCATGGTAGGTAATTAAACAATAATCCTACAACAACCTAAGCACGGATTATACTTTCCTACAACATTCTAAGCATGGTAGATTAATTCAATATTAATCCTACAACAAGCTAAGCATGGATAGGTACTTAGCATCAACCTACAACATTCTAAGCCTAAATAAATTAATCTAAACATGGTAGGAACTTTAGAATGAATCCTACAACATTCTAAGCATAAACAATTTAATCTAAGCATGGTAGGAATTTTAGAATGAATCCTACAACATTCTAAGCATAAATAAATTAATCTAAGCATGGTAGGTATTTTTAGAATGAATCCTACAACATTCTAAGCATCATTAAACATGCTAGATATTTTTAGAATAAATTCTACAACATGTATATCATTTCTACATATGATAGATAATATTAGAAGGAATCCTACAATATTCTAAACACAAATAAATTAATTTAACATGGTAGGTATTTTTTAGAATAAATCCTACAACATGTATATCATTTCTACATATGATAGATAATTTTAGAAGGAATCCTACAACATTCTAAACACAAATAAATTAATTTAACATGGTAGGTGTTTTTAGAATAAATCCTACAACATGTATATCATTTCTACATATGATAGATAATTTTAGAAGGAATCCTACAACATTCTAAACACAAATAAATTAATCTAACATGGTAGGTATTTTTAGAATGAATCCTACAACATTCTAAGCACAAATAAATTAATCTAACATGGTATGTATTTTTAGAATAAATCCTACAACATTCTAAGCATGAATAAGTTAATCTAAACATGGTAGGAAATTCTTAGAATGAATCCTACAACATTCTAAGCATCATTAAACATGCTAGGTATTTTTTTAGAATAAATCCTACAATATGTATATCATTTCTACATATGATAGATAATTTTAGAAGGAATCCTACAACATTCTAAGCATGAATAAGTTAATCTAAACATGGTAGGAAATTCTTAGGATGAATCCTACAACATTCTAAGCATAATTAGCACTCCTAAACATGGTAGATAATTTTAGAATGAATCCTACAACATTCTAAGCACAAATAAATTAATCTAATACAATCTTAGCATAGTATTTACTTTATGAACATAAAATAAACATCTACAACTATCTACTACTACTACTACTCCATTTTAACCAAGAACATAACATACAACTATCTACCACTACTACTACTTTATTTTAGTCAAGAACTTAACACCCAACTATCTACTATTACTACTACTTCATTTTAATCAAGAACACAACATACAACTATCTACTACTACTACTACTTTATGGACATAAAACATCTACAACTACTTACTAACTACTTCTTTATTTTATCAACATACCACTACTACTTTATTTAATCAACATACTACTACTACTTTATTTTAACATGCTACTACTTAATTGTCTACTAGTCTTTATTACTCTTGATTTACTATCACTAGTGATTATAAAAGGAAAGATCTTTTTATTTATTCTACAACTAGTGATTATACAACTAGTGATTATAAAAGAAAAGATCTTTTTATTTATTCTACAACTAGTGATTATAGGTTAGTTTCTTTTTCACAATAAAAACTAACTTCTAATTTTAGGTTCTTTTACTTAAGATTATTAAAGAAAATAACAATAACAAAATAAAGTAAGAACCCTCATTTGGTTCAACCAACCATATGCTTATCTTTTAGTCCAAGTCCAATACAAGTCCTACAACCAAAAATGGTTGTATAAAAATGTTCATATGCTTTATGTGCAAGTCCATATTCAAGTCCTACAACCCCAAAATGGTTGTATGTTCAAGTCCATATGCCTTATGTCATTTTAGTCCAATAACAAACACAAACAACAACTACAACTATAAAAATTTGATCTTTATGCTTGTTTAGCACTACTACTTGTTTCCATTCAACCATATTACTAAAAACAACCATCCAAAAAGAAAATAAAACAAGGAGGGTAAGAAGAAGAAGAACATCAACACATCATTAAAATAAACAACAAACAAACAAACAAACAAACAAGCAAGCAAGGAGAAACCCCCACCTTAATCTTTTGTAGGAAGGACTAGCCTATGCTCCTTCTCCTTCCCCTTAGCTTCTAAGAACTCCTAAGAAAACCTACAAAGAAAACTCTCAAGTTAGTATGGTGTTCTCTCTTTCTTTTCCTTTCCTTTCTTTCTTTCTTTTTGATCTTTCTAAAATGAGACAAAGTGGAGAAGGAGGGGGTATTTATAGGTGGAGAGAAGGGTGGAAAGTGCAAAATGGCACTCAACAATATGCACAAAACCCCTCCCCTAATTTGGGGGCAAGCCATACCTTAGGGAAGGTAGGGGTGAGGTGGAGGGAGGTGTTATGTGGTGGAGGTGTGGTGTGGGAGAGATAGTTTCTAGTAGGGGTTTTTACTTAATCTTCTTATGCATACAAAAACCCTAGATTAAGCCTCCTAATCTAGCCCTAACTTTCTAATTAGGTTGTTATAACAAGATAAACTCCTAATCCAAAAATACACAACACACAATTTGTATAATGTACTAATCGACATATTACTCGTACGTGCGCATATATGTCTGTATACCGAAAATTTTCGCATAATCCGTATAAAAATAATTTAATATCGGAAATAATAATAAAATAAATTTTATTATTAGTTCGGAAGATCATGGTATCAATTTGATACAATACGGATGTATACTGACCGATATCTGGATACAGATAATGTCTATGAATAAACCGGGTGAAAGTCACCAAAATATTCTAATTTTGGAATGAAAACAAAATAATAATAAGATAATAATAAAATAATAATTTATACAATGTAATATCCGCCCGGGATATTACAATACTAGCCTGGTAGCTATAGTTGTAAGCAAATTCAACCAGCGCTAGGTACTTCTCCCAGCTCCCTCCGAAGTCCAAGATGCATGCTCGGAGCATATCCTCCAAAATTCTGTTCTCCCTTTCTGTTTGTCCATCGATTTGTGGGTGAAAAGTAGTGCTGAAATCTTTCCTTGTCCCCAACGCTGTTTGTAGAATCTTCCAAAATCGTGAGGTAAACCTTACGTCTCTGTCGGAAGCTATAGATACTGGTACACCGTGTAGTTTCACGATCTCCTGAATGTAGACTTCTGCCAACTTCTCCAAAAACCAGGTCGTCTTCACCGGTATAAAATGTGCTGATTTCGTTAACCAGTCCACAACCACCTAAATGGAATCATTTCCTCGGGGACTCCTTGGTAATCGTGTAACGGAATCCATGCTGATGTCCTTCCACTTCCACACTGGAATGGGCAAGGGTTGTAGTAACCCTCCGGGCCTCTGATTTTCTGCCTTTACCCTCTGACAAGTGAGACATCTGGCCACAAACTTTGCTATATCTTGCTTCATTCTGACCCACCAATAGAATGGCCTCATGTCTCGATACATCTTTGTGCTCCCTGGATGAACTGCTAGTAAGGTGGTGTGTGTTTCCTTCATGATCTCCTCCCTAAGATTCTCTGCCCTTGGCACACACAACCGGTCTCCAAACCATAGCACTCCTTCTTTAACATTAAACTCGAGAAGTTTCCTTTCGTTCACTTGCTCCTTGAGTGCCTGTGTCTCCACATCGCCATCTTGACTCCTCTTCACTCGGTCCTTCAGACTTGGTTGGAGTTCTAATCGAGCTAACATAGCACTCAACCCTTGAGAAACCATTTCGATGCCGGCTCTCCTTATCTCTTCTTCTAACTCCTTCCTCATAGTTCTTAGCATGGAAATGCTCCTCTTCCTGCTGAGTGCATCTGCCACAACGTTGGCCTTCCGTGGATAGTACAAAATCCCTGGTCTAATATCTTCCAACACTTCCAACCATTGCCTCTGCCTCAGATTTATGTCCTTCTGCTGATTGATATATTTAAGCTCTTGTGGTCTGTGTACATCTCCACCTTTTCTCCGTAGATATAATGTCTCCATATTTTCAAGGCAAAGATGATAGCAGCTAGCTCTAAGTCCTGAGTTGGATAATTCTTCCCATGTGGTCGGAGCTGCCTTGACCCATAGGCAATGAACTTCCCTTCTTGCATCAAAACGCATCTAAAACCCAAGTAAGAAGCATCGCTGGAGATCACATACCCTTTATCTAGTTGAGGTAAGACCAAAACCGGTGCTGATATTAGTCGGTTCTTCAGCTCCTGGAAACTGGCTTCACACTTATCGGTCCATTCAAACTTCTTGTCCTTCCTGGTCAAAGCTGTGAGGGGTACCACAATCTTGGCATAATCCTTAATGAACTTCCTATAGTACCCGGTCAAACCCAAAAAGCTCTTAACTTCCTTCACTGTCCTTGGCTGAGGCCATTCCTTCACCGCCTCTATCTTTTATGGGTCAATGGTCACTCCCTCCTTAGAAAGGACATGGCCGAGGAAAGCTACTTTCGTCTTCTAGAATTCGCACTTGGAAAGCTTTGCGTACAACTCTTGCTCTTGAAGCTTGCTCAGAAATGCAGACAAATGCTCGGTATGATCTTCCACGGTCTTTGAGTACACAAAAATTTCATCTATGAAGACCACCACAAATGAGTCGATGAATGGCCGTAGGACCCGATTCATCAAATCCATGAAGACAGCTGGAGCATTGGTAACTCCAAATGGCATCACCAGAAACTCATAGTGTCCATGCCGCGTCCTAAAAGATGTCTTTGGTATGTCTTCCTCCTTGACACGGACCTGATGGTAACCCGATCATAGATCGATCTTTGAGAACACTGTGGCTCCTTGTAGCTGATCAAACAAGTCGTCGATCCTGGGAATTGGATATTTGTTTTGGACTGTGACTTTGTTCAATTCCCGATAGTCGATACACATTCTTGATGACCCGTCCTTCTTCTTGACTAGTAGTACCGGCGCTCCCCAAGGGGAGGCACTAGGCCTAATGAGTCCCTTCTGCAGCAATTCCTCTACTTGCTTCTTGACTTCATTCTGTTCCACCGGTGCCATACGATATGACATCTTCGGTATGGGCGCGCTGCCTGGCTGGGTCACGATACTGAACTCCACATCCCTTGATAGGGGTAATCCTGGTAACTCCTCCAAAAATATGAGTGGAAAGTCTCGTACAATGGGTATCCCCTTGACTTCCTCTGGCACCTTACTCCCGGCTGTAGCTGCCAACATCTTCCCGTTCTTCTTCTTCCCTTGAAACACAATCTCTGGTTTCTCGGGCATGGCTATGATCCCCTTCTTCTCCTTACAGTCAATGTGAACCTTGTGCTTGGACATCCTATTGAATTCTCACCTCGACATTGAGGTCACCATTGTCGACTCCTCCGCTTTCTTCCTCGACTCTTGCATCGTATGCTCTCCTTTATCGGCGCTCAGCTGCATGCATGCCTCCTGGACATCAGGCGGCAGATTTGCCTCCTCAACATCCAGTTGAATCATAAAAGTTAGTAAAAGAATAATCGCAGTAGGGTTAGGTCAGACATAGGAAAAAATCGTAAACATAAGTTGCAATGGTGCAACAATATTATTTACGACCATCCCACTATCAAAACTAACCCTGACTCTGGCTGGGGCATACAAGTCTAATTTCCTGTTGTGTTATACTACAATTTGAAGTAAGCTCTGATACCAACTTTGTAGCGCCCCAAATTCATAACATAGGAACTCGTGACACTCTTCAGGATCTTCCTTCAAATGAGTCACAAGACAACAAAAATCACAAAAATTTAAAACTTTTATTACATCAAATTATTATTACAAAGTCCAATGATAACAACAATTACAAATAATTGGTACAACATGAATGTACAATAAAAATTCGGACGGTAACTTCCACTTGGATGCTTTCCCTTGCTTCTGCTTTCCCGTGCTCCTAACTCGACAATCCTACACTGATAACTGTGGGCACGTCAGATGATTACAACTGACGAAATGCTATACCCGGCTATCCTCTCTACGCCATAATATAGCGATTCCAACCTCAACAACCATAAATAATATTTGATGCAAAAAAAAGGGTGATGTCAAACGAGTGTCGGTGTATGCCATGACCTAATTTAATGCACACCATGCACTCATACTCCTAAAGCTAATGCGAATTTGGTTGAAAGATATGCATCCCATACTACACATCCCCCAACCAAACGACGTTCTTCAATTTAATGGGGCTCGATCCCCTGCTATGCATCCTAACCTTGTGCTCTCTCCTATTTCTGATTCCAGTGATGGTGAGGCTGCAGGCCCCTGGGTGACTTCCATTCACTACTATTAATAGTGGTGTCCAATCCTCTTAGTTTTATCAACTATGCCCGGGATCCCAGTCGCAGGCTTACCCTATGACTATAATTAAATCAGCTTACCTGATATGTTAATGTATCTGCGTCTCCCCGGACCTCACCAAAAGCTAATATATGGGCATAAGGGACCCATTACCGAGTGATTAGAGCAACTCCCGATAGAGATAGAGTCTACCTCTCCAGGACATTGTCTAATCCGTCTGTCCACATTGATCGACAAAGGACCTGACAGATATAGGGTTTCCCCAACTCTGCCACACTCGTCCTTAAGCTAGAATAGAACTTGCAATCGAGACGATGTCAATACTCCAAACCTCCTCAAATATTGTTACGGATCATAAAGGCATTTCTGCCGAGACAACGAAGCACCCAACAGAGTTGTCACCACTCCCATGGCAGCTCGGAGTCCCTGTCCGCATTAAACGAACCTAGGATTCAGTCGGGGGCGATGACGCCATGCGTCCCGCTGACAGGCGAACACCCTCGCTAGTGCTTGTCCTTAAATTCAAACAAGACTCGATCTAGTCCTACCAAAGTGTCCATACTACATCTTTCCCTTAGTTAGGCGATGTATCTACCAGAACCAATCCCTATCTCGATAATCAACTAGCTTGCCATGATCAACTAGTTCAATTCCTTTAGTAGACCCTCCCTAGTCAGTCACCTTTACCCAAAAATAGATCTCAACCCATTTCCCACTAGGGCTCAACTAGCCCTCTATTCTGGCCCAAGAGTTGACCCGCCTCGGCCCACACTTGGCACGAACTACCGGTGAATCGTCCTCATTGATTACCGCAACCACATCGATGCTTGGAGTTTGTTTGCAACCTCGGTCCGACCAACAAATAGCAACCTCTAAACTTAACGCTCAACGGTCCTCGACAAGTGGTAGTTCCAAACACAAACCATGGAATCCATCCATTCACGGTGAGTACGTCGGCGCACTAGTCATCTCCTCCAACGCATTCGATGAACAATCCACCTGTCTAGATTTGTCAAAAAGACTAAATCTTAGGGTCTAAACTTAACCAATGTATCTCAACAAGGTGCACTACACTAGGAGTAAGTCCTAACCACTGAATCCACAAAACGGTGTTCAAAGAGTCCTAAAAAACAACAATTTATGTTTTCGAACAGCAAGCACACACTTGGCGTTCATGCCAAAACGGAGTTATTCCCGGTTCCGTTTCCTTGAGGAATCACGATCGGTCGCTCCCCATGCTTCTACTCAAAGTAGACAGCAAGTACAAGCACACAATGGGCATGAATCTCATCCCAAAGTGGTCTACAATAATACCCCAATGTCCAATACAATTTTCACTTCAAACATTGAACACCATTGTCTATATTGGGGTCTACAAGCAACTATGGGCTACTCTTAGCAAGAAACTTTAGATCACTTAAGTCCTAACTCATACTCACCTCCATGATATGTTTCCTGACATCAAACGACAACTCTATGCTAGTGAAGTACAAGTTCAAACCCATTTCTATTAACATGGTGCTAACCAGTGAGCTCTATGTTTCACTGTGTTTCTGTCACCACTTGCAAAAATCATATAAAATTGAATACTTTTCCAAATTAGTATTTACTGGTCATTCCAGAAAAGGTCTATGTGTCTACTAAAAGTTCCTAGTTATAAGGCTCTTCAGATAAGGTTGTTTAGACACTCTTATGGGTCCATCTTTAACGAGTATACAGACTTCCAGAACAACAGATCAGATCAACACAGTCATGGGATAAAATCTATTTAAAATATCATATGGTGTCAGATAATCATGAAATTTTAGAATCTAGTTCCTGACACATGACGTGACAACACTTCCAAAAATCAGGTGATTATACCAAGTATATTTTCAGTTATTTCCTTTTGAGTATCATCCAAAAACAGGGCAGTAACAACAGCAGTTTTGTTTACTAAAATTTCTGTTCAGTTTGCATGATTTTATTGACATAGCTACATTGGTCCAAATCTCATGAAATTTAAAACGTAGGTCTTAGATATATCAACAATGACATACTAAAATTTTAGATCATTCCTATAATCATACAGTGAGATACAAGTCATTCTTTCCACAACAGTAACTATAAAAACTGCTTCTTTGTATTCTGTCCAGCAGGCAAGTTCGTAATTTATTTTAATAACAGGAAAAATCAAAAAAATCTTTAAAAATTATTGAAGGTGTAAGACACATATAGGATCATTTTCTAAAAACTTCAGATCAAAATTCCAAGTGGTGTTCATGCAATGAGTTACGGACTGACAATAAAAATTCAGTCGTTTAACAGGATTTTCTGGTTTGGACTACTTTGCACAAAACGAGTTGTTAAAGTTCATTCCTAGGGCATGCATGTCACTTTTTCAGTCATTAAACACCATTCAACCATCCAAAAACAAAACAAGAGATTGGAAACACCCACCTTTACTAGTAGCTTGTTCTTTTGCTTGTAGGTCCTCCTTCTTGACTCCTATAGAACTCCTTGTTTCTTTCTCCTTGCTTTGGCTCTTTGTTCTTCTTCTCCTTGCCTTTTTCTTCCTCTTCTCACTCCAAATTTTAGTAACTAGGGTGTGGAAAATAAAGTTTGGAGGCTTAGGAAAGAGTAAGAGTTGTGAAAGAGAATGGTAGAAGAGATGGGATTTTAAAACAAAATGAGAAGAGTGGGAGAGAGAGGGGTGGCCAGATTTCCCTCATGGGAAATATGAGAAATGTCTCATCATCTAAGAGATTGGCTCTCTTGGGTGGTGATATGATGGGGTTCTTACAAAACCATCATGATGTCCTTTTGTTCAAAATCCTAAGAAACCCTAGCCTCATTTTCCCACTCTTTTTTTTTCCTCCATGAGGTTGGTCGGCCAAACCCTATGGGTTGACCCACTTTGGTTTGGTTCAAGTGTTGTGGGTTTGTTTGGTTTCATTTGGGTTCACAAGTCCAATTCAACATGTACATGTATGTATATATGTTTATTTACACATTCATATGCATAATTGTAGGTTATTAGTAAGAAAAATAATTTCGTTAACCACAAATGTAATTTTCATAACTAGTAGCACTCAATTCGTTTACAAGATGCATTCGTCAAAATTAGGGTTGTTACACCGTAAGACTGAGCAACTTCTGTATGTTCTTCTTCTAAAAACAATTTCAAAGAATTGTAGATTCTTGTACCTGAGCTGGAAGATCTTTTCTTGCTATTGACTGAGGAGGATATTTTATTCATCGACCCATCCGCCAGTGCTTTCGTGGAGGAGGATCAACCAAACTGGGGGTGTAGTGAACTCTTTGAAGTCTTGGATTGGATTCGATTATTTTTGGATTTAACTGCAGCATCTTTAAAATTTGGGGGGATGCTGATGGAGTGAGATGCTTTGGAATCTATGGTTGTGACTAGGTTCTGAACCTAATCAGCTGGGCTTTGCATTGCTTTGGAAGCTTCCTTCATTACTTTGTGGGCTAGGGAACTTTCAATTGCAGGCTTGATTTGTGCAAAAAAAGTGGTAGGCAGGTTAACCACGTTGTTCTCCTAAACAATTGCCATATATCCCTTTGCTTTATTTTCCGAGCTAGCTAAAAAATCACTGTATTTAGAGGAATTATATTCTGGCTTATTGTTGGAAGAATTGATATACTCAGCCTCATGAGAAGATTTGGTGGCATAATCGTCAGGGTGGGCAAATTTGAAATCGAATCTTCTCCAGAATCCTGGCCAACTGACTCGTTAACTAATTTATTTCCTTCCCTACTTTCACTGTCCAAATCCTCCCTTCCTTTTTGAATTTCAAATTTGGTTGTTTCTTTATGTTGTCGGAGCTGGCATTGGCTGGGACAGAGCTTTTTCCATTGGGTTTGACACTCGGTCCTTGCTTTCCTTGGTTTGAAGCTCTTCCCTTTCCTTCTTGCACCAGAACTGTCATTCCCCGCTTTCTAAAATATGGAAGTACGGATATGCAACATAGGCCCAGCGAATGATATATACATCATTCATAAGTTGTAACAGTTAACTCAACAACATAAAATATAATCACAACCACGCATGAATAAATAATCACTTAAACAATGAATAAACTAAAATAATCCAGGAAATAATCAACAAATAACCAACATTTGGATGTAAAAACTTCGGGTTAAAAACATCTGAAAATAGAATTTACGAAAATAAAAATAATACTGGGAATAGAATAACATCAACGAGACAATTAATGCAGGATAAAATCCAGCTCCATCACGGCGGGAGGGGGAGGGGTTCCGTTAAAGGAAGCTTTGGACAGTAAGTAGCAACAAGTAGTGAAACAATAAAGCATGATATAACAAGGAACAATATAATCAAATACGATGCAAGTAACAAGTGTAAACATGTATACGGGAAAACATAAAGGCGGGAAAGCAGGACTTCAAAGTATATTCAATCACTAACCAAGGAATCATGAATTTGGAAACCTGTAAATATGAAGTTATTTAATATGGAATCATAAATCGGGAAACAAGTGATGTAAATGGGAATCATGTAACTTGTAAACAGGAATCATGTAAACTTGTAAACAGGAATTATGTGACTTGTAAACAAGAATCATGTAACTTGTAAACAGGAATCAGGTAAACTTGTAAATAGGAATAATGTAATCTGTAAACAATGAAAACATATATCTTATACAATAATTACTCATGAGCTAGCAACCAATGAAAACAGATATCAAAATAGGATCAAGATGGTATCAAGGGCTATGCAATACATTACATGCAAAATAAACATACTTATATTTAAATAAATGATGATACAAATTCTGGACAACAATACATTGTTGTATAAAAATTCACTTTTCTTCTACTACAGGAAAGCGAAACAGGTTCCATCGGGGGTTCCAGAAACTAGACTCCCCGTCGGTTCCAACGCAAATTCACACAACACATTCCAAACACAGTAGCTAGGTCTAACAGCTAGTTATTTATTGGCCTAGTGTTCAGGGTCACGTTCTTGTGCAATATAATCGACTTTAAATTCATTTTAAAATATAATAAAATTCATACACTAAATCCTAACGGTGTTAAGTAACATACTGGTAATTCTCAGTTCTTAATTCTACTGATAACATATTATTATAACTAGTTAATCATGGCAACATACTTCTAATCAGTAATCTGGAATTAAAATGTTACAGTACAAAAATTAGGATATCTTGCACACTACAAGACAGATTTCAGATCCGCCAGTTGATAAGGATTCCAGACACAGAGGGCTACAACTTTCATGTATAAATTTCTGAATTTCTTTATAGGGAACTGTGTCAAATTATCAGTACAATTTTGGAAAAACAACAGGACAAAACTTTCAAGTATTCGATAGAACGATATGAAGTGTGTTAGCAGTTCAATATTTCAATCTATGATATGGCACGATAAATAAAACTATTATTCTAATTCGCCGATGATCAATAATCGTTTTCCTTGAAATACGAAAATTCAATGAGATATGATAATCAATGCAAAGAACTACTTGCAGAGATCAATAAACATTTCTTGAACACGAACAATAAAAGAAGTTCAAGAGTGCTTGCCTTTAATAATGGAAAATAAGAAGAGAGGAAATGGCAACACACAACGGCAGCAACGAGCAAGAGCGAGGCAGTGGTAACACGGCAACGATAGCCACAAGCAAGAGCGAGGACAGCAACTGTTACGAGCGATAATAACAGCAAGGTGGCAATGAAAATGTAGCAACAATAGTAACTACATAGCAAGAGCGAATGCACACCGCAACGACAACTGCACAAAGTAAAGGATAGCAGCACAACAAGAGACGGCCAGCAATGCAGCAACTCGGCAGCAAGCGTTTGAGGTTATACTTCAGGAAACAATGGTAGTAAGGGAAGATAGTTGCGGGGTTGCTATTGGTGAGGAACGGTAGCGAGGAGGAGATGATGGCATTAAGGAGAGGTCAGGGTGCTATTTTCGGTTGGGGATAACAAGGAGGAGTAGTAGCATCGGTGGCTTGGGTGCTGTTTGGGTGAGAAGGTGGCAGTGGTGGTGGGAGGAGGTGGTGCAAATAGCAAGCAGTAATGGAGGTGGTAATCAAGGCTGTATGAGGCTGACAGAGTAAAGGGGCAGCAAGGGAGCTCGATGGTGGTGCAATGGAGGACACAACAAGAGGATTTTGGCCAGCAGTTGTTGGCAGTCGGGTTGTGAAGGTGGTGATGGGTTGCCGGGAGGAGGGCTTGTTGTTGGTCGGCGAGTGTGCAGCAATGGAGGTGTGGTGACTTCAGGATCTTTGGGTGATGGAGTTGCAGCGGCTTCAGGTGGTGCTGCGGAGTGGAGATGAGGTGGAGGAGTGCAGTCAGGTGGTTGTGGCGATGAGGAGGGGTGCAGTTGGGGTGAGGCATTGGTCGTCGGGGTGCGAGGAAGAAGATGAGAGAGTGACAATGGCATTCGGGTGGTGCTTCTGGATGCTGTAGTGGTGATGAAGAGGGCACTGATGGTGAGGGTGAGGTGGAGCCGGATGTAGAGCCAATTTTATACCCTGTATATTTTCGGTTTGAAGACTACTACTATCTGTAAGTTCTGTTATTATTAATGTTAGCTTAACTTTCTTTGAGCATATTCTATAGTTATGCATACTCCTTTCTATGATTAAACCGTAATCTTCTTTAGATATCTTACTCTAAAGTTCATACACCTTATATAGAAAACGAAATAAGGTTGTGCTCTCTCTGTGTGTAGCAAATAGTATAAGCTTGTGGTATAAACCCTCATTGGGTGTGTGGTCAGCTAGAGCTGATGATATTTCAAGGCTTAACCCTGTTATAAAGCCATTATTAGGGGTACTATATGCCGCAGAGAATAGGGTCAAAGAGGACAGAAGATTAAGAAAGATTAGGAAGATCACAAGTTAATCATAGACAGGATAAGAAGAATACGTACAAATACAACACCCAATATTCCACAATTAATCGGACAACTCGGTTATATTCCTTAACAAACTGAGCAACAACTGATTCCATCCCTAATGGCAGAATCATCTGTTCATCATGACGAAGTAATGGATGAAAACAATCTAGTCACTCCCGAAATCACACGATTTGGTACTAGGACAGTTTGGCTTCAGCATCATTCTTCATGAAACCATCTAAATCAATTACTACCAATAACCATGGGTTAACTTTAAATATAGACCAAGTTCCTCATAAACAAATAAAAAAATATTTAGCAAACTGGTTACAAAAATTGATTGGTATCATTAAAATTTACAAAAACCCATCATTTAAATCTCGTTTTCTCAACCAACATACTTACATATTTGAACGAATGCATGGAAACATAGAATTAAAAGGCGGCGAAGACTTTTCTTCCGTCAAACTACTAGATTTTAATAAAATAGAAAAACTAAAGAAAAAATATCCTAAAATGAAATACCTTCATATAGGATTAATTCATATCAAAATTACAGGACTATTCCGATCAGCAATAGATACTCCAATAATGATTGTATGCATGGATGAACAAATTATCAATAATCCTTAAAATAGCATTATTGGTGGTGCAAAATCTAATCTAGCAAATAGATTATTTGGAGTCAACATACACCCAGATATTTGTATAAGTCTCGAAGAAAAAAAATATCAACAAAGTCTGCACCTTATCAATAAACCTTCAGAGAATAGAATTACTACCAAATTGGAGAAGCTAGGGGTATTTGAATAATTATGTCTAAATATATGTTGACGTATCATAAGGTGTTATAGATTTAAATGTTGACGTATCATTTAAAGCCATACAATGTTCCCATTGTATGCCTTCGTATAGGAATAATTTAGATCAAAATTACAGGACTATTATGATCAGGAATAGATACTCCAATAACGAATGTATGTATGGATGAACGAATTATCAATAGTCCTTTAAATAGCATTACTGGTGGTGCCTCTAATCTAGAAAATTCATTATTTGGAGTCTGGCGCTACAAGGAGGGCTCTGATACCAAATTGGAGAGGGGTGCAAACAAAGAAAGAAGAAAGAGGAAAGGAAACTCAAAAGCCCACAAAAGAAAAATTTACAAACTTCCATGTCTATACAATGACCTTTGGGTCTCTATTTATCACAAGAGAGGGGGCTTCGCGGGTCTTCTGAAGTAGTGGAGGCTGAGCTGGTAGGATAAGAAGGAATCTTTGAGTGGACAGTGAGTTGTCTGGTAGGTAGTAGTCAGTCCACCATGTGTAGTGCGGTAGGTTTAATGGTAGGGTCCACCATGCTTCAATCATCGTTGACTTCTCCTGTAACTCCTATTTTTTGGATTTTATTGTATTTTGTTCTCTTTTGATTATTGTATCTGTATCCCTTATTATATTATGTTTTTGGCTTCTCTTGGGTTCTTTTATTTCCTCTTGATCGCTCTGTGCTCTTTTGGTTGTATCTTTCTATCTTTGGTTCATTGCGAGTTTTCGCTCTTCCTATTTTGAGTTTGATTTGTTCTCCTTTATGTTCATCTCATTGTTTTATACTTGTTCGTCTCTTTCTGGAGCCAAAATCTGTACCCAAAACCCACTAAACCGCAACCCAAACCCCAATTTTCTAATCTCCTATAAATACCTTCATTAATTAAACCTTAATTATTCTATCCCTCTCTCTCTGCTGCTCTCTCACTCCCCGACCCTTACTCTCTCTGTTTTACCCCAGACTGAACCAGACCCATTGCCAAACCCCTTGCCACCTCGTCGCCTCCGACCACCACCGTCTTCACCATCCCCTCGTCGTCTTCCCCGTTCCCTCATCGCTCTCCGATCGTCTTCCCCATCCTCGTCTTCATCATCCACCGCCCTAACCCATCACTGAGCACCTCCATTACCCTTTGCTCCATTGCCGAATCCCCATTCTCGCCCATTGCCACCGTTATTTCTCACCGTGCACTCCCTTCACCCTCCGGAGTCCCCTCTTAGCACCGTCCAGCTCCGTTCAGGCCGTCGTCGTCGTACCCCTGTTTTCGAGCGAAAAACAGAGTTCGCGTCGCCGTCGCTCTCGCCATTGCCATCGCCTCCTGATCACAATGTCGTCGTCCTCATCGTCATTGCAGTCGTCGCCGTAGTACCGCATTATACCCAGCATCGCCGACTCCCGTCCGCTATCTCTCTCTCTCTCTTTCTGTCGAAAGGTAGGAGAAGGAGAGTGATTGGCCAGATCTGGTGTTTGGTGTTTTGTCTTGGTGGATCCGTGATCGCTGTGTGCTGTTTTTCCCCGATCCGCTGTGTGTGTGTGGAGTTGCTCTTGCTGTTGGTTGCTGTTTTGGAGTCGTCGTTTGGTGTTTTGCACGTGTCTCGCTCGTGATCTTGTGGATTGTCGCACGGGATTCTGATCCCATTATTCTATATTATTCAAATCTACAATTAACAGGCAAGTCTTTTCTTGAACTAATATTTTTTTTGTTCAAGTTTATTTGATCTCTGCAAGTAGATCCAGTCCTTTTGTTATCATACTGCTATTGAAACTCCATCAAGTTTATCGAGGGTTTACACGAGCTAACCCGACATACTCTTAACATCGTCTCGTTCTCTTTGATCTAAAACCTAGTCCCTATTGTTTCATGCATATGCACTTACATGTAATTAACTAGATTCCTGCTATAGACTTGTTGATGTGTATGCATGTTAGATTGAATTTGATTGATGAATATATACCATGCATGTGAAATTGTATCTTAAATATATAAATATGTATGTTGACACCTAGGGTCACTTTGATTACCAATTCTTATGAAATATATGGTTGCATGATTTATTTATTACCCCTTTTATGTAAAACAAATTTCTGGACTGCTAGTTGTTCCATTTTGAATCAGATTTTCAACCATGCTACTATCATAATTTGAAATAACTTGCTGAACATGAAATTTAGCCTCTGATGTCTAGTTTACTGTCCTTTTTGCGGATTTGATTTCCGATGTGTAACCTGTTATATATCATCATTTTTGTACAGCTGTGTTAGAATTTTCTGAGTCACAAATGCATGTGTATCCTGCTGTTTCTTAATTTAATTGACCATTCTAACAGTAAGAGAAAAATCTGAAATAAATCTAGCTGAACCTAGACACATGTAGGAATCATCCAGAATTTTTATAGATTTATTTGGTTAGTTCTCTGATCGAAAAAAAAATAGTTGAACACAACCTACTGCATACTGCCTGAACATAAAAACTGAATAGAATAGAGTTTTCACCCTAGTTTCTGTATCTTTTATATGCCTTAATTATATTCGCTGGAACCGTGTGGAATTCTAATTTCTATAACTTCTGATGGATTTAGGTTTTCTATTTTGTAGTGACCATAATCCATGTTTTAGTACAACAAGGTCATGTTGTCCTGATTGTGTAAATTGTGCTTATATATTGTGTTTGCTTTATGCTTTGTCTGTAACGCATAGAATTAGACACACTTAGTACCATACAATATTGAAACCCTCTTGCATGCTCACATAGGATGAAAATAAACTAATAACAAGCCGGAGTATTATGGGTAGACTTAGTAGTGAATGATCGGAAAATATACTTGGTAAGGTCTTCTTGCTCACTTGAACACTTGACATGGAAGGAGGAGTATAGATTGCAATGATTGATTGTTAATTCTTGATTGTAAGTTATTCTTATCAATACCGAGTACACGAACCGTGAATTTACCATCAGTCTAAAACGTTCACTGTGTGCTTGCGCCGAACCTATAGTATGGGATGTAGTAGTACGTGCACTAGATAGGCTAATAAAATAATTAATAACCTGCATACATGATCCTGTATTGAACTTGACTTGACAGCACTCATTACATGCGTGATTATTGTACACCTTTGATATTATTGCCTGCTCTTTGCTTTGTTCTTTGACTTTGATCCTGTCCCTTTTTCTTTGATATACATGCTTTTCTTTATCTTCTATTTTCTCTACTTGCTGCCCACGACTTGCTCTAAGAGCACTCTTTTTCTTTTTTTTAGATTAAGATTTTACAGGTACTGAAGGATCAATCCCTGAAGGTATTGGTAAGCAAGGATTCTAGAGATGGAGTCCAAGATTGTGCTGCTTAATTTATTTATTGCTAGCTTATTTCTTTGAACATTGTTATGACTTTGTATTTTGTTTTGGGCTTATGTTCCCGAAGTTTGTTTTTCCCAAATGTTAGATTTCTTGTGTTGAATATTATTATTGTTGGAATATTTCATTATTTATTAAAGTTATCTTTATTCATGTGATTATCTCTTCCTGCGTGGTTGTGTTGTTGTTGCATATTGCTGACTTAGTCTGGTAAAGCTTATGAATGGTGTTTACATCATTTGCTGGGCCTACGTTGTGTACTCGTATTCCGTATTTTGGGAAGCGGGGCATGACATCTCCAGTAACCATGTCCGAAACCATAGAGGCGTTTCCATCATTTAGTGTTTGCGTCAGATTCTCCTGTTGTTCTAAGTATTCTTCTTGCGCAATACTTCCAATTCTTCCTAATCTGAGGGAGGTGAGGAAGCTTTGTACCTTCTAAATCCTTTTGGATGTGTCCTAGAAAGCAGATAAATTGTCAATTAAAAGAATAGTTTTTCCTTCATGTATGGAGTGGGATCCTATGGCCGCAATATAATTGGTATGTTCAAAGAATTCTTGGGCCGAGAGAAGTCTTTCGATCTCTTCTACAAATTCCTTTTTGTTGAATTTAAAAAAGTTTTGTCTGGGCTCTTCTGTTACTCTTTCGAGTTCCCATAATTGGACCGAGGGAAATAATTTGACATATTGTCTCTCTTCCCATATGGACCAAATTCTGAACATAAATATGGTTTGGAATCTGTTCGCATATTCGGCAAATTTTATCTTGCAGATTTCGGGTATGCAGTTGGCATATTCTTATGGATTATTTGTATTTACATAAACTTCATGAACTATCCCTTTGTGGATATGCTTTTGATATTTGGGAATATCATGAAAGAAGGCAATAAGCCTTGGTTTATCGTTTGTGTTTCTAATAATATCTTCATCTGAGAAGAATGATTTTATTTCTGTATCTTCAAGTTGTTTGAAGAACTTCAGGAGTCTGGTGTCGTCTAATAAGTTTTGTTGGTACATAGTGATCATATTTTGAACGGTGATCTCTGCTGCTAATTCATTTGTTTTATCATTGTTGACATATAGAGATTTTAATAAATCTAAGAAGTCTTGGGTTATCAGATTTACCAAATCTGTAGTATCCATTTGTGAGAAGATTAATTGTAAACTCTTCCGCTTAGGAGTGTTTACTGAGAATAGTGCTCCTTCTTTACTATCAAGAGCATTGGATCTTGATGTTGAGGAGAATTGTGTTATTTTGAGAATGAGGACTTTGACTTCTGTTAGTCGTTTCTGATATTGGTATAATTCCCTTGATTTGTCAAGAAATTTCTTTCCTAGCTGAATGATCCAGAAGTTGACTGATTTGAAATCAGCTAATTGTATAGACCTGAAAGATCCATTAAATTTATTATATAGATTTGGGTCATGGGCCTTCATCTCCATGTTATACCATTCCTTTACCACGGATGCAGCAAATATTTTCTTGGGTTTTGTAGGAACCATTTTCCCATTGTTTAATAGAATAAAGGTTTTTCGAGCTTCTGTGAAAGCTACTGGTTTCGTAGTCTCTGTGGAGACTGGTGCCTTGCTCAGTGGAGCTTCTGCGGTCTGTTGGACATGTTTACCCTTTTGGGTTGCTGAATCAACTCCTATGAGAGTAGATGTCGTGCCTGTATTTTCAAATATTAATTTTAATTAGAATTTGTTTCCATGTGTTGTGCACGTGTTTCTCTAAATTATTTTCATGAACATTTAATCCTAATTCTTCTCTTTTTAATCTAGAAAGCCTAATTAAAAACCTAGGCTTAATTGTCTCTTTCTAGCCCACCCTAATTAATTAATTAATTAATTTATTAGAGCCCATGGTTAATTAGCCCATTTGTGAGTCCATTTAACTTAATTCCTCTTTTAATTAGTCTAACTTGTAGTGTAGACCAATTTAGTAAGCAATTAATTAAAACACATGAACAAACTTGCAAATGGGGATACTAGAATGGCACGTGCATTACACTAGCACATGCATTGTGCACCTTTTGACCTAGGCCGGATTGTACAAGGGTGTGGGAGACATGGGAGTAGTGGTGAGGTGGTTGCTTCATCATGGGTAGTTACTACAACTCCCTAATTCATCTTGGCCTTTGATCCTTAACTATTTAGACTATTCCTAGCCTTCCATTTGCACTCAAAATTTGTATAAATACCCCCCCCTTACACCCTTCATTCTTGCACCTAAATTATTGAAAGAAAGAAAGAAAAGAAGAAACATTAGTAAGTCAAAAGAATTGTGAGTCTAAAAGATTGAGAGTTGAATTGTATGTGTTCCCTTCCTAAACTTGGCCGACCTACCATTGGAGCAAGAAGAAGGAGTCCAACACCTTTCAAGCTAGGAGGAGAAGCAAATTTGGTGGCTCAAACTAGGAGGAGAAGGCTTCCCTTATTCATTCTAGGAGATCTTTAGGAGTTTTGTTGTTTTCTCTCCATTAAAGGTGGGTGATTTTCTCGAACTTCTAATTAGAAATTATGCTAGGGTATCGTTTGATAAAATTGAGAAGAAAACCCTAATTAATTTAGCCATGTGTTGAGAAAATGAGACAAATTGCAATTGGTAGGAATGTGTATTAAAAAGAATGTTAATTAATGCAAACTGTGATTGTTATCTTATAAATTACCATGCTACCATGATTTATATGCTTGTTATGTGCTAAATTAAGAAAGTATGATTGTATGTTTAGTTAATTGAAATGAGAACCATGAAAAATGTGATTTTGACTAATTTACTTGTTAATTGCATGAAAAAGGAAAATTGTTGCTGAAATGATTGTGTAATAGAAATAAAAATAATAAAAATGATCTAGGAAAGTTTTTAAGTGCAAAATGGTAGAGAAACTATGCTTGTTTTCTAAAATTCGAAATTGTAGAGACAAATGTAAGTAGAGAGTAAAATTATGATTTTTGTGTTAAAAATCAAGTTTTATTTTACTGGAACACTGTAATTATATGGAAACTAAAATCTTGAGTTTTAAAGTTAAATTGGAGAAGAAGAGCACTTAAAAATACTTAATGTCTATAAAATTTCGAAAGTAACAGAGACTCGGGCATTAACCCCTAAAATCCCCAATCTATATCAGATTAGCCACTTGGACTATTTGGTTAACGGGTGCATTTGGGTGTGCTTTACTGTAGAGTGCGGGTGGTCCTGGGTCTCGGGTTCGAAACTGGGCAGTAGCCTTTTTGTTTTTCATTTTTTAGAAAATCTGAAAACTCGAGAACCATTTCATATGAAATTAAACCCCCTTCTATATAGCATGTGTGCTCTGGACTTTCTGGTTAGCAGCTTCGCCACAGTGCGCTGCACTGTAGCTTGCGGGTGGTCTTTGGTTGCGGGTTCGATTCCTGAGTTTGGCACTTTAACAAAACTTTTTGGGTTTTGACTTTTATTGATTTTGGACCTTTAAAAATCTTTAAAAAATATTATAATTATCCTAAAAATATATGGATCTCATAAAAAATATCTATACAATATTTGACTTAAATAAGAGTGGTTTAGAAGTAAAAAATTGAGTAGAATTCCATGAAATTGACATTTGGTGGTTTATTCTATGAGGAAATTATACTAAGTTATAAAAGCGGATTCTAAATGAAGAAAAATTTAAGTGTGTTGTTTATGGACCTTCATTCACTAATTTGGGTATTATGTGCATTCGAAAGATAAATGAAGAACACAATTTGTGATTTTTGAATTAAGCAAAGAAAGGAAATAATAGAGTGAGAATTTAATGGATGTAGTGAAATTGATTTTTGAATGTGAAGTGTATAGATTGAGAAATTGAACTTTATGTATGGGATTGATTCATAGAAAAAGAATGGAAATCATGTTAAAATGTGAAAAAGAATTTATGAGTATGAAAACTCAATTTTGTGATTATGAAGTGAAATTGAGAACTAGAGTGTAGCTAAGCTTCATACCAGCATTGAAAGAAATTTGTTGAAATGAGATTTGAAATGGAAAGACCAAGGTTGGATCGTATTATTTAAATGGTTAAGACCGGTATAGTGGGATTGCTAACTCTAGGTGATTGATTTTTATTCATGATTCAAATAAAATAAAGACTAGACACGTAGTGGAGATGTAATGAAAGTAAGAGAAAAACATGAGTATGAGGGCCATTGGATTGGCGGCGTGAGAGTATTCACAGGATGTTCCATGATGAGTCATGAATAGGGCGTGGATACTACTCTAGAGTACCGTCCCGGTGGCGACGCTTGTGGGGTGGTCTAGTGACTACGGGTGGTGCCATGTCTATGGTAGGAGGTGAATTGACCAAATGATGCCTGCATGATGAGTCATGTGTCAGTGCGTGGGATTCTCTCCAGGGCGCCTGGACATGGGCTTGTAACTCATAGAATACCTAGGATACTTACCGTAGTTACCGTAGTAGATTAAGTCATGGCGAGGGATTGAACCCTACAAAAATGATGAACGGTTAAGGGCTTGCCCTCGGACGTATGTACTATGGACTGCATAGACTCTGAACAAGTGGGCATTAGTGTCTTATAATATAAACAACTGCATTAAGGATTAAGTGCGCATTCACAACATGACATCAATAGGATTGTCCCCGTAGTTCTGTTTGTGACAAGTTTATGCTTTCTAAGTAAGAAAAAATTGATGTATTATATCCTAGCATCAGTTGAATAAACTGACGTGCCTACAGTTTCTATGTAGGATAAAGTGATTGACAAGATTAAAGTATGCATGCTGCTTAAAGAATGATTCAAGTGTTGTATATTTTTATTCATGTAATTATTGTAAATTGTTTCCGCTGTATAAGTGTAATGTAAATCTAACTCTGATGTAACAAAAGTTTTTTTAAATTCCTTGTAAAATTATACGAAGAGAAGTGTAAAGATCCTGTGGAGCTTTGCATTCGGTTTTATTTGGAATTCAGGGTGTTACAGTGCTGGTCTCTTTGGAGACCTTCTGAGTTTTTTTTGACCCAGCTTGCTGCCATGCTTCCTGGCGCTTCATCTGCTCTAATAGCTCATTTAAATTCTGATTAAAATCATCATTCATTGCCTGGTAAGAAAATCAGCAATATGATTAATATATCCAGAAATATATTTAACAACATAAGAAAAAATTTCTAGATATATTGCTAATCTAACTCTTCTAAGATTTTCTTCAGGATTGTTCAATGTTTTTCTTTTCAGAAATTGTGCTACAGATTTATTATCTGTTTCTATACTGAAATTACGATATAATAAATAAATTTTTAGACTTTTTAATGCTAATTTAATAGCCAATAATTGTTTATCATATGTTGAATATTTCATTTGTATTTTATCAAATTTTCCTGAAGTATATGCTATAATTTCTTTATGTTTATCAACTAATACTCCTGCCCAAAATTGGATCATTATCAGTGGGGAAATAAAGAATTTTTTGGTCCTGTATTATATTTTTTATTTATGAAATTTCTTTTTTTTTCCTTTTCCGATAATAGAATAGAGATTTTATCTGTATTCAATCTTCTTGGTTGTTCTCCCATTGAAGCTTTATATTTATCTTGTTCGTCATTGAGTTTTTGCTGAAGATGTTGGACTTTTGAAGATAAGTTTGGAATAAACTTTCTTCCATAGTTGAGTAATCCTAAAAAACTGAAGTTCTTTTAATGTGGAAATTGTTTCAAGGAACTCCTTAATCTTTGAATATATGTGTTGTTGTAATTCAATAGTTCCTTGCCTTATGTATTTTCCTAAAAAGTCGATCTCTGTTTTGAACAATTCTATTTTTTTAGAACTAAGAATCATTCCATGTTGTAATAATAGTTATGAGACTAGTAACAGATGTTGTTTATGATCTTCTGCTGAAAAGCAGAAAGTATATCATCGATATATACAACTACAAATGGTAGATGGCCAAAAATAGAATTCATCCATTTCTGGAATATTTGGGGAGCATTTTTTAATCCAAATATCATTACTAGCCATTGGAAATGTCCTTGTGGATAGCCGAATGCGGTTAATTCAATAGATATATTATTTTCTAGTTTTATCTACCAAAAACAGGATTTTGCATCAAACTTGCTATAGTATTTTGCTCATTGTATTTGCTTAATAAGCTGTTCCGCAGAGGGAATAAAGTAGCCATCAAATTTTGTACAGCCATTTAATTTCCTATAGTTAATTACCATTCTAGCTTTCCCTCATTTTATCTCTGCATGATTTCGTACTAAAAAAGCAGGAGATGAATGAGGGCTTGAACTTTTTTGTATTATTTGTAAGACTAATAATTCTTGTATTTGTTTAGCAAATTCTACTTTGTCTGTTGGAGAAACTAGAATACTATTTACTCGTATATTAGTATTTTGGTAATCTCCCAATAGCTCAATTTTACAATATCTTGGACTTTGATCAAACCATTTTAATGGATTATTCGAATATAATGGTTCTAGCATATTATGTATCAGGATTTCAAATTTATTAGATGGATGTAATGGATAGGTGTTAACCTTGTGTCCGGGTTGGCTATTGTTTTGGTGAATTAAAGTGATGGGATTGTCACCACGCTGGACTGTGGGTGTATAAAGGGAAGCCAAAGGGGCTGTTAAAGGAACCCGAGGAATGAGTCGATTGTCAAGTTGGAGGTAATGTTTATTGAATGGTTCTAAAAAGCGAAGATTATCCATGTCGATCAGATAATCAGCTTCTAAGACGTTTGGAAGTAAACCAAAGTCAAAAGATTATATTATTATGTTGTTATGAATATCAGGTATTTGGACATGTAGGCCAACTACCTTATGAATTATGGGACATTGTCTGCTTATAAAATCATTAAGCATTCCTTTTTTTTCTAGAGGAGTGCGGAACTGTTGTGGAATGAATACTTCTTGTAAAATGCTAGCTTCTGCTCCTGTATCTAATAATGCATGTATCGTAAATTCTTGTATGTTTGGAATATATATTGTAAGGGGTATATAAATTTGTAATTGTGCTTGTTTTTCCAGATCAATAGTTCGAATCATTGTTTCTAATTTGTGCTAAGGGTATTTAAGAATCCATTGTTCGGAATCGGTGTCCTTTTGTTGTTGTGTTAATTTTTTGGTTCTTCCTTCGAAAGGTTCTAGTCTTTCTTATTGAAAGCTTTGTCTCGGTTGTTGAGGTTCAACCTCATACGGAGAACATTGTATCGAGATGAGAATGATATTTGTAAAGCAGGGGATGAGGATCCTTCTAATTAATTAGTTCGTATTGTAGATATTGTATTGCCATAGGCTGTAAAATTTTCAATAGGAATTGGAACTTTAGGTTTTAAAGATTTAATGAATACTTGCATTTCTTGATCAAATTTTAGATGTCGAACGTCGACTAATCGAGGTTGGATCGTTTTTCCTATTCCAACTTTGAATAACTTTACAAAATGTGTTGGTGTTATAGTTTTAAATGTTGACGTATCATTTAAAGTCATACAATGTTCCCATTGTATGCCTAATACTTTTGATCCAGGTAGTAATTCTATTCCCAGAAGGTTTATTGATAAGGTGCAGGCTTTGTTGATATTTTTATCTTCGAGACTTATACAAAAGTCTGGGTGTATGTTGACTCCAAATAATCTATTTGCTAGATTCGATTTGGCACCACCAATAATGCTATTTAAAGGATTATTGATAATTCGTTCATTCATGTATACAATCATTATTGGAATATCTATTCCTGATCGGAATAATCCTATAATTTTGAGCTGAATTAATCATATATGAAGGTATTTCATTTTAGGATATTTTTTATTTAGTTTTTCTATTTTATTAAAATCTAATAGTTTGACGAAAGAAAAGTCCTCGTCGCCTTTTAATTCTATGTTTCCTTGCATTCGTTCAAATATGTAAGTATGTTGGTTGAGAAAACGAGATTTAAATGATGGGTTTTTGTAAATTTCTTTCCTATCGGAATAAGGAATTGCTTCCTTTAGTTTTTCTAAATCTTCACCAGTAACAACAAATTGTTCACCCATGCTGTCTTGGATACTAGAATTTGTTATTTCTTCTGAAGGGATTTCATTACTTGTAGTAATAGAATTCATATAAATTCTGTATTCAAAATAAGTTTCTTGTTCTTTGCTTCGTGAGCTAGAACTTTGAGTTGGATATTTATTAGGACTTTGATGATTCTCTTCTTTTATTATAGGAAGGTCTTCATATTTATGTATAATGGGTAATCCTAAAGGGTCTCCTTGTTCTATGATATAGTCTCTATCTTTAAGACTTTTGCTTTTAAATAATAAAGCTTTATTTCCCGTAAATAGTGGATCAATTATACTGTTTGTGATAAAAATATTTTCATTAGAATGTCGTGGTATATTATGGACGAATTCATAATATCCTAGGGGTATTTGAATAATTATGTCTAAATATATTGGTGTAGTTCAATATCTTTTTAGATTATAATTTCTGCTGGCATTGAGCATATAACCAGGTGTTTCTCGTTTTTCTTTTTTCGGAAGAACAGCAAAATCTGTTAATGGAGTTTGTAACCCCTGTTTTTCATTTTGTGTATTTTTGAGTATATTTTTTGTTTTGGTGTATTTTCTCTCTGATATTTTTCTGAACCGTATGTTGGAGTTGTTTTCAATATATATTCATTTTATTTAATTTTGAGCTCTTTGTATTTGATTGGTTGTCTCTTTTGTTTCGTTCTTCTATTATTTGCCATTTCTTTCATTTGGTCTCGTTCTCTTTATTTTTATTTTTTTGGATGTTTGTGGTGGTGGTGGTTGGTTATATCCTATTCCCAATCCTATTGTTTCATCCCTAATAAGATTACCAAAGCCAAATTAAATCCCCAATCCTATTCGATATCCTATACAATTTGTATCCTAATTAAAGCCCAATTAAACAAATCTGATTACTACTCCTAATTACCCACAACCCAATTACCCATTAACCCTAATCCCACATATATATATATATATATATATATATATATATATATAATCTCTCTCCCTAAACCCTAATCCTAAACCCTAGCCTCCATACAAACCCCTGGCCTCTCCCCCTCCTTGCTTGCGCCACCCGCACTCTAGCCTGACCCCTAGACCCCTGGCCGAGCCCCTCCCTCCGGACTGTGCACCCTCCGACATCGCAACACCCCAACACCCGAGCCCCCCATCATCCCCTTGGCCGACCATCTCCTACATCGCAAAACAATCTCTAGTCTCTCTCATCCTCTCCGGCGTTGATCTCTCTTGTGGCCATAAGCCACTATTGTCATCATCCCTCTTGGATCATATCTCTTTTGGTGGAGTTTGTTCGTGTGGAGATTTTCGCTCAAGTTTGCTTTGATTCATTAGTTCGTGCATTTTCGTTCGTGGTTTTTGCTCGTTGTCGAGAATGCATTACCGTTACTCTTGATTTTCGTTGTTCTTCATCTTCGATTAATGCAAGTAACTTGTACTCAAATTCCTTTGTATGATACAAGTCAAAAATACCACCTATGGTGTAGTTGGGTCTAGAGACGACTCTCGTTTGTGTTATTCTTGATGAGTTTTGTCTCTATAGTGCTATTTGACCATAGATGACTCACGACATAAAATTTGATATGAAATAACTTAGGTTTTACCAGTTCTTGATTTGATCATGTATATGAGACTTTTGTGAGAATTCGTGATTTTGTTGAGACCCATGTGACATACTTGGAGTGGACATGATAGATACCCTAATTCGTGATGTTTAGACACTTGGTAGACTTGATTTAATGTTTGGTTGTGTTTTGAATAAGTTTTGTATGATATATATTGAGTTGTCGTCAAAGAAAAAAATCTGTATTTTGTCGCTGATCTGTCTTATTTGCTGTTTTGGACTGTCTTGAAGTCAGTATCTTAATTTCGGTATAAAACATGAGTTTCAGAGAATTTCGTCTATTTTCTAACCCCTCTGACCTTACTTAATTTCGTTTTCTTATGTGTGAGATATGACTGTTTTACTACAGAGGTGTAGACCTTTTCCAGATTTCGTTTCTCGGTAATTTTGATGACTAAATTATTTTGATTCTTGTGCTACACATATTATTTCGATCTAGAACCTTGTTCAGTTTTTCTATATTTACTTAGGGATTACCCAGAATTTTTGGTGGATTTTATTGATGAGTTTGATATGCCATTTCATGCTCGCTTGTGAAAACTATACTTGCTGTATTTTGCTCGCTGTTCTGTAAAGAATCGTATTTTCACCCTGATTCCTTTTACTGTATGAAAAATATTTCTGAAATATGAAAGTTAGTATATTTTATCTATTTTCGTATCCCTTTGGCAGAATTGGATTTCGTTTCACTGGTTGTGAGATATCACAGTTTTGTACAACAGTGTTGGGAATTCCAGATTTGCCAAACTCTCGTATATTGATGTTTCACGATTTTTGATGACTGATCTAATTTTTCTAGAAAATTATGAAACATTATATTTAGATACAGGACATATAGGGGAATACCCGAGATTTTTCGTGGATTTATTTAATGTGTTTTCATGCTGTTTCCTATTCTTGAATTCGTTTTCCTTATTTCTGGCTGAGCCTATTTCTGTATTCAAATCAGTTTTGAGCTATGTTTTTGTGAATTAATATATGACTTATTTATACTCGCTGGATTTGGTTGGGAGTCTATTTTCTAGACGTTTCAACGGATTCAGATTTGCATGCTTGTAACACTGGAAATCACAGTTTTACTACAGTGTGGTCTTGCTGTCCTGAACTAGAGACATGGTTATTTTATTTTTTTTATGAGTTCTCTTGTACCTGTACATGTTTATCTTGCAACTTCAACTTGTCACATGATCATGCCATATTATTCTGAATATATTTTGCACATATACATACTTGATTGACAATAATAATAAATAACCAAGCGGGGGTTTAAGGGACAGATCTAATAGTGGATAATTCAGAAATGTGTACTCAGAAGGGGATCCACTGATCCTACGTGATTACTTCAGACATGATACTTGACGCGTGATTACTTGATACTTGCATGCAAGACACGATATTTGCCACTTGTACAACTTGACACGTGATTACATGATACATGATACATGATACTTGGAGCTTGGAGCTCGATTACTTTACTTGTCCCCGAGTATACTGCCCTCTATGGTCCACTATGAAATCTAATGCGAAACTGTTTGTTGTAGCAACCATGTAAGGTGGGCTGCATGATGTGCTACCTAGATAGTAATCACTACAAGACTCGATACATGATACTTGAACATGATACTTTAACATGATACTTGAACATGATACATACTTGCTTGATACTTGACTACATGATACATGAGACTTGATACATGATTACATGATACGTGATACTTGATGCATGTTTACTGGATCCTTGATTACTTGACACTTGATTCATGCCATTTACACTTGCTCACTTTGCCATGCTAGTTGTTTATTTTGACATCATGCTTATACCATGTTGCTAGTTTGTTTCCCCATGTACTTGTATCCTACATTATAAGTGGCCCGTAACTTGCAATTTACGGGTACTTGTTTTTCTCTTTCCCTCTTCCCTGCATTCGTTGAATTGCAGATTTGGGAGAATAGGTTCCAGACGGTATTGGTGACATGAAGTATTAGTGCTGGATTTTATTATTATTATTTCTTGTAGCTTGTTTGAACAATATTGTATTTTGAGACTTGGATTTATTCTTATATTTGGGTAATGTGACCCAAGATATTTGTTTTATTGAGATCATGACTATTTGAGATTTATATATTTGGTTTCAAGTGTTATTGTTGGTATTTTGGTTCAGATGTGCTTGTTGGTTGATACTTTTGCTTCCGACTCTGATGATTCTTGTGAATATTGTAAAGATTCTTGAACAGCTTATGGATGATGAAAATCATTCGCTGGGCTTTTGTCTCGTATCTGTATTCCTTATTCTTTTTGGGAAGCGCGACGTAACAGGGTTTTTAGTGGTATTAGAGCCCAGGTTTGGCTAATGTATTAGTTGCCTAATATATTAGACATGCTTGGCTCGAACTGGGATCTGCTCAACATTTCACCAACCATGAATGCATAAATGAATCAATTATTATCAACATTGATCTGGATGCTAACTGTTTTTGATTTTGTGCAGACTATGGCTCGTAGGGGTTTTACTTCTCAATCGCCGGTTGACCCAATTGAGGCTGTCACTGCTATGCTTGAGCGCTTGATTAACCAGCAGTAGAACTATAGTGGTTTGGTGATGGCTGCTTTGGAAGCCGCTCGAGTTCCTCCGCCTGTTGTGCCAGACAGGATGTTCTTCCTCCCCATCCGGGAACAGTCACAGAATTTATGAGGCTGCATTTCGATAGGTTTTCAGACACTGAGATACCTTTGGAGATGAACAGTGGTTGATTCGGACAGAGCAACTGCTTTTGGAAGCTAGAGTTGCAGATGTAGATCGTATGAATGTGGTTACCATCCAGTTGGTGGACTTGGCTCATATCTGGTAGAGGTCCGAGTCCGAAAGGCTCGAAAGACCGATCACTTGGGCCATTTTCACTACGAGCTTCTTGGAGAAGTTCTTTCCTAGCAGCACCAGAGTTGAGATAGAGCAACAATTCTTAGCCCTGAAGCAGGTTGGTCGTTATTTCCAGTAATGGAATTTTGTTACATATTGTTCATGCAATGTTGTAACATAAGACTTTCTTGAAACATGGCTCCAGGTCTGTGGACGAGTATGCAGCCGAATTTATGAGACTTAGCCACTTCGCAGCCGTTATTGTGGCGAACGAAGAGGATAGGGTTCGTAGGTTCATTTTGGGGCTTGATCAAGACATCAAGGTGCAGCTTGTCTCTCTTCGCTTGCGTACCTATGCTGAGGCTCTTGAGGCAGCTAGGGCCCAGGTGCAGGCTCGTGGTGGTTTGGCTCCTTCTCAGCAGACTGTTCCGTACTCAGTTGCTAGGTCTTCTGGTGGGCCTATTCAGAGACCTGTTCCAGCCCCTCTGGTCAGGGCAGCTCCTTACTCTTCTACGGGTTCTCCGAGAGTTGGTTTCTATGACTTTTTCCATCTTCCAGGGCATGAGCGCAAGGATTGCCGACGTGCCAATCATTCGGTGTTTTGGATGTGGTTCTGCTGATCATTCGGTGCGGGACTGCCCGTGATTGGCTCCTCCAGCCAGGGGTCCTGTTCAGCCAGTTGCCGTAGCTCGTGGTCCAGTTAGACCACTGTTTCCCCTGCAGCGTCAGATTGTCGGTCAGAGGACTGCTGTTCCGAGAAGAGGTCAGGCTTTCAACCTGACTGCTGCAGATGCTGAGTCAACTGAGGGTGTGGTTGCAGTTATCTTTTGTTTTATTGTTTTATTGTTTGTTGTTTCTCTTTGTTTTTCTCCATTTCCCTTGCTTTATTTCTTTCTGTTGTCTTCTGCATTTTGTTTTTCCTCACCCCTGTTCAACCATTCTTTTCTCTGTCTCTTTTGCTTTCTGTCTTAGGTGTTGTGCTTGTGTGCTCTTTCCCTGTTCATGTTCTGTTTGATTCTGGGGCAACCCATTCTTTTGTCTTCTCTCGATTTGTCGCTCGCCATCAGTTGGAGTGCAGCAACATGTCAGAAGCTTGGAACATTGTGACAGGTGGTGGAGTTGTCATTTGTTCCTGGGAGTGCAGGCAGTGTCTCGTGATATTGGTAGCGCAGAGTTCAAAACCAATCTGATTGTTATTAGGAATTCCGGGTTCGACGTTATTCTGGGTATGGATTGGTTGGGTGAAACCCATGCCATTATTGATTGCCGTGCCAAGAAAGTTGTGTTCCGGATTCCAGATTGCGCAAAATTTGAGTTCCATGCCAGGGAGTCTTCCTTTGGATGAGCTACAGTTGATCAGGAGATTTGTGCAATGGAGTTGCATTCAGGCTGTGAGGCTGCGGCTCTAGTAGTTCGGGATTTCTTGGATGTTTTTCCAGATGAGTTGCCTGGCTTACCCTCTGTTAGGGAAGTGGAATTTGGTATTGATGTTCAGCCTGGAACAGTGCCGATATCGAAGAGTCCCTACAGGATGGCACCGGTTGAGCTAGCAGAGCTTAAGGTGCAGATTCAGCAGTTGCTTGATTTGGATTTCATCAGACCTAGTGTTTCACCTTGGGGTGCTCCGTTCCTTTTTGTCGACAAGAAGGATGGTGGTCGTCGACTGTGCATGGATTATCGGGAACTAAACAGAGCTACTGTGAAGAATTGGTATCCGTTGCCCAGGATCGATGATTTGTTTGATCAGTTGAGTGGGGCTGCTGTTTTCTCGAAGTTGGATCTTCGTTCTGAGTATCACCAAGTCAAGGTGAAGGCTGCGGATATACAGAAGACTGCTTTTAGGACTAGATACGGGCACTATGAGTATCTTGTGATGCCGTTCGGAGTTACGAACGCGTCGGCTGTATTTATGAGTCTTATGAACCGGGTCTTCTCTCAGTTCTTGGATAGATTTGTGGTGGTCTTCATTAATGATATTTTGGTGTATTCTCGGAATCGGGAAGAGCATGCTGAGCATCTTTGAGTGGTTCTGCAGACTTTGAGGGAGAATCAGCTCTGTGGGAAACTCAGCAAGTGCGAGTTTTGGCTCGACAGGATTTCATTCTTGGGGCACATTATCTCCGACGATGGTATTTCTGTGGATCCTACCAAGGTTGAGGCTATGAAAGATTGGCCTATTCCCAATTCAGTTTTAGAAGTCAGGAGTTTTCTCGGTTTGGCTGGTTATTATCGGAAGTTCGTCCAAGATTTTTCGAAGATAGCAGGACTGTTGACTAAGTTGACTAGGAAGGATCAGAAATTCTGTTGGTCTGATGAGTGTTATGGGGCTTTTGTTGAGTTGAAGAACAGATTGACGTGATTGACGTCAGCGCCCGTGTTGACTATTCCCGATGGTTCAGGCGGATTTGTAATTCACTGTGATTCTTCTGGTAAGGGTCTTGGAGCAGTTTTGATGCAGAAGGGCCGAGTCATTGTGTATGCATCGAGGCAGTTGAGGCCGCATGAGAAGAACTATCCGACTCATGACTTGGAGTTAGTGGCAATGATTTATGCTTTGAAGCTGTGGAGACATTATTTACTTGGGGACCGAGTGGAGATCTTTATAGACCACAAAATTCTCAAGTACGTCTTCACCCAGAAGGAGTTAAACATGAGGCAAAGGCATTGGTTGGAACTTATGGCCGATTATGACATCAGCTTTCAATACCATCCTGGTAAAGTAAACTTGGTGCCAGCTGCTTTGAGCAGGAGACCGGTAGTTATGTTCTTGACTCAGCAGAGGGATCTGATTGAGCAGATAAGGAGGTTAGAGTTGGAAGTTTTGTTGCCGAGTTCTGATCGAAGTTGTTTGGTGTTTCAGCTGCAGTCGTATCTTGTTGATCAGATTAAAGAGGCGCATGCTAGTGATGCACAGTTGCAGATATTTCGAGTTGAGATTGAGTCTGGGTCCAGGATGGACATGGTTATTCATTTGGATGGATCGCTTTGTTTTGGGTCCAAATTATGTGTTCCGGAAGGTGATGTTCGTCAGAGGTTGCTTGAGGAAGCCCATCAGTTTTTGTATTCTATCCATCCCGGCGGTACTAATATGTATCAGGATTTGAAGCTTCATTTCTGGTGGCAGGGTATGAAAAGGGTTGTGGCTCAGTTTGTTGCTCAGTGTTTGATCTGCCAGCAGGTTAAGGCAGAGCATCAGAGAATCACTGGACTTCTTCAACCACTTCCTATTACAGAGTGGAAGTGGGAACATATCACTATAGATTTTGTGACCGATTTGCCGAGGAGTCCTAAGGGTCATAATGCCATTTGGGTGATTCTCGACCGTTTGACGAAGAGTGCTCACTTCATTTCTTTTCGTGTCGGGCATTCTACTGAGAGCCTAGTTGAGAGGTACATGCAAGAGATTGTTAAACTTCATGGGGTTTCAGTCAGTATTGTATCCGACAGGGATATGAGATTCAGACTCAATTCTGGGAGAGTCTTCAGAACAGTTTGTGGAGTAAATTGAAGTACAATACAGCTTTTCATCCTCACACTGATGGACAATTGGAGCGGACTATTTAGATTCTTGAGGACATGTTGAGGTCCTGTATGCTTCAGTTTGGTGGGTCTTGGGAGGATCATTTGCATCTCGTGGAGTTCTCGTACAATAACAGCTTTCAAGCCAGTATTAAAGCTGCTCCGTTCGAGACACTCTATGGGCAGCAGTGCAGATCGCCAGTGTGCTCGGATGACATTGGTGAGAGGAAGTTGTTGGGTCCGGAGTTGATCACTAAGACAGTTGATGCGGTGGTTCAGATCAGGAAGCACTTGCAGGCAGCTCAGGACATGCAGAAGCGATGGGTCGATGTCCATCGGAGAGCTTTGGAGTTTGGTGTTGGTGACCATGTTTTTTCCTAAAGGTATCGCCATGGTGCGGTGTCATTCGGTTCGGTGGTGGGGGCAAGCTTAGCCCTAGGTTTATTCGAACGTTTGAGATTTTGGAGCGAGTAGGCAAGGTGGCCTATCGTCCTGCATTGTCGCCAGCTTTGTAAGGAGTGCACGATGTTTTTCATGTCTCACAACTCAGGAGATATATCCGAGATGAGAGCCACGTGATCGACTATTCTGAGTTGACCATTCGACCGGATGTGACTTATGAGATTCCGCCCGTTGCTATTGTGGATCGGCGGGAGAAAGTGCTTTAGAACAAGGTCATCAAGTTGGTTCGTGTTGCTTGGAATCCTCACTCGCCTGGTGAGTCGACTTGGGAGCTAGAGGAGGAGATTCAGCAGAAGTTTCCTCATTTGTTTGAGTAGTTTTTGTTTTGTTCTTTTGGTTGTTTTGGGGTTACCCTATGTATCTTCTTTTTGAATTTCGATGACGAAATTCTTTTTGTTAGGTGGGTAGGATTGTAACTCCTGTTTTTTATTTTGTGTATTTTTGAGTGTATTTTTCGTTTTTGTATATTTTCTCTCTTGTTTTTTTCTGAACCGTATGTTGGAGTTGTTTTCAATATATATATTCGTTTTATTTCATTTTGAGCTCTTTGTGTTTGATTGGTTGTCTCTTTTGTTTCGTTCTTCTAATATTTGATCTTTCTTTCATTTGGTGTCATTCTCTTTATTTTTATTTTTTTGGGTGTTTGTGGTGGTGGTGGTTGGTTGTATCATATTCTCAATCCTATTGTTTGATCCCTAATAAGATTACCTGTAACGCCCTGAACTTCCTCTATGGAGAATTCGAGACACGAGCCAGGACTTTTACATTCAATTAGTCACAATACACAGAAAAATAGGAAAATTTTAGAACTTTTCACTAATACTATATTACAACCGAGTGTTTTCCCTTGATTCAATAAATTACATCAGAGTATAAAAATGATAAAACATCAGGCTCTTCACTTGTAGACCATGCCTTGACTAGAGTTCTCCCGGTCTGGTGATCCTGTATCCACGACTACAATCCAATACCTGTACTTTTACAATGTAGTACCTATTGGAGTGGGGACGTCAGTATTCACTGACGCTTAAAGGCTGATGACTTAGCAGTGAATCTCTAAAATAACATATAAAAGCATGGTGAAATATGTCGGTGTAGTTTAAGTGTTCGTGAGTGCTATGACTTAGAATCTAATGCAATATTAACTAAGGCTAAGATGCTCCTATTCTAATGCAAGCGAGAATCTGGAATCGTATGCATCCCATAACTACATACGTCCATATCAAGCCGTTCTCCATATTTAGGGATTTGAACCCACATTATGAATTCTACTTTTGTACCCATCCTGTTCCTGACATAATATTACATGACTGGTGACTATTGCCCGATGTGCTGGACCTCACCCAAAAGCCAACACGAACTACAAGGTACTTGTCAACCTTCTTCTGTGCCCTCAACTAGTCATGAGTAGGCATAGAACCTGCCGAGATCGTAGGGTCTATTTCCCTATGAAACCCTCTCGTTCTTATCATGGCACATTCAGGAATTAACAATCAAGATACGGAACCCGTGCCCCCAACTTGTCATGGAAAAGCACCGTCCATATCCCTTTGACAGGGAAATACATCCCGATAACACCACCTAATGTCAGCCTATAGGAGAGGCTGGAGTATAAGGTATCATCCCCAACACCAACTCTCTCCCTTTTGCAATTTATAGATAAAAATGGTTAAGTAACAAGTTACTACCCTAACGATGTCACTAACCCTAACAAACCAAATGGGGCCGTACGAGCTTCAAGATACTCTCAACCTAGAGTCGTACTCTCAACTCATCATGAGAAGGCACCATATGGGTCAAACAAGCGAGATACGCAACTCATGCTTCCAACTTGTCATAGAAAAGCACCGTACGTGTCCCTCTTCTAGAGAGTGTGACAATTTGTCGACACAATTAACCAAGTCTTAAATTAGACTTCACACGATCTCCTCGGATCCACTTATAGCCTACTTATTTAAGACAATACCTACATACGAGCCCAATGAGCTTCGTATGGGACCAACAGCCACATACGGGCCATGCGGGCCGCGTATGAGACAACAACTTAAAAACAACTACTTATCCTAAGCAGGGGTTTCTACATACAACACAAGCATGATTGTTCGCTAGAATATTACATAGGCATGGGTGGGTTCATTTCAACATAGAACAATAAAGCTCAAGCATGATGGGTTCTTTACTAGAACCGTTAGCAACTTAACCATGATGTTCGACTACAACTTAAACAAGGTACATAAACTCAAGCATGGCCCCTTACTACCAACACAAGCATGATGGGTTTTACTAGAAGTCACATAAGCATGAATGGGTTCTTTAGTACAACACAAGTATGGTAGGTTTGCTAGAATGTCACATAGGCATGAATGGGCTCTTTAGACAACTCAAGCATGTTAGGTTTGCTAGAATATCACATAGGCATGAATGAGTTCTTTACACGACTCAAGCATGGTAGGTTTGCTAGAATGTCACATAGGCATGAATGGGTTCTTTAGTTCAACTCAAGCATGATAGGTTTTACTAGAATGTCATACAAGCATGAATGGGTTCTTTAGTATAACACAAGCATGATAGGTTTTCTAGAAGTCACATAATACGAATGGGTTCTCTTTTGACATAGAACAACAACTAACTCAAGCATGATCTACTACAACTCAAGCATGGTGTTCTACTACTAACTCAAGCATGGTAGTTCTACTAGAATGTCATATAGGCATGAATGGGTTCTTACACAACTCAAGCATGGTAAGTTTGCTAGAATATCACATAGACATGAATGGGTTCTTACACAACTCAAGCATGGTGTTCTACTACTAACTCAAGCATGGTAGTTCTACTAGAATGTCACATAGGCATGAATGGGTTCTTACACAACTTAAGCATTGTAAGTTTGCTAGAATATCACATAGGCATGAATGGGTTCTTACAAAACTCAAGCATGGTAAGTTTGCTAGAATATCACATAGGCATGAATGGGTTCTTTACACAACTGAAGCATGGTAAGTTTGCTAGAATATCACATAGGCATGAGTGGGTTCTTACACACTCAAGCATGGATTCTTACTACATCACAAGCATAGGTTCCTCTTCTACAACTCAAGCATGGATTCCCACTACATCACAAGCATGGGTTCTTTTTCTACAACTCAAGCATGGATTCTTAAAATAAGCTACTATCTAGGCTTACTTACATATTACAAGAACTACTTATTTTAGGGATTACTAGTCCCATTTATTACAAGGAACTAGTTTTACCAAATTACAAGTTCCTACATAAACAATAATCAACTCTTATAGAGTTACAAAATAAACTTATTTTCCTTCAATCCTACAATTCCCACATCAAGAAAACTTACTTTTTTATGTACAAAATTTAGTAAGGACATGATCTTTATTAGGTTGGGAAACAACATACAACAAAAATACTATCTTTTAATTAGCATGTAAAGTCCTACAACCCCCAAAATGGGTATGTAACCATTCTCACCTTACTAACTTATATGCACATAGTAGTTAGTCCAAGTTGTTTAATTTGTGTTTAACAAGGTAACTAAAGAAACAAACATAAACATAACAAGTTCAAGGTCTCATCTTTATGGGTTCTTTGTGAGTTCCATTCTTCCAACTTTCCTTATATGAAATCCCTTTTTATAAACAACCCTTCTTATGCTTATTTCTTTAGTCCAAGTAGTCAAATTTAACCATAATAACAACAATAATAGTAGCAAGGCTAAAGATCCAATCTTTACGTGTTTTAAATTAATTTCCTCCATTCAAACTTTCCACGGGATCCTTGTGATCCAAATCACTACTTATATGCTCAATAATTAATCCAAGTTGTTTTAATCAACATACAACATATATACACACATATAACCATAAGTAGAGAGCAAAATAGAACAAAAATGAACATACAAAAAGGTAGAGAAACCCCCACCTTTGTTTTACTTTGTAGGAATGACTAGCTATGCTACTTCTCCTTCCTCCTAGCTTTGTTTGAAAGCTCCAAACCTACAAGAGAAACTGTAAGTTTTTCTTCTCTTTCTTTTTCTTTCTCTCTCTTTTTTTTTCTTGTAAATGAGGCAAAGTGTGAAGGGGATGGGTTTTTATAGGACAAATGAAGGGTTGAATGTGCAAAATGACCTAGGGTTCTTTGCACACACCCCCTTGGGATATTTTTGGGGGTTTTGGCCGGCCAAATAGGAGGAGGTGGAGGGGGTGAGGTGGCATGGTGAGGTGGAGGTGGAGACTTCTAGTAGAAGTTAACCCTAGATCTTTTATGTAACCCTAATTAATCCAAACCCTAGGTTTAATCCTACCACTTAATCCTAGCCAACCAATTTTAGATTAGTCATGACAAAAATATATATTTTTGTCCAAAACACATACTACATGATTTATACTGACGCATGAAATCGATACAATATGCGCACGTATAGATTAATAAGCGTACTGATAATTTTCGTCTGTAAAACCACACAGTCTGTATAAAAATAATTAAATTCCAAAAATAATAAGAAAATAAACTTTTATTATCAGCTCGGAGGTTTACAGTACCAGTTTGATACAATACAGATGTATACAGGCCGGTACTTATACAGATGGTGGTTAATAATTAAACTACGTAATATCCATCAAAATGTCTAAATTCCGAAAATAAAATAAAATAATAAAATAATAAAAATAATTAATAATAATAAAATAATAAAATAAAAACACCACAAAATTTTTTTTTTTTTTTCAACCAAACCTCCAAATTCAATTCTATCAATTTCTATATCACTTTAAACATAAACTAAGAAAGTTATAATTCAAGAAAAATTTTGGCAGAGTTTCCCCTGTAAATTTTGCCCCGAAACACAAATAGCTTACGGAATTCTGCTCAAAATTTCGTAGCTCACAATGCATGCAATAATTTTACGGGCTCCCCAGGCCAAAATGAGCAGAAATACACAGGCAATATAATATAATGCTCTGGGGGCCAAACTCATAACGGATTATCAAATATTCAATAAAAACCATAAATTCCTTTGAAAACATAAAGGATTTTTGTAAAAATTTAGAAAAACCTTTTTAAAAACCAACCACAGAACCCAATACTCCACAACGAGGTGGGTATGGGCATTCTCACCTCATCACAGCACTATATACATATACCTTTACCATAATACAAAATAATACATCAACTATTCACTCTTCTACTTATACTAAATACATAAATAATCTAACATCTCGATAAAATAAAATTCCTAACTCTATCACTACCTCGCCATGCTGCTACCAACCTACAAGAGAGTTAGGGTTGTCCACTCTCAGGGCGGGACCCCCCTAACCCCCAGAAAACATCAGGGGTTAGCCATTTCTGGTGTGAGTACTAATTTATTTATATATTTTGTGTGTTAAGAAATATGTGAGTATTAATTTATTTACGTATTTTTGTGATTGTAGAAATATGTGAGTATGAATTTAATTACATATATGTGTATGTGGGGATGAGTTATATCTATATGATGATATCAAAATATGGTGAGTATGGTTTTATATACGTATTTGATATTTTAAAGAAGTTTGAATAAACTGAAGTGTTGATATGATTTATGGATGAGGCGTATGGGGAAATTAACTATTTTGAACATATAAAACCTATATAATGGATTAGTTATGGATGTGGGGATTCTCTACTTCTAATTTAGTTGCTTGCTCTCTTTATTTGTTTATGTATGTGTAGAAAGAACCATCCTTAGGGTTACTACTTGTGTAGTTGAAGAAAAGAAACCATTTTGAGGGTTGAGTAAATTGTGGATGCTAAAAGAACCCATCTCTTGGGTATGAGTTGTTGTAGGTTGAGAAAGAACCCATTTTGAGGGTTGAGTAAATTGTGGGCGCTAAAAGAACTCATCTTTTGGGTATGAGTTGTTGTAGGTTGAGAAAGAACCCATTCCTATGGCTATATTATTTGTGTATGCGAAAAAGAACCCATTTTAGTTGTTAGTAGTGGTGAGTAAAAAAAAGAACCCATCCTATGGATTTAGATTGTTGTAGAGAAAGAACCCACGCTTGTGATATAGTAAGAATCCATGCTGAATTGTTGTAGAAAGAAACCCATGGTTAAGTTGTAGTAGAACATCATGCTTGAGTTGTGTGAAGAACCCATTCATGCCTATGTGACATTCCAGTAAAACCTACCCTGCTCGAGTTGATTTTAAAAAGATACCATGCTTGAGTTGTTGTAGGTTGACTATAGTGAGAAACTTATGTTTGAGTTGATTATAGTAGGTATGCCATGATGAGTTGATTTTTGAAGGATACCATGCTTGAGTTGATTTTATAAAGATAGCATGCTTGAGTTGTTGTAGGTTGATTATAGCGAGAAACTCATGCTTAAGTTGATTATAGTAGATTCTTCACTTGCTTATAATTATAGAAGATCAAGTTTACTAGTAAGCACGTTTGGCTGCTTCTAGGTTTGATTACCTGTATGGTTGTTTTTCTATGTGGTTTTGCTCATACGGGCTCGACTGGCTCGTATGTAGCCGTTGGTTCCATACGAAGCTCATTGGGCTCGTATGCAGGTATTGTCTTAAATAAGTAGGCTATGAGTGGATCCGAGGAGATCATGTGAAGCCTAGTTTAAGACTGGGTTAATTGTGTGGACAAATTGTCACACTCTATAGAAGAGGGACACGTACAGTGCTTTTCATGTCGAGTTGGAAGCACAGTGTATGTCTCGCTTGTTTAGATAGAAGAGGAACACGTACGGTGCTTTTCATGTCGAGTTGGAAGCACAGTGGCATGTCTCGCTTGTTTAGATAAAAGAGGGACACGTACAGTACTTTTCATGTCGACTTGGAAGCACAGTGGCATGTCTCGCTTGTTTAGATAGAAGAGGGACACATACGGTGCTTTTCATGTCGAGTTGAAAGTACAGTGGCATGTCCCGCTTGTTGGTTAAGGGTTAGTGACATCGTTAGGGTAGTAACAGTTACTTAACCATTTTTATCTATAAATTGCCAAAGGGTGAGAGTTGGTGTCAGGGGTGATACTCTATAATCCAACCTCTCCTATAGGCTGACACTAGGTGGTGTTATCGGGATGTATTCCCCTGTCAAAGGGATACGGGCGGTGCTTTTCATGACAAGTTGGGAGCACGGGTGCCGTATCTTGATTGTTAATTCCTGAATGTGCCATGATAAGAACGAGAGGGTTCCTAGGGAAATAGACCCTACGATCCCGGCAGGTTCTATGCCTTCTCATGATGAGTTGAGAGCACGGAAGAAGGTTGACGGGTATCTTATAGTTCGTGTTGGCTTTTGGTGTGAGGTCCGGTATGCCGGGCAATAGTCACCAGTTATATAGTATTATGTCAGGAACAGGATGGGTACAAAAAGTAGAATTCATGGCGTGGGTTCAAATCCCTATATGGAGAAAACGGCTTGAGATATGGCGTATGTAGTATGGGATGCATACTATTCCGGAGACTTGCTTGCATTAGAATAAGAGGGATATTACATTACCAAAGCCAAATTAAATCCCCAATCCTATTCGATATCGTTTACAATTTGTATTCTAATTAAAGACCAATTAAAGAAATCCGATTACTACTTCTAATTTCCCACAACCCAATTACCCATTAACCCTAATCTCCTTATATATATATATATATATATATATATAATCTCTCTCCCTATATATATCTAATCTCTCTCCCTAAACCCTAATCCTAAACCCTAGCCTCCATACAAACCCCCGGCCTCTCCCCCTCCTTGATTGCGCCACCCGCACTCCAGCCTGATGCCCAGACCCCAGGCCGAGCCCTTCCCTCCGGCCTGTGCACCCTCCGACGCCGCAACACCCCAACACCCGAGTCCACCCATCATCCCCTTGGCCGATCTCTCCCTTGGCCGACCATCTCCTACACCGCCATACAATCCCTAGTCTCTCTCATCCCCTCCGGCGTTGATCTCTTTTGTGGCCGCAAGCCACTATTGTCATCATCCCTCTTGGATCACTTCTCTTTTGGTGGAGTTTGTTCGTGTGGAGATTTTTGCTCAAGTTTTTCTGGATTCATTTGTTCGTGCATTTTCATTCGTGTGTTTTGCTTGTTGTTGGGAGTCCATTCCCGTTACTCTTGATTTTTGTCGTTCTTCATCTTCGGTTCAGGCAAATAACTTGTACTCAAATTCCTTTGTATGATACAAGTCAAAAATACCACCTATAGTGTAGTTGGGTCTAGAGCCGACTCTTATTTGTGTTATTCTTGATGGATTTTGTCTCTATAGTGCCATTTTGACCATAGATGACACACGACATAAAATTTGACATGAAATAACTTAGGTTTTACCCGTTCTTGATTTGATTATGTATGTGGGACTTTTGTAAGAATTCGTGATTTTGTTGAGACCCATGTGACATACTTGGTGTGGACATGCTAGATACCCTAATTCATGATGTTTGGACACTTGGTAGACTCGATTTCATATTTGGTTGTGTTTTGAACAAATTTTGTATGATATATGTTGAGTTGTCGTTAAAGGAAAAAATATGTATTTTGTCGCTGATCTGTCTTGTTTGCTGTTTTGGACTGTTTTGAATTCAGTATCTTAATTTCGGTATAAAACATGAGTTTCAGAGAATTTCGTCTATTTTCCAACCCCTCTGACCTTGCTTGATTTCGTTTTCGTATGTGTGAGGTATGACTGTTTTATTACAGAGGTGTAGACCTTTTCCAGATTTCGTTTCTCGGTGATTTTGATAACTAAATTATTTTGATTCTTGTGCTACACATATTATTTCGATCTAGAACCTTGGTCAGGTTTTCTATATTTACTTAGGGATTACCTAGAATTTTTGGTGGATTTTATTGATGAGTTTGATATGCCGTTTCATGCTCGCTTGTGAAAACTATACTTGCTGTATTTTGCTCGCTGTTCTGTAAAGAATCGTATTTTCACCTTAATTCCTTTTACTGTATGAAAAATGTTTCTGAAATATGAAATTTAATATATTTTATCTATTTTCATATCCCTTTGGCGGAATTGAATTTCGTTTCACTGGTTGCGAGATATCATAGTTTTGTACAGCAGTGTTTGGAATTCCATATTTGCCAAACTCTCGTATATTGATGTTTCCTGATTTTTGATGACTGATCTAATTTTACTGGAAAATTATGAAACTTTATATTTAGATACTGGACATATAGGGGAATACCCCAGATTTGTCGTGGATTTATTTAATGTGTTTTCATGCTCTTTCCTGTTCTGGAATTGGTTTTCCTTATTTCTGGCTGAACCTATTTCTATATTCAAATCAGCTTTGAGCTATGTTTTTGTGAATTAATATATGACTTATTTATACTCGCTGGATTTGGTTGGGAGTCTATTTTCTAGAAGTTTCGACGGATTCAAATTTGCATGCATGTAACACTGGAAATCACTGTTTTACTACAGTATGGTCTTACTGTCCTGAACTAGAGACATGGTTATTTTATTCTTTTATGAGTTCTCTTATACCCGTACATGTTTATCTTGCAACTTCAACTTGTCACATGATCATGCCATATTATTCTGGATATATTTTGCACATATACATGCTTGTTTGACAATAATAATAAATAACCAAGTCGGGGTTTAAGGAACAGATCTAATAGTGGATAATTCAGAAATGTGTACTCGGAAGGGGATCCACTGATCCAACGTGATTACTTGAGATATGATACTTGACATGTGATTACTTGATACTTGCACGCAAGACATGATACTTGCCACTTGCACAACTAGACACGTGATTACATGATACATGATACATGATACTTGGAGCTTGGAGCTCGATTACTTGACTTGTCCCCAAGTATACTGCCCTCTATGGTCCACTATGAAATCTAAGACGAAATTGTTTGTTGTAGTAACCATGTAAGGTGAGCTGCATGAAGTGCTACATAGATAGTAATCACTACAAGACTTGATACATGATACTTGAACATGATACATGCTTACTTGATACTTGATTACATGATACATGAGACTTGATACATGATTACATGATACGTGACACTTGATGCATGTTTACAGGATACTTGATTACTTGACACTTGATTCATGCCATTTACACTTGTTCACTTTGCCATACTAGTTGTTTATTTTGACATCATGCTTATACCATGTTGCTAGTTAGTTTTCCATGTACTTGTATCCTACATTATAAGTGGCCCGTAACTTGCAATTGATGGGTACTTGTTTTTCTCTTTCCCTCTTCCCTGCATTCGTTGAATTGCAAATTTTGAAGAACAAGTTTCAGACGGTATTGGTGACATGAAGTATTAGTGCTAGATTTTATTATTATTATTTCTTGTAGCTTGTTTGAACAATATTGTATTTTGAGACTTGGATTTATTCTTGTATTTGGGTAATGTGACCCAAGATATTTGTTTTATTCAGATCATGACTATTTGAGATTTATATATTTGGTTTCAAGTCTTCTTATTGGTATTTTGGTTCATATGTGATTGTTGGTTGATACTTTTGCTTCCAACTCTAATGATTTTTGTGAATGTTATAAAGATTGTTGAACAGCTTATGGATGATGAAAATCATTCGCTGGGCTTTTGTCTCGTATCCGTATTCCGTATTCTTTTTGGGAAGCGGGGCGTGACAGAATTATTTTTGTTGCATTTAAATTTTATTGATTGTTAACATATTAATTTTAACCGAGTTAAAGTATCCATGTGGTCTTGTTCTTTTTCAAAACAAGAATCTTCAGAAGTTGAATATATACTTTCTACTTCATATATAGAGGAAGTTGTATCACTCGGTATGTCATCAATAGTACCAAATTTGTACCGTATTGTTCTATATCCTCAATTATTATGGATTTTATAGGACATTCCTTTGCAAAGTGTCATTTGCTGCATTTGAAGCATTTGCAGCCTTTTCTAAATTTTTATTTTTTGATAAATTTCTTGGTTTTTTCCTGCATTTGAAGCATTTGCTGCATTTGAAGCATTTGAAGCATTTGCATTTGAATCTTGGTTTTTTCCTTCTATAGAAAGTTTTCGACTTATTTTTATATGTTTGTTTATATTCTGGGTTGCAACCGAATTGTAAATTTATATCTGTGTTATATTTAGAACAACAGGCATAACCTAGTTTAGAATGTCGAATTTTGTTATCAACTTGTTTATGAGCCTCAGCTTGCTCACAAATTTTTTTCATAGTATCCATAGAGGCCTTTTTAAGATTTCTTATCGATTGAGAATTACGTTCATTAGGCGCTGTTCCTAATAAATGATTGTATCGTTCTTTCATTAAATTATTCCATGGATAAGGGATCTTAGCACAGTTGCCTTTCATCCAGAATATTTTTTGTTCCGTCGTTCCGAGATGGAATATAAGACCTATATATTTGGAAACAAATTCTTCTAACATACATATGTCACATAACTGTATTTTCATGAGTTGATTCTCATATTCATGTTCTGTTTTTAGTGTTTCTCCAGTGAGATCTGCAGTTAATATATCAACTAACTCTGTTAGAGCTTCTGCATCAGTCATTTTTCTTATGTTTACCATTACTGGTTTATTGGTATTTTCTAAACTAGTTAACTAGCATAGGGCATCTCCTTCCCAATAGCTAGTAGCAAAATGTAGAAAATCCGATATAGACATAACTGGTAAAATATGAACAGTTCCGATCATTTTTTGTAACCAGTTTGCTAAATATTTTTTTATTTGTTTATGAGGAACATGGTCTATATTTAAAGTTAACCCATGATTATTGGTAGTAATTGATTTAGATAGGTTTCATGAAGAATGATGTTGAAGCCAATCTGTCCTAGTACCGAATCGTGTGATTTCGGGAGTGACTGGATTGTTTTCAGCTATTACTTTGTCATGATGAACAAATGATTCTGCTGGTGGGGATGGAATTGGTTGTTGCTCAGTTTGTTGAGGAATATAATCGGGTAGTCCAGTTAATTGTGGAATATTGGGTGTTGTATTTGTACGTATTGCGTACTTTTGTTTGTCTGATGTGTCAGACATGGAATCTAGAAGTTCATCTTGTTAAGAGGTTTTATCCGAGTCAGTATCTGACTCTTCTTCTTGGTGTTTGTACATCCAATAGTTTATAGAAGATGCATATTTTTCATAATACATATAAACGTCTATACTTTCTATTTCTCCAGTTAGTTCTGTTTCTTGTAGATGGAGAAAAGCTTCGTAATAGATTTTATCTAACTCATCTATGTTTATTTTATTTTTTTCTTGAGAGGAAAATTTAACCATGTTTATTTTTGTTCTACATAAGCAAGATAATTGAAAATCCTTATTTTGTAGTTTAGGTTGAGGTACCCAATTAGCTTTTAATATTTTTACCTCTTCTTTTATATCTTGTAGTAAATCAACCATGTAGTTAAATATTCCCGTGTTTAAAGATCCATGAGTAGGTACATGAACAAAGTGTTCGTAGTGATCTTTCTTAAGTCCTGAGAACATTGTTGTTGTTCATCAATTATAATAGGGTTATTAATAGCTTCATTTATTTTGAGAATGGTTGAACATATTCTATTTTTATTCTTATCCTTTTTATGATTAAATTGTAATCTTCTTTAGCTATCTTACTTTAAAGTTCATACACCTTATGTAGAAAGCGAAATAAGGTTGTGCTCTCTCTCTGTGTAGCAAATAGTATAAGCTTGTGCTATCAACCTTCATTGGGTGTGTGGTCAGCTAGAGCTGATGATATTTCGAGGCTTAACCCTACTATAAAGCCACTGTTAGGGGTACTATATGCTGCAGAGAATAAGGTCAAAGAGGACGGGATACCAAATTGCAAATTGGAGCAGGGTGCACACAAATAAAGAAGAAAGAGGAATGGAAACTCAAAAGTTCACAAAAGAAACAATTACAAACTTCAATGTCTATACAATGACCTTCGGGTCTCTATTTATCACAAGATAGAGGGGCTTTGCGGGTCTTCTGAAGTAGTGGAGGCTGAGCAGGTAGGATAAGATGGAATCTTTGAGTGGACAGTGAGTTGTCTTTCAAAAGAATATATCATTATGTTGTTATGAATATCAGGTATTTGGACTTGTAGGCCAACTACCTTATGGGATGGGTTGTGGGACATTGTCTACCCATAAAATCATTAAAAGCATTCCTTTTTTATCTAGTAGAGTGCGAAATTGTTGTTGAATGAATACTTCTTGTAAAAGGCTAGCTTCTGCTCCTACATGTATCGTAAATTCTTGTATGTTTTGAATACATATTGTAAGGGGTATATAAATATGTAATTGTGCTTGTTTTTTCAGATCAGTAGTTTGAATCATTGTTTCTATCTCCAGTAAGCATTATTGTTTAAAAGCACAAGTCTTGAAAATAGAGACTATATCATAGAACAAGGAGATCCTTTAGGATTACTCATCATACAAAAATATGAGGACCTACCTATAATAAAAGAAGAGAATTATCAAAGTCCTAATAAATATCCAACTCAAAGTTCTAGCTCACGAAGCAAAGAACAAGAAACTTATTTTGAATACAAAATTTATATGGATTCTATTAGTACAAGTAATGAAATCCTAATAAATATCCAACTCAAAGTTCAAGCTCACGAAGCAAAGAACAAGAAACTCCTGGTTAACACCTATCCATTACATTCATCTAATAAATTTGAAATCCTGATAGGCTGTTACAGGAACCCGAGGAATGAGTCTGATTGTCAAGTTGGAGGTAATGTTTATTGAAAAGTTGGATTTTCGAGCTTCTGTGGATGCTACTGCTTTCGTTGTCTCTTTGGAGACTGGAGCCTTGCTCTATGGAGCTTCTTTTTTAAAGTTCATACACCTTATGTAGAAAACAAAATAAAGTTGTGCGCTCTCTCTCTGTAGCAAACAGTATAAGCTTGTGGTATAAAACCTCGTTGGGTGTGTGGTCAGCTAGAGCTGATGATATTTCGAGGATCTTTGGCTTCCCATTATACACCCGCAGCCCAGTGTGGTGACAATCTCATCACTTTAATTCGAGCGAGGACATCAACAGGTACGAGTGATGTAACAGCAAGGTGGCAATGAAAATGTAGTAACAATAGAAACTACATAGCAAGAGCAACTGCACACCACAACCACAACAGCACAGAGTAAAGGATAGCAGCACAGCAAGAGACGACCAGCAATGCAGCAACTCGGCAGCGAGCATTCGAGGTGATACTTCGGGAAACAATGGCAGTAAGGGAAGATGGTTGCAGGGTTGCTATTGGTGAGGAACTGTAGCGGGGAGGAGATGATGGCATTAAGGAGAGGTCAAGGTGCTATTGTCAGTTGGGGATAGCAAGGAGGAGTAGCAGCTTCGGAGGCTTGGGTGCTGTTTGGGTGAAAAGGTGGCAGTGGTGGTGGGAGGAGGTGGTGCAAATTGCAATGTAGAAGGCAGCAATGCAGGTGGCAGTCAGGGCTGACTTATGAGGCTGACGGAGTGAAGGGGCAGCACGGGAGCTCGACGGTGGTGCGATAGAGGACAAGAAGAGGATTTTGGCCAGCGGTTGTTAGCAGTCGGGTTGTGAAGGTGGTGATGGGTTTCCGGTGAGGAGGGCTTGTTGTTGGTCGGCGAGAGTGCAGCAATGGAGGTGCGGTGACTTCAGGAGCGTTGGGTGATGGAGCTGTGGTGCTGCGGGGTGGAGATGAGGTAGAGGAGTGCAGTCAGGTGGTTGCGGCGATGAGGAGGGGTGCAGTCGGGGTAAGGCATTGGTCGTCGAGGTGCGAGGAAGAAGATGAGAGAGCGACAATGGCAGTCGGGTGGTGCTTCGGGATGTTGCACTGGTGATGAAGAGAACACTGATGGTGAGGGTGAGGTGGAGAAGGATGTAGGAGAGAGGGACAGTAGATCATCAAGTTTATGGGTTTTGGGAGAGAGAGAAGTTGGTGGTTGATGGAGTAAAGAAGAAGAGATTAGTTTACGGTAATTAATTTGGGTTAGATTTAATTAAGTAGTTATATAGGCAGTGGGTTTATGGGCTTGGGTTTTCAGGATGTGGCTTGGATTGGTCTCAACAATTAAATAATCATATAATTAGAAGATTAACATGGTAATATAGGCAGCAATGTGTTAGGATATGGGCTTGGGTTGAGAGATTGATTTAGAACAATAACTAAATAGTGAACATTGATTAAATAGTCAAATATCAATAAGAACATAAAAGAGTGGACAAGGATTCCTTATTCTAACAAAATGACCGAACATCCCAATGAATGCAATTGTATTTAAAAAGAATAAAAATATTTATAGAAAATCGAAATACAAGAATACGGAAGAGAAAAAGAAAAATGAAATCCGTACAATCAGAAATCGTGGTTACAAGAACCTTCCCTTGGCGTTTGAGCTGCTAGAAATGAACAACTGAATTTTCTTCTTCTTCATCCACTACAATAGGTTGCCTAAGTACGAGGGCAGGGACATCATAGATCTGTGCTTCGAGAGTCCACATCACCGTATGCTTGAAAGTGAGAGAATTTGGAATTTGGGTGATGTCCTTGACCTCGATCAGGACCAAAGCTTGGTCCTATGTCTCTACCTCTTCCATCTCCTTGCTCATTGTGACAAGCTTTACAAAGGGCTTCAAGAGAGGCTCCAGTGAGACCCGATTCCACATGTGGAAGGGGAGAATGGGAATGTTGATCCAAATGTAGCTCTGCTTGGGCTTCAATTTTGCCCCATAGTCGATTGACCATTGAGTGAAGGTCATTGTGAACCCCGAGAAGTGGAATAAGCCCCCTGCAACCACCTTGTCTATACTCTCTGCCGTGGGAATTGGACGTGACACTCCATGCCCAACCTTCTTAAGCCTCCACCACCAACCCTAGCCCTCACATTCAAAGTTTTAGGCACACTCTACATCCTTCATCTCCAACAAGAACTTAGGGTTTATCAGGTGAAGGAAGGTGCTTGCATGCAACGCGGGAGTTTCTCTGCCAAGTGTGAGTTGTGTATCACTTCAACTTTGAGATTTTCCCGGCGATTGAACATCGGGAATTCCCTAACCTTGTGGTCGAATTTTTTGCATTTAAAACATTGGAAGTCGTACTTCTTACATAATGCCTATAAGCGACTGCCCTCTCCACATTTCATACATCTTACTTCCATTCTCTTTGTGGTTTTAGGGTTTGAGTTTGGGTTTTCATGGTAAAGATTGATTTGGGGTTGGGTTAGAAATATGGCTTTGGTTTTGGTTTGGGAAGATGAAGTGACTATGGGAACAAGTTTTAGTTTTGGTGTTGGATTTAGGGTTGGTGGGGAATGTGAAGGGGAATAAAGTGGTGATGGTGACTGAGAGGCTAGTGTGTAACGTCCCGGATCCCCGTTACAGGATATCCATGACATCACCAGAATCTTTTCCTTCAAATGCATCTTAACACAGTAAATAACACGGAAATTTAAGAAACTTTTATTGCCAAAAAGAATCAATGCATCAATAATTACAACTCTTATCTTGTCCTTTTACAAGGAATACAAATTACATAAACTCATTACAACTGATTACAAAAATATTCAAACTCTTCTTGTGAAGCCATCGGCTGTCATGCAGATTGGTAGTCGATTGGTTACTGCCAAAAATTTAGCTGAATGGTCTATCTGCCTCCCTAGGACTTCCCCCTCGACTTGTGCTTTCTGCTGCGCGACTCTGATATCTCTGCACCTGCTCGAATGGTGGGCATGCACACTGCCGCTCCACTTGGATGCTCTGCTGATTTGGCTCTCCTGTCCTCTTGACCTGGTATCCAGTACCTAATTAAGTGGGCAAGTCAATAATTCTACTAACGCAATGCTAATAAGAAAATAGCGATCTCCAACTATCACACCCACAATTCATCTTGAATGGAAAAGAAACGTGCATCCTAATTTTCTATTGTTCGTTTATGTCATGACTTGAAGTCTAATACAAAACATAGAGTACAGAACAGATGCACTTAATCTAATGTTAGCAAGACTCTGGACACACATACATCCCATACTACATGTGCCTCAGATCAAGTCATTTCTCCAGTTTCAGGGATTTGAACCCTCGCTATGCAATGCATTCTATTATTGTACACTTCCTGTTCCTGATAGTAGAGCGCGGCTGAGGAGGTTGCAGATTAATCGGTCTCATCCATTCTACAGTCACTTAGTGGTGTCTCTGTTTGCCACTAGTGCCCGGCATCCGGACCCCACTCAAAAGTCGTGACGAACCTACAAATACACTACAGTATATCCATTATGCAGAAGATCTAATATGATCCGTTCGTGTCTACCACATAGAACATGACGGCCTCGAAGATCTAAAACCCCCTATCCGCTAGGAAATCCACAACCCGTTCTTAACACGGTACTTCAGGAATCAACAGTGCAAGATATGTACTGCAACGCGTATCCCTAATGACGGGAAGAGACAGTCTCATGGTCATCACCACCTAGTGCCAACTCTTAGAACGAATCGGATTATAAGGAATCATCCCTAACACCAATTAGGTCTTCAATCGAAACACAAATAAGGAAACCTAATCAATGCAGTTTACTGAAAACATGTTGTCACTCAAATCATACACGGTGTTGAACAATCAATGCCGAGCCTGACTGGTCTGTCAGAATAACAATCATCACGGGAATCACATTCACTGATTCCCAATACCTTCACAGGTTAGCGACCAAATAATCTCGGCCGGTGACCTTCAGCGAGTAGTCCAACGGCGCCCCAATGATGCAATATAATTCAAATGAAGGTAAGCACACACATAATTACAAATTTCTGACCATTGACAGACTCAGGCATTCAGACACCAATCACAACCCGACCAGAGCTATAACCCAACTTACTCATGTCCACCGTGAGTACTAAGCACATGAACTTGTCTAAGTTTCAGATGAAATGCTAAAAATATCGTTTGAAACTCAATAGCTCATGATCATCACACTGTGATATGCAGAGGGTTGCTCATCAATTGTCTGATAGAATAGCTCAAGAAATAGCAGTAGTTGTAACTCAAGCTACGCTTATCGGAATCCAACACAATCAGACTTCCTAGAAGGGTAGGGAGATCTACTGCAATCCCCTAGTGGACGACTCTCACAATTCTTTAAAGAACTCAAGTCCCCGAGCTAAACTTAAGCTCGAAGTCAAACTAAACAACAGGTTGCTAAACATGGAACGTCCATAACTTCCAGCACACAAGTCGAAATTGCCTGATACTACCCATTCTGGAAAGATAAGATCCTAGTTTACAACTCTCTAGTTAACCATTTCCTCAAATTCGATCATCTTGACACCATAAAACCTCATACACTCTCAACTTGTACGTTCATTCATGCACTCGCTGCACCTTTCCAACATCATAAAAATTTGTTCGCTCATCAGAATTACTCGATTCCGGGTTCTATGGAAAGGTGGGAGTGTATACTACAACTTCTTAGTTGAATACATCCCCAGATTCCATCACTAAAGTCCTCAAAAACCCAAAACTCCATCAGGTGCACAAACAGGGGGAAATTGATTTTTCAATAAACAGAGCATCGACTAGACTGGATCTGCCCTAGTCTTCGGAAAATTATAACTCTCAACCTACAATCTGGAATTACAAAATTCCAGATGGTTTAGAAAGCTATGACTTCCTACTACAAATCTTTAGTTGGTCAATTTCCCAAATTCTTAACAAATAATTCTAGAATTTCCCATCTTCACAGACTAGTCGATTTGCACTAGGCTGAACCTAGTTCTGTTTGAAATTCAATAACAAATCAACCTTAAGTCCAAAGTTCATGAAATTTGAGATTCTTAATCCACACATATACCATTCCATTGTGTCCAAAATTTGTATTTAGACTCATATCACACAATGAGTTATGACTCCTCAAACATAGCATAATTTTTAGCTGCTCTTTCAACAGGAGTCTTTGCCACGGTATACGGTTTATTTTTGAAACCTCATCAAATAATATCTAAGAATTCTAAAATTTGAGAATCATCAAATAGACTCATACCAAAAGTTAATCCGAAAATTTCACAGCAATATCATAGACAAACAAGGAGTTATGGTCATGTGAACCTCGTTCAAAACAACAGTCAGCTTCAGTTCCACTATCCAGACCAGTCACCTTCTGCAATTTCTTTGAGGTATCAAACGACCTCAAAAAATTATGAAATTTAAGACTATAGTTGTAGACGCATACAAGAGTGTCCACAAAAATTTTCAGCTCAAGATACCCAGGCTACACTGAGATACAAAATCAGAAATACACATCCAGCAGCAATTTCGGCTGCTTACTGTCCGAGATTGAGTCCTATGTTTGGGCTATCAAATTGCTTCCAAATATTATAAAAAATTCATGGATGCTCTACATACATCGAAGAACAATTTTTCAAAAATTTTGAGCCCCAAATTTCGAACCGTTTGGGAGCAAGAAATTTCCAAACTCACCCTCACAAGCAAGCTTCTTAACAAAAACTTATAAAAATGAGTTGTTCTTACCATACAACTATCTTTTATTAGCATTCCACTTATCATACATGATAATCAAAATTCTCCAAACACTACCACAAGCTAAGAATTCACATACACATCAAGAAAATAAATTTAGAGTTGAGCGAGATCACCCACTTGCAGTTTGCAAGAAAACTCCTCCTTGTAGCTTGTTTGCTCCTTCCTCTTCAAGCTTGCACCCTTGCTCTTGTAGAAGCTCCACAACTCCTACTACACTTCTTCTTCTCCACTACCAATTCTCTACTACAAAAAAAAACCTCTCTTTTATTTTCTTCTCCTTCCTTTTTTTTTGAACAAGGAATGACATGAAGAAGTTTAGAAGAAGAGTGAATGGAGTGGGAGAAAAATGGAATGAGTTAAGATGGGGGGGGGGGGGTTATATGTGGCCGGCCAAGGCTAGGGGGGAGTGAGGTGGATGGTTGGGATGGGGTGGAAGAAATGGATGGTTGGATGAGGTGCCAACACCACAAGTAGAAGCTTCTTGGAATTTTCCAAGAAACTTCTCATTCTTCATAAGTCAACATACACATGGTGATTTATTTCCACCATTGGATCTTCATCAAGATCCAAGTCATGATCATATGATGCTAGGATTCCTAACCCTAGGTCACCATACCCTAGGTTACCATACCTTTAACCTTAACCTTAGTGTATGAATACAATCCATATTCAATTCAAACATCATCTTTAGTTTAAAATGACCAATATATATAATTTAAAATCTATAAAAAAATATGTTTTATAGAAAATATAATTTTCTCCCGAAAATTGTCTGGTAAAAAACAATCGAGACAATCCATAGTTCAATTGAGAAGATTTCCTGAGTTTACCTTATCGGGTTCAGAATAGCTCATATGTCTGAAATCTCTCAATTAAAACTGATGATTATTAGAAAATGTGTAATCGTGTGCAATACTCAGACGTGTATGGATTACTATGCAAAAATAGCCATATGCTATTTTGCGGGATATTACATAGCGTGGAGTGAGAATCACCTGGGTGAGAGGCTGGCATGGAGTGAGAATCACCTGGGCAAAAGATTTTCTTTTCTCCCAAGTGACCTACTCTCCCTTCTCCCTACAAACCGTTAGGCCTTTAGCGGAATTCTTATTAGGCTATTCCAGCGTTTTTAAACGCCGCTATAGCACGTAGCGGCGCTTCGGGAAACACAACAAGGAGCGCGTTGTAGCGAGCGTCGGGACAGACATAGGGTCTATAGCGGCTATAGATCCGTCTATACCGGCGTTTTTTATAAAACGTCGGGATAGAGCATTTATTATAAAAAAAAAGGGGAAAACTACATATCCCTGCGTTTTTTACCCAAAATGCCAGTATAGGTTATTGTTTTTTTTTAAACACCCTGTCCCGGCATTTTTGGCCAAAAACGCTAGGATAGGATATTAATTTTTTTTTTAAATTTTATTTTTATTTTATAGAATCTCATATTTAGTCCCAATATAACATTTCTTTCACCTTCATCTATAATCATTCAAACCAATAACCAATATTTTTTCACCTTCAACAAAAAATTTCTTGAATTACAACTAACACCAATAAGGCAATAACCAAAATTAAATTATGAATTATAACTAAGTTATGAATTGTAACCATCAATCAATACCCTGAAGTAACTCTTTTGCAAATGGCAATATGCCCAATATAATCTCAGCTCCAGTATTATCAAAAAAAACGACTGCCTGCAATAAAGTAGAAAAACAAAGAATAAGTTCAAAGAGCAATCCATAAACAGATTGGCATATTGGCATTAGTAAGATGTCTACACCACATTACGAGTGAGAGAGAGAGAGAGAGAGACTCTGGAAGAATGATCATTTTATTAACCTACAGACTTCGCCAGCCAAGGGGTTGCACAAAACTAGGATCTATGCATAAAACGAATCCTAACAATGGAGGAAAAGGAGTTAGTGACTGACCCTGAAGATATAGAATAAAGACTTTGTTGTTGTTATATAAACTGCGAACTTACAAATATTTATAATTAAAAACTTCCAACCGACCAGCTGGTAACTACATGTATGCATAGAGAGTTAAGTCTAAGTTTCTAAGATACAGGACTACAAAATATATAGGCAAGCCCGGCAGTTCAACCCCGGCGTTTGGCAAGAGTGCCAGCGGGTTGTGAAGAAACCCCGGCGTTTCTTAAAAAATGTCGGGCAATGATCAGTGGAAAACCCCCTTCCCCGTCCTACAATTTCCCCTTTCCCTCTTTATTTTTTTCCTTTCGCGCCGAAACCCTAAAATGATCAGTCAAAACCCCCTTTCCCCTTCCTAAAATGATCAGTCTCCATCTATCACTTTTTCCCTTTCGCCCTAAAATCTCCACTTTCCCAAAACCCCAAAAAAGCTCCTTTCTCCACCCCAAATTCGATCTCGTTCTTTCATCAATGGCGTCGTATGATTCCGACCCCCAAACTGGCGGTAAATTCCGGAAGCTCCTTTTCCGGAGAACCCCCGCTGCCACTCCCTACGATCGCCCCCAAACCACTCTCCGAACCCCAACCCAAACCCTAACCCTAATTCCATTTCTGGTAACAATGGCTGGCTTTCCAAGATCGTTGTCAATCCCGCTTCTAGAATCTTGGCTTGGAGCGCTTCCAGAATCTTCTCTTCTTCCTCTGAGAAGCGGCTCGGCGTGCCGCCGCCTCAACCCCCTTCAGGTTAGCCGGTACTTGTTATTATTAGGTTTGTCCCGAATTATAGGGTTTCGTTTTCTAAGTAGATTAAATGAAGGAATATGGAAAAAATAATCATAAAAGGTTGGATTTTTATAAGAAGAGGTCACCTTGGTACTTGAAAAATTTGCGCAAAATTAAGTTCTTCAGAAATTTTGAAAGATAAGGAACAGTGCCAAAAAGATGGGAAGCTTTGGTTTTGCATCAAGAAATTTTTGGGAAAAAGGGAATAACAATGAAAAGATAGGATATTTTTTGTTTTATACCAAGGCTTTAGTCGTAGATAGATATAAAAAAGTGGTTTTGTGTATTGGATTGTTGATATTGGGTGATTTATACAGATATGAGAGTCAAATTCAGACAAATACTTAGGGCACTAATTGTATTTTGTGTATTAGATGTTAGTCTCTATTTCTGATATCTGCTGACTATCTTTTTTCTGTATAATATGATTTAGGAAGTGCACATGGAAGACATTACATGAAAGAAGCACTGGTTCTAACGCCGCCTATTTTGTTAAATAAGGGGCAGAATACAATTTCATTATTGAGTGTCATGGTTGGATCACCGGTAGAGATCTTGCTTCCTATTATAGTTATATATATATATGGTGTTTAAGCAAGTATCATATGAATTGAATTATTATGATCATGTAGCCTAGTATACGAAACTAGAATTACCTTGAACTTGAATCATATCAGTTTCACATATGCTACTCTAGACATTTGTCGTGCATATACATTGATCTTTCATTCACTTCATTAATTTATCTGACTTATTTAAACCATGCTTTGAAGGATAATGGGGCATACTTAGAGAGAAGGGTTGCTGGTCTCCATCATGTGAAGATTGTTAACAAGAGAAATCAACAAGTGGATCTTAGTTACCATCAATGGGGATACCAGGTTGGGGAGGTCTTTAGCTATATATTTTAGTAGTTAATTTGCAAGAAATTTTGGTGATTCCTACAGGAGGAAACCTTAGCATTATTGATTTTTCTTTGATTGTAGGTTTGTTTGATCGGGTTCCGAAGAAACAAACTGGGAAGCAATTTTGATTGATTTCTATATGAAGCTCACTTGCTTACCTACTGTATTTCTTGTACAGGTTAAATCTAACAAAAGATATGCATGTTCTTCTAAGTGGATAGTTAAGGTATAATTTAGGTTTTGTATATTTTTGCATGAGTGTATATAATTGTTGCATATCTCCAAATTACACTATGGGACTGTAACTAAGTTACAGTTATAGTGAATCATGAAACAATCACTCCTGAATTTGTAGTAGGTGTCTTAGTTAAAAAGGCATTGAACATGCCCATCTCTTTAATTAACACCTTACTGCTTTTAGTTCTTATAATCAGTTCAATTCTAACTCTACTCTTAATTCTTCTCAAAATAGTTATTTTACTAGTCTGAGATTTGTGCTTTTTGTTAATGCGATAGAGGTTATATGTACTTTCTTCCGTATTTGTATATTATACTTTAAGTTAATGTGCTCTGAAATACAATCATTTCTTTGCAGCCTCATCTAGTTCTTGGTTTGATATCTCAAATTATAAAGGTACATCCAGTAACTTGTTCCCTTAAATTGCTAATATATACGAAAGTAAAAAACTAAGAAACGATTTTTACTGCTTTATATTATTGCACTGTGATGATCATGGAGTTAGGTTGTGCTTAGCACTGCTTTATATTACTGCTTTATATTATTGCACTGTGATGATCATGGAGTTAGATTTTTACTGCTTTATATTATTAGTGCATGTTTGAGGTTTTCAGCATTTGGGGCAGCTCATGCTGAATCTCCGCAGGGAAATAGTAGTAAAAATGATGACTATAAATTCGTTTCGATGTTATGTAACCAACGATTAATTTATTGAATAAATTAATGACTTAGATATACTACAATGCTTATGCTCATTATACTACTTTTAATCTTATGAGGGTGCAGGTATTGTGCATGTGTCTTTTCTTAAATTTTTACTTTATTAATGAACAAATTCACTGGTGATTTGTGGTTAGTTGCAGTGAAGGATGAAACTTGTGCTTGACATTTGTGCGTGCATGCGTGAGTGTGTGTATCCTTGTGTCTTTTTTGTAATTTATTAATGAAAATTTCAGTTTTTGGTGATTTATTTTATGATTAGTTGCATTGAAGGATGATTTTTGTGTTTGGCAATTAAGTGTGCATGTGTGCGTGTGTGAGAGAATACGAACATGTAAATTAAAATAGTAGCATACAATTCTAAGGATTTTTAGCACTTATTTGGCCACTTCATTTACAAATTTTAAATGCTTAGACACGATAATTTTCTTTTTACTTATTTTAATTGTGAACTGATTGTTATAATTTCATGAATTGCAGGAGGAGCTTGACAAAAAGAGGCTTCAACAGGTACACATTTTTTTTATTTATCATTTTCCCCATGTTATGTATTTGGGTCCATTTCATCTTGTGCAGCAGATCTTTTCATATAGATATCTTATGTTAGCAAATTGCTTGGTTCGAACATATTTTTATTTGCCATGCATTACTTTTTTCCTCCCTTCGTATTCTTCTTTCTGTGTCAGTATCTGATCTCTGTAATCGGATTCTATTTTTATTTGCCATGCTTATGCTTATTCTGATGTAGGCAAGCTGGAAGCATGTATAAGAATGTGAAGAAGAAGATTGAGAGGGGAGTTGCCTTCCCTACTTGTGTCTCTGTTAACAACATTGTGAACCATTACTCACCGTTGGCAAGCGACGAGACTGTATTGGAAGCCAATGATATTGTCAAAATGTAAGCATTCTGACTGTTTGGTTTTCAAAAAAAAGCTTTAATTGTCTTTTACAATTTGTTTGGAAATTTTCATTGCAGCGATATGGGGTGTCACATAGATATCTATCGATCCTTACTGTTGACGATTTAATCGAAAGTGGAAAGTGGAAAGTGGATTGAAAACCCTAGTTGCTCATTATTTATTTCAGCACTTCCTTGAGAGAAGATTCAACTTTTAAAAAATGAATCTGTTAGTTTTGTGCTTCTTGTAATCAGAAGGTAAGATTCGATTCAGGAAAGTTCAAATCCTAATATCCCTTTATAATTTCACATTTTTGTTTCCGTGATTTAAGCTTGATGTAATTTATCAACTATTTATTGGTATTTATGGACTGATAACAGTTTATATGAATGATGCCGATAACAGTGCATGCATTGAGAATTCCAATTTCTAGTTCCAGTAGTCACCTCATCTTTATTCGATGTGTTACTTGTCATTGATGTTCCTGTACATTTGGCTGTTTAGGTGGTTGCTGTTGCGTCTCTACCGAAAGAGATTGTCGCAGGGTTGCAGCCGAAAAGAAACAACTCGATCCGCGGGCTCTTGCTACAATCTGGATGGGTGGTCGAGAAACTAGAGGATGATTCTTGCATGGTCACTTATGTTGTTCAGGTAATACCCCCCTCCTCTCCCAATTCCCAACAATAATTTACAAGAGAATTTGAAGGCTGATATATTGCTATTGTTAAAATTTTGACAGTTAGATCCTGCTGGATGGTTGCCAAGGTGTTTTGTGAATAGACACAACTCAAAGTTGGTCATGATCATCCACAACCTGAAGAAATTAGCTCAAGCAGTCAAGCTTGTCCACAAATAGTGGAATATGAAGCAAAAATGTAGTACATGTGTAGATTATATTAGAGTGTATATGTACAGTATTGAGGATGAACTTTCTAATTTAGTAAATAAATTTGTTGCTCTAGAAATCTGAGTACTGCAATATTCAAGGAAAAGATTATAATGCACATTTTCATATGACCTTTACCTTCTAGCATGATCTTCTTGAAATGTGGGTGTCATTGGCCTGCTCCTCTTCTTTATGCAAAATGTAGTTGTAATTGGAGCTCGGGATAGATAAATGAAATAAAATTTTTAAAAAATAATAATAATAAAATTATTAAAAAAAAAAAAAACACCAACCCCGGCGTTTTCAAACGCCGGGATAGATTTTTAATAGGAAAAAAAATTAAATAATAAAAACAACTTACCCCGGCATTTACCGGCGCCGGGGTATCCTTATAACATAGCCCGGCGTTCGGAAACGCCGGGGAAAGTCTTCCGCAAGCCCGGCGGGGGAAAGCACGGCGCTTGCGGCGGCGCTTTCCGAAGTGCCGGGGGGGGTCAACCCCGGCGTTTTTAAACGCTGGGGATTGACAAACAAAACGCCGGGGAAAGCCTTCTTGTTTGTAGTGAGCTTTGTTGTTGCTGTTGTTGTTTCTGCGGCCGTTGTTATCTTAGAAGCTACAAGATGAGAACTTAAGCAGTATTTACATATAGCAATTTTCTAGCGACCAGCTGATACCTTCATCTATATATGTAGAAGAGTAATATCTGCGATAAGTTTTCCAAGATAATTTAAAACATTTAGACTCACGGCCTTCAGCAAAATAGTGAAACGTACTTAGTTACAACACAGTGAATACATTTTTCATGATTTGTGCCAATTTCGAAATATCAAATGATTTATTCTTTGCAGAACTTGTCTTGTGGAAAGGTTTAGAAAATCCACATCCCCCGCCGCCCCCCCCCCCCCCCCCCCCCCTAGTCATAGGTTAAATGATATCACTTCCAGACTTACAGTTTAATGGTAGCTCCTATTCTAACTCCATGTGCTTAAATTAACAATTTTAGAACCAGATGAATACTCCATGTGCTTAAATTAACAATTTTAGAACCAGATGAATATTATTTACTTGAGGAAATAATGAAATGTAGAGAACTGCACAAGATACAACATCATTTGCATTTGAAATTCAGTTAAGATGTGTTAGGATATAATCAATATTTGGAACATCTTACATGCATCACTGAACTCTACAGAAAAGTTGATGTATGGACAAAAAACAAATACCTTTTTCCATGACTTCTTTATCCACTTCATTTTAAAAGTGTCCAGTTCGTCAATTACCCAAGGTCGAGAGACAAGATTTTGACAACTAGCCAGAAAGGACATTCCATCCCTTACAAAAACTTCTGCAAGCTAAAAGTAACAATAAGAATAAAATAGAACTTCTCAGATGTCATAACATTTAAAATGAAGACTTCATTATCTATATAATAAAACACAGAAAACTTTTAAGTGGCTCTCCTCCAATCCCATCAAAATCAAAGGTCCAAATCTAACATCACAAAACACTTCATTATCAATATAATAAAACACAGAAAAACTTTTAAGTGGCTCTCCTTCAATCCCCTCAAAATCAAAGGCCCAAATCTAACATCACAAAACCCCTTCCCCCCCCCCCCCCCCCCCCCCCCCCCCCCCTCAAAAAAAAAAAAAAAAAAAAAAAAAATTCAAACCCCAAAACTCAAATTCAAATCCCAAAAAAATAAAAATAAAAATAACTCATTTATTGATTTAACTATTTCCCTCTCTCTCTCTCTATCTTCTCTCTCTATTTACTCAGAAATTTAGATTTTTAGATTTCAGGTTTGTAAATTTTCAGATTTTTTTTGTTTTTTTTATTGTTCATGTTACATTGAAAATAACAAATATCTCTTCAATAGTTAGATTTCATCATTTTTCAGCCTCAAAATTCTAAGAAGTTGGATTTTATACCTTCATTTATAATTATTTTTCAACATATACTAATGGAAATATGGACTTATATTTACAACTAATTATTGTCATACTATTCAAACTTGAGCTACATAATTGTTGTTTTACTGTTTACAAGGCTTTTCATATGTTGTATTGTTCCGAAGACGTGCCGTAGGCACATGCCCACGGGCAAATCTAGTGCAACCATAATTTTGGATTATGAACATTTTCATATTTACTCATTGGCAAAAAAGACTATTTGAATAGTGACTCTATTCATGAACCTTAAAAAAAACTGACAATAATAGGAGAACAATGCATGCAGAAAAATATTTGATTAAGGTAAATTTAATTCAAAGATCACACCAAATGTGAAGTTCCCAGCAATATAAAAATAAGAGCAACTATAATTCATCACATAGTATATTTATTTACTTGCATTATCAAGGTTTCTGCAGTAGATATGAAAAATAAAATCGAGAACCTATTATAATGGATGCAAATTTAATCAACAAAACTCAAGATTGGGCTATTTTATTATTTGATGAATTTATAGTATAGTTTGCGAAGGTCTCTCCTTGCATAGGTGATTCTAGTATACATCACCTGTTTTTTTTTTTGATGAAACGGATAGAGTCAAAAGACTCCAGCCTGGCAATCAATAAATAATAATAGTAATTACAAGAAGGGTTTTACCAGGAGTAAAACAAATAAAACGCACAAGAAAAGCACTAATACAGGAAAAGAGAATATAAATACAAAATCGAGCTAGTCTCGACACAAAAACAGCGACGCACGGCTTCAGCGGAGAGATAGTAGACATCACTTTTTTTTTTGATAAAAAGATGACCGAAGTCATCGCTTCATTAAAAAGATCTTAATGAAACAGGAAGACAAAACTACATCAGACCCGAAGGCCTCCAATATCCAAAAGCATCTAACGAAACAGGAAGAAAATACTACAACGGACTCGAAGTTCACAAGTATCCAAAAGCATCTAATTCGGGCAGAACAACCCGATCACCAATGAACAACAACAACATCCAAAAAGATACAGTAAAGAAGAGAGCTAGCTATCACATCCAGCCCACTTCTGGGAGCCCACTGTCCTAAGTGAACTCTCTGCCTGCCTGTAAACTACTCTGCCTCCTCTCCTGAGCGCATCTTCTTCCTTGATCGGCTGAGACCTGTCCAATCAAAGCGACAAATATAAATCTTTTGAATCAACGAGGAAAGAGACTGACGAACAGAATTGAAGCAAATTTCGTTGCGATCTAGCCATAGGTTCCATAGCACGGATGCTACCACAGTTTCCCACTCTACTCTATCCTCATTTGAAATCCTGTTTTTTCTAAGAACCCCCCAAACCTCTGAACTAGACCCCGGACAATGTGACACTCTGAGTGACCTACACACTTCCCCCTAGACCCATCTAGCTCTATGACAATGGAATAAAATATGGTTCGTATCCTCTTCGTCGATCAGGCAAGTACAACATATCCCGCTTTCCGTTATCCCCCGCTTTTTCAGATTAACTTTTGAAAGAATTGCGTCGTTCTCTACCAACCATAGGAAGACTTTCACCCTGTTTGGAGCTGAGGTACCCCAAATCACCTCTGTAATCTCGTTTCTAATACCGGCATCATTCAGCCTTTTGTAGAGAGAGGAAACTGAGAATTTTCCGTTGACCTCCAACGTCCATATTCTCTCATCTTCCAACAGTTGCGTGGACTCTCCCTCTGACCGAATGAAATTATTGACCTTTTGCAACTGATCGATCGCTGTCTGTTCAAGAATATCCTTGACCTCGAGTCTCAACCTGGAGTTCTTCCAAACATCTGAGACCAACGAATCTTTGTTGAGAGCTGCTTCTGCTGCTGCTGGAAAAAGACTCGAGAGTGAGTTGCAGCCGCACCACTTGTCTTTCCAGAATCTCGTTTTCTTGCCATCTTTAACCCTACATCGGGTGTTGCTGTGGTAAATATCTCCAGTCTTGAAAACCCCTTTCCAAAAGAAGGATTTCCTACTCCGGATGCTCTTCCCCCCGAATCTGAATTTCTTCCTTGTCCTATAATTAACAAGCGACTTACACCACCAATTGTTACGATGCACAGCCAGCTTCCACCACCACTTACTGAGAAGAGCCCTGTTCATATCTCTGAGATTAATGATACCCAATCCCCCGAACTCCTTCCTTTTGCAGACCCTCCCCCAGCTAACGAGATGAACCCTTTTCCCCCCCTCGTTGGTTCCTTTCCATAGAATCTCCTTCTTAATTTGTCTATCTGGTGAATTACCCATATCGGCAATTCGTAAATAGACATCAGATAAATGGGGATGCTATTGATAACTGCATTTAGCAAGATGATCCTACCTCCCAACGTAAGATATTACCCTTTCCATCCTGTAAGTCTTTTCTCTATCCTATCGATAAGCACTTGCCAATCTTCTTTAACAAATCTGACCGGTCTGATGGGGATCCCCAGATACTTGAGCGGAAACTCTCCCCTCTTGCATCCAAGCATCTGTTGAATCATGGGGATAGGGGTGGAGCAAAGCTCGCTAAGTTGAATTAACACAACTCTTGTTGAAATTGACCTTCATTCCGGACCAAGCCTCGAAACACTTCAAAACCGTTCCCATTGCAATGATATCCTCTTTAGCTGCCTTCCCGAACAATAGCGTATCGTCCGCATATTGTAAGATCGAGATAGGCTGTGAAAAGCCCCTGAGATGAATTCCAAAAGGATCCCTATCCTTGTTCCCATTGTCGATCATCTCTGACAGTCCGTCTGCTACAATTGCGAATAACAATGACGACAACGGATCGCCTTGACGAAGACCCCTCTTACATTTGATCTCTTTACCCTGTGCTCCGTTAACCAGAACGAACGATTTTCCACCTCTGATGCAGTGAAAGATCCACTTTCTCCACCTTTCCCCGAATCCTTTAAGTAGCAATGCTTCGTCCACCGAGTTCCATTCGACTGAATCGTAGGCCTTGTGAAAGTCCACTTTGAAAAGGAAGCCATCCGTGTTGTCTCTGTTCGCTCTATATACAATTTCGTGAGCCGAGGCAGCGCTATCTGATAAATCCCTTCCTTTAATGAATCCGCTCTGAGACTGGCTGATAATGTCATTGAGTAGTGGTCCCAATCTGTTGGCCAATACCTTGGAAATGATCTTAAAGGAACCGTTTAGTAGGCTGATAGGTCTGCAGTCCCCGACCTCTTTAACATCCGCCTGCTTAGGTATCAACACAATGTTTGCGTAGTTCAGTCTATCTAGATTTGTTTCTCCCTTGTAAAACTCCTCAACTATTCGCATGAAATCCCCTTTTATGATGCTCCAGAATAGCTGATAGAAAAAAAATCGAAAGTCCGTCTGGGCCAGGAGCTTTATCTAATCCGAGGCTATTGATAGCAGAGAGAACCTCTTCTTTCGTGAAAATGCCTTCAATATCCTTCGACCCGTCAAGCCTAGAATCCAGCCACATATTCTGAGTCACCGAGCACCTCTGCTCCTTTCTATTGCCCAATAGTTCCTTGTAATAATCATGAATATGCTGTTTAAATCTATCTTCATTCTCGCACCAACATCCATCCACCATAAGACCCGAGATATGATTCTTACGTCTTCTACCATTAGCTATCCTATGGAAAAATTTTGTGTTGGCGTCGCCTTCCTTCAACCACTGAAATCTTGAACGCTGCTTCCAATAATATTCCTCCATCTTCCCAAGGTTCAGAATGTCTTGTCTATTCCTCCGTTGCTCCTCTACTTCGGCCTCTAATAGATCTCTTTCTTCCTCTATGATATCTAACTGATCGATCCTCTCTCCTATCTCATCTTTGAGTCTCTGATTCTGTCCGAATTCCATCCTAGCCCAAGACTTCAATTTTGAACGTAATCTCCTGGTCTATTGAATCCAACATCCCACTGCCGAATCTAACGATGTCGAGGCACTCCAGCTTTCCTCAATTATCCTCTAACCCTTCGCTTAATGTCCACGACTTCTCGAATCTAAACTGGTATGCTGGCCTTCTCTCCCTTTCCCACAATCCAGAGCTAGGGGAGTGTGATCAGATGTAAATCTTATCAATGCTTTGACCTTGGTGAGTGGGAATTCGTCTTCCCATTCGAGAGAAACTAGGATTCTATCTAACTTCGCCAAAGTTGGAGCCGCTTGCATATTTGACCAAGTGAATTTCCTATTGGAGGATCAATTTCCACCAACTCTAGGTCATCTATCAAGGCATTAAATTGGTCCCTATCCCCCCTTGGAGCGCCTCTTCCTAGGTGCTCAAATTGGAACCTTGTAATGTTGAAATCTCCTCCCACGACCCACGGACCTTTACACATTCATCTAATGTTTCTAATCTCGCTCCAGAACTGGGTTCTTTTGACCGAGTCATATGGTCCGTATACTGTAGACACCGTATGAATTTTACTATCCGCACGTCTTCTGATAGTAATCGTAATCGAAAATTCTCCCGGAAGTTCGTCTAAAATCTCGAAGACCGTAGGGTCAATTCCTATAGCTATACCCCACTTGTTGATGAAAAGAAGAATCATTGTTTAACAGCGTACATTAAAAAGTACAGATTTTTGCAATTTTGCATGTTCATGAATCATGATACAGAACATATTTTAAAGGTTATAGACAGTTGACCATTAGGGAAGTGAAGAATTTCCCGTGTTGCATTTCACGTAATTTGCAAAAGAATCTCAGACGGTGTTTATACAGATTTATTCCAAATCTGACAAAATTTAGAAGGCTTATTGGGAAGATTATATACTATGCCTTTATTCATTTTCCGGTCCTCTTTTTCTGTTATTCAAGTATGTCAATGAGAGGAGAATTTTTAGGCACAAAAATTCTTATACTCTACCCAAGGTACCAGGTACATTAAAGGTTATATTCATATCAAACAGGTACTTGACATAAGCCTCTGTTATGATATGACCCAAATTGCTCTTAAGGCCCATTGGACTTAGTATCTTCATATATGTAACAATTAGAATCAAATGAATACAATCAACATTTTGCCATTCTCTCTCTCAATAACCGGCTGCCTCTCCTCTCTTCTCTTCTCTTCCTCATCTTCTCAAACCCTAATATCTCAACCCATTAAAAACCCTAACAAATTAGTATCAGAGCCAACACCAAAACCTCCACATCCCGATCCCTTCTCCTGATCCCTTCCGCCACCACCAAAACCCTTTTCCAATTCCACCGAACCGATTTCCAGCCACCATCCGCTGCTGATCTGATCTGATCTAATCACCATCCGCTGCTGATATCTTCCTCTGCTGGTCTGATTGTCGGGTTTCTCTTCGTCGGGTTTCTTGATCTTCGTCGTCGGGAGCACCGGAGGAGAAGGATATCAAGAAGAAGGTTTGTTTTTGGGTGATTTGAGTAATTTAATTTTTTGGGGGGAAAAATTTGGTGTTTTGTTGAATTGGGTTCAAGAAATTTGAATGGATATGTCGGGAAAATATGATATTGAGAAGTATGATGGGAAGACGAGTTTTGCATTATGGTAAATGCGTATGACAGCGATTTTGTCGAGCCAAGACGTTAAGGATGCCATTTTTGGTCGAGAAAAATTGATTGATGCGGTGGCGGATAAGAAATGGAGAGAGATGGATGATAAAGCGCTCTCTATTATCCAATTGTGTTTGAGCGATTCGACATTGTAAGAAGTCCTATTGGAGAAGACCGCTAAGGCTTTGTGGGAGAAGTTGGAGAACATTTACATGAAGAAGTCCCTCACCAATCGACTGTGGTTGAAATTGCGCCTCTACACTCTTCGCATGGTTGAAGGTACATCAATTTCCAATCATATTACGGAGTTTGCATCTATTTTGAATGACTTAAGTAAGATTGATGTTAAGGTGGAGGATGAGGATCAAGCCCTTTTGTTATTATGCTCATTGCCCGCGTCATACAAGACTTTTAGAGATATGTTGATTTATAGTAGAGATAAAATTTCTCTAGAGGATGTTAAGAGCAATTTGCAAGTCAAGTTGCACATTGATAGTGAAATGACCAATAATGAGAAATGGAACCAAGGTGTTGGTTTAGTTGTTGATCGAGGTAGGTTATGGGACCGAAACTCGAAAGATACAAGAACCCGTTCAAAGTCTAGGCACAAGAATCTGACGTGCAACTATTGTAAGAAGAAGGGACACATTAAGGCCGATTGTTTCAAGCTCAAAAATAAACAAAAGGCAGATAGTAAAGGTTCTTCGGAGGAGGAGGCCAATGTGGCCGAATGTGACATGGTTGATACTCTTTGTGTGATAGATACTAATGTTGATGATATACATTGTTGGGCGATGGATACGGGTGCTTCGTAACACATGACTCCGAATAGAGATTGGTTTGAGACTTATGAGCCTACAGATAGTAAGGTTCTCATGGGGAACAACAATATGTGTAAGGTTGCCGGAATTGGTTCGGTGATAATTAAGTTCCATGATGGAAAGGTCCGAAGGTTGACGGGTGTGAGGCATATACCCGATTTGTCTAAGAATTTGATTTCTTTGGGGTCTCTTGAAGAAAAGGGGTGTAAGTTCCAAAGTGAAGGTTGAGTCCTTAGAGTCTCTAAAGGGGCTCTCATAATCATGAAGGCGAAGAGAATTGGAACTCTTTATTTCTTACAAGGTTCCACGGTCATGGGCTCGGTCGCCATTGCACGTTCGGGTACTATATCGGATGAGGATACTACTAGGCTCTGGCATATGAGATTGGGGCATATGAGCGAGCGAGGAATGACTATTTTGAGCAAGAGAGGCATGTTGTGTGGCCAGTGCATGGGCAACTTTGAGTTTTGTGAGCATTGTGTATTTGGCAAGCATAAGAGGTTGAGATTCTCCACGGCCATTCATTCGAACAAGGGAACACTGGACTACATCCATTCGGATCTTTGAGGACCTTCTCATGAGCCTTCCAAAGGTAATGATTCTCGTTACATGCTTACTTTCATTAATGATTTCTCAAGGAAGGTTTGGGTTTATTTCTTGAAAGAGAAAATTGATGTGTTTCGCACCTTCAAAGAATGGAAGTCACTTTTGGAGAACCAAACGGGAAGAAAAGTTAACAGGTTGAGAACCGATAACGGTTTGGAGTTTTGCAACAGTGAGTTTGATAATTTTTGCAAGGCTGAAGAGCTTGTTCGGTACAAGACGGTGGTCAACGTTCCACAACAAAATGGTGTTGCAGAAAGGATGAATAGGACACTACTTGAAAGGTCTAGAAGTATTCTTTCAAATGCGGGTTTGGGTAAGGAGTTTTGGGCGGAAGCCATTAACATATCTTGCTATTTGGTAAATCGATCTCCTACCACTTCAATTGAGTTGAAGACACCCGAAGAAGTGTGGTTGGGTAAGACGGCCGATTATTCGAATTTGAGGGTGTTTGGTTGTCCCGCTTATGCACATGTGAATGAAGAAAAGTTGGAGCCGAGATCGAAGAAGTGTATTTTTGTTGGGTATCCCACAAATGTGAAGGGATATAAATTGTGGTATCCCGAATCATCCAAGTTCCTTATTTCAAGAGATATCATTTTCAATGAGTCGGCCATGTTGAAGGCAAATGATGTTGCATCCGAGCCAACTATTAAGGAGAATGAGACGGTTGAGAAGAAGGTGGAGTTTGAGGTGCCGGTCCAAGAAGGTGATGATTTGATCTCACATGATGATGTCAATTTGGAGGAAGCCCAAGAAGATGCACAACCATATGCATTGGCAAGGGACCGAGCTAGAAGAGAAACAAGACCACCTACAAGGTATGGATACTCCGACTTTGCTCATTGTTTGGCAATTGCAGAGGATGTGGAGTATTGTGAGCCATCTTCCTACAAGGAAACCATTTCTTCTAAAGATGCGGCCAATTGGGTTGCCGCTATAAATGAAGAGTTACAATCTTTGCAACAAAATGAGACTTGGTCTCTTGTTAAGCCTCCGAGTGGTAAGAGGATTGTGAGTTGCAAGTGGGTGTTTAAGAGAAAGATTGATGGCTCAAATCCTGCGGATTTTCGATACAAGGCAAGGCTAGTGGCTAAAGGGTATAGTCAAGTCCAAGGTGTGGACTTCAATTATGTGTTTTCTCCTGTAGTTAAGTACACCTCCATTCGAGTTTGCTCTCTTTGGTGGCAATGAAGGATTTGGAATTGGAGCAAATGGATGTGAAAACTGTCTTCTTACATGGTGATTTGGAGGAGCAAATTTACATGAGCCAATCGGAGGGTTTTAAGGTTGCGGGAAAGAAGGAGCGTGTGTGTCTTTTGAAGAAGTCCCTTTATGGCCTTAAGCAATCACCGTAGCAATGGTATAATAAGTTTGACTCATTCATGGTGAGTATTAATTTCCATCGTTCCAATTAAGATAGTTGTGTTTATTTCAAAAAGTTGGATGGTGGGGATTTCATTTACTTGTTGCTCTATGTGGATGACATGTTGATTGCATCCTCAAACTTGAAAGAAGTTAGGAGGTTGAAAGAGCAACTAAGTTCGGCATTTGAGATGAAAGATTTGGGGGCCGCCAAAAGGATTCTCGGGATAGAGATCACAAGGGATAGGTCCAGAAGAAAGTTGTTTCTTTCACAAAAGAGTTTTGCCGAGAAAGTGCTACGCCGTTTTGGCATTGAGAAAGCGAAAGTTGTCTCAACACCTCTTGCGACACATTTCAAGCTTTCGGCCGCTTTAAGTCCAAAATCCAATAATGAGAAGAAATATATGGAAAAGGTTTCATATTCAAGTGCGGTCGGGAGTCTCATGTACTTGATGGTGTGTACTCGACCCGACATTGCTCAAGCCGTTAGTGTGGTAAATAGATATCTCTCTTGTCCGGGGAAAGAGCATTGGGAAGCGGTGAAGTGGATCTTCCGCTATTTGAGAGGTACTATTGATGCTCGTTTGGAGTTTGGTAATGGCAAGAAACTAACGGGTTATGTGGATGCGGATTTTGCGGGTGATTTGGACAAGAGGCGTTCTTTGACGGGTTATGTTTTTACCCTTGGAGATTGTGCAATTAGTTGGAAGTCTACACTTCAAGCCACCGTTGCACTCTCAAGTACTGAGGCTGAATATATGGCAATTACTGAGGCTATTAAGGAGGCTATTTGGCTCAAGGCGTTTGTTGGTGAGATGTTTTCACTCGAGGGTTCTATTACAGTGTTTTGTGACAACCAAAGCGCGATTCATTTGACCAAGGACCGCATGTACCATGAGAAGACGAAGCACATTGACATTCGATACCATTTTGTTCGAGATGTGATCTCGGAAGGCAAGATTGCCGTGAAGAAGATTAGTACCGAATCAAATCCGACCGATATGCTCACAAAGCCTCTTCCAATTGCAAAGTTCAAACTTTATTCAAGTTTGATGTTGGTTTGTTTCTAGCTAGTTTGAGCTAGTTTTTGTTTCTAGCATGTTGCTAGTATATTTTTATGTTTACCTTTGTTTAGGTTATGTTTGCTTTATGTATTTGCTTTGTGTTTTAGTTTGTTTTAGATGCAATTTGGTTCAAGGTGGAGATTGTTATGATATGACCCAAATTGCTCTTAAGGCCCATTGGGCTTAGTATCTTCATATATGTAACAATTAGAATCAAATGAATACAATCAAAATTTTGCCATTCTCTCTCTCAATAACCGGCTGCCTCTCCTCTCTTCTCTTCTCTTCCTCATCTTCTCAAACCCTAACATCTCAACCCATTCAAAATCCTAACAGCCTCCTTGCATAGTTATTACATAAGTCAAACACTTGTATTAATTTAAACTAAATTTATGTCTCTATAGTCTATCTAATTTCGAATATCTCACAGATAAAATTTAAAATAAATTTCTTCAAAAACATGAAAACTAAACAAACAATGTCTATCTAATTTCATATTTCTCTTAGGTAGCTGAGGAGGATTTCCAGTCCACTTCCAACTTAGCACGATCAGAATCACTTAGCAGCATGCAGGTTGAAAAAATGAGGACAATTCAAATATAGTTTCCAAGTTTATTCAATAACTTTAAAAAGTTAACATTAATTTCTTTTTTCCTTTTCTACACAGGCTAGGAGTCAACTTGATAAAATAGTGGCACAAAACGAGAATACAAATACCTGCTTAACAACTTCCTTCCTGATTTGTTTGTGGTGGTCCAGTGATGTGTACAACTTGTTAGGATTGTGTCTTGTATACTCGTTGTTCAGATTAAAAGAAGGTAATATGAAGTACGGAGGTCAAAGCGTCGAAGCGAGTAGAAAGAGAACAGCAGTAGCAGCAGGTGCAGGATAGTTGCGGTCGACCGGTCATGGTGACAGTCGACCGCACCTCCCGACCGCACCCTCGACCGTTCGTTGTACTGGAAAGTCAGAAAGTGGTATGGTCGAACGGTCATGTTGGACGGTCGACGGTCCGCGGTGCTGAATCTGTTTTGGACCCCGATTTGTTAGGTCATTTCAACCCAATCTTCAACTCCAAGTCAGATCGTGCGGCTCTTATTCAGTTACTTCTTTTTAAGGTTATATCGGACGACTGAGGATCAAGATTAGACCTAGGTTTTCTCTCTATTCTTCTATATATATTGTAAACTCCTGCAATATGAGAGAGAGTACTTCATAGATTCTTTTCTCTATTGTAAAGAGAGGCTCGAGAGAGAGATAGTTCTTGGTGGGTGAGTTTAATTCCTTGTGTCAAGTGAATCAGTAACTCCTTGAAATCTCTTCTAGTTGAATATCAGATCTCCCTATATTTCTCCCCGAATTAAGCAAAAGCTAACCGGGATCAGTCATCGTTGTTGTGTTTGTGTTAGTCTGGTGGATCTACTTGCTTGCTCAATTTATTCGCCTCGTCTACTTCGACATTCTCATTGTTCTAATTAGTTCCGCTGCGACCAGAGGGCATTTGTTGATGCCCTAATCCGAACAACTGGTATCAGAGCTTCAGGTTGCCGAGTTCCTTGGTTAAGATGACAGGCCGTAGTATTTTGAAGATCAAGCAGTTCGATGGTAAGATCAATTTCAATCTTTGGAAGACTGACATGTATGATGTTCTTGTTCAAGAATGGTTGCAGTCAGCAGTTAAGAAGAAGGAAAAGCCAACTGATATGAAGGATGACGTTTGGGAAGATATTCGTGAAAGAGCCATAAGTCTGATCCGACTATCCTTGGCGGATGAGGTCAAGTGCAGATTTCTTGAAGAAATTGATATGGCGAGTTTGTGGGAAAGACTCATAGCTGACTACTCCGATTCGTCGTTATTAGATCGGATGCATTGGAAGAGAAAGTTGTTCCGTTTATCTATGAAGGAAGGTACCGATCTCCAAGACCACATTACAGAGTTCAATAAGATATTATCTAAACTTAAGGCGATCAATGTAGATGTGTGTGAGGAAGATAAAGCTTTCAACCTGATATATTCATTGCCAAATTCGTACGAGCCTTTAATCACGACCATGCTACACGGTAGATTTGCCAAGGAGAGTATTTCGGTAGATGGTGTAATCAAAGCATTGAAGGAAAATCAACTTAGGAAGGAGACCCATAAATCTTTATCGTCTCTTCCTACAAGTTTCTAGCAGTGGATGGTCCTTCGGGGGGAAGACAAAGTGCTTTGAAAAAGGATTCGATCAATTGCCGATATTGCAAGAGGCCAGGGCATATCAAGAAAGACTGTTGGAAACTACAGAATCAGGAGAGCGCCAAGAATGGGAGTACAGCTACTAATGTGGTTAGTGTCTTTGATTCAGGTGGTTCGTGTCTTCTTGTTTCAAATTCTTTAGAAGTGGATTCTAGTTGGTTTCTTGACTCAGAGAGTTCTTCTCATATTTACTCCGGAAGGAAGTCGTTTTCTACTTATAAGTCTACTACGGGGCGTTGTGTGACAACGGGAACTGGAGAGATTTGTGAAGTAGTGGGTGAGGAGACAGTTGAGTTGAAGATACCAAGTCTACACATATTCACTTTAAGGGATATTTTGCATATTCCTCTGCTGCAACAGAATCTCATTTTCTTGGGAACTCTTGATGCACGGGACTGCAGGTACACAGCTTGAGGTGGTGTTCTGTCTATTTTTCAAGGTCGTCGTGAAGTGATTAGAGGTATGAGAGTGGTTGGGCCAAGCCAACACAATCTCTACAAGCTTTGGGGAATTTGAAAATCCTGCGCAGGGGTTGATAGTTCTTTTTTCATTACTCCTACAAGCTCAGCTAGTTTGCCGCAACTAGAATCATCGAGACGAAACCACGACGTTCGAATATCGTCGAGAGGTGGAGAAAGCCTACGGGTAGGTGGAGTTCGTGCGGAGTTTGGCAACTTCGTGAGTACATCTTCGGAGGTGTGCCTTTGAGGGGCTGTACTAGATTTGGTGAGATTAGGTAGAGATCATTTCAACTAGATGAATAAGCTATTGTTCTAAGTTTTCTTTGCAAGTGGAATTTGTTAGAGTTCGGAGATGAGTAACACATCATGTGATAGCACTCGTATGCAATCCAAGGTAGAGTTTGTTAGGATTGTGTCTTGTATACTCGTTATTCAGATTAAAAGAAGGTAATATGAAGCACGGAGGTCGAAGCGTTGAAGCGAGTAGAAGAAGAACAGCAACAGCAGCAGGTGCAGGATAGTTGCGGTCAACCGGTCATGGTGACAGTCGACCGCACCCCCGACTGCTCGTTGTACTGGGAAGTCAGAGAGTGGTACGGTTGACCGGTCTTGTTGGACGGTCGACCGCCCGCGGCGCTGAATCTGTTTTGAGCCTCGATTTGTTAGGTCGTTTCAGCCCAATCTTCAACTCCAAGTCAGATCGTACGGCTCCTATTCAGTTACTTATTTTTCAGGTTATATCGGACGATTGAGGATCAAGATTAGACCTAAGTTTTCTCTCTATTCTTCTATATATATTGTAAACTCTTCCAATATGAGAGGGAGTACTTCATAGATTCTTTTCTTCATTGCAAAGAGAGGCTCGAGAGAGATAGTTCTTGGTGGGTGAGTTTAATTCCTTATGTCAAGTGAATCAGTAACTTCTTGTAATCTCTTCTAGTTGAATATCAGATCTCCCTATATTTTTTCCTGGATTAAGCAAAAGCTAACCGGAGTAAGTCATCGTTGTTGTATTTGTGTTAGTTTGGTGGATCTACTTGCTTGCTCAATTTATTCGCCTCGTCTACTTCGACTTCCTCATTGCTCTAATTAGTTTCGCTGTGACCAGAAGGCATTTGTTGATGTCCCAATGCCAACACAACTGGTCTGAGACTGCACTGAACTGCAGAAACAAAAAAATAGAAATAATTATATTAGAAATACATGAAAAGTTTAATTCAACATTCTAAATAAGCACAGGTAAGTATAGTTATAACTAACAGAAACACAAACCTGACAATTTCCATCGCTACAGACCTTCACTTTAAATAAGTTAGGCAATAAACCTAGCAAATTATCATTACAAGTGATTATGATAAGTAGACAAATGATAACTAACTATAAAGAATATGAGTTATTATGATTTACGGATAAACATATATGGTGTTGCTGAAAACACACAAGTGGCATTTTTCTATTTTGACTAAATATGCCGAATGGTATTGTTTTAACTAAGAAGTACGACATGATGGAATGTAGATGGGCTATTAATATTATTTATTCAAAAACAAGTTCACCTTTGAAGGAGCCGGTGATAATCATGACTGACATTACTTTGCTTTGGAATAAATGTGTTGATGCGGGGAACATGCTGCATGATAGAAAAGTTTATCAAAAGAGTATTTTACTGTTAAATATATACCACATTCGTTAGAAGACCTTTGCCTACCAAGAACGAAGCTCGGATCAATGAAAAGAAACACAAATCAAAAAGTAATTGTGCATGTGAAATGGTTAAAAAATGCAAATAAATACTAAAAAACTAAGTACAAGGACCAAGGAAAAATAGAATATTGAACCGTACTCAAAAGAACATATAATCATCGTACAATTGGGAGGTCCAATCCTTATCATTTATAATTCACTAATTGAATTATAAATCTTATACACTCCCCTGCAAACCTAATATGGAAATGTGACAGAAAGTCAAGAATCAAACAATCCCAATAAAATCACCAACATATGAGGACATGTGAGACACCAAAAATCTCCAACATAAATAATTGTCACAAAAAACCAATAACTATAAAATCAAGAAATCACCAACCTAGGCATCTTCCCATCGATTTGAACCCAGCACAAATTTTTTTCTTAAACTTGGCCTATATGAATTTCCCATGTGAATCCCAACTTGGCCTATATGAATGCTAGTAATCCTAACCTTAATTTTTTCTCAAACTAAACAAAATTAATAAAAATTTAAAATTTACTAAACAAATCAACAAAGATGAGAACTTTACCCAAAGATGAGAAGAGGGACAACGACGGCGATGGCAAGGCGAGGAGATGGACGGGAATCGACGGAAACGGTGATAGTGGAGGCTGGCATCGAGGTAGCGACCAGAATTGATGGCAACGGCGACGGTGTTGGCGTCAGGCAACAGACAGCGATGGTGGCTTCGGATTTGGTGAGAGAGGGAGAGAGGAGTGAGAGAGGCAAATGATTTAATTGGTGGTGAGAGAGAGGGAAATGAAATAAATTGGGAGCAATTTGAAAATTTAAAATTTTGGGGGTATATCTCGGCGTTTCTTATCTAAAACACCAGGATATGCATATCTACACCGACGTTTTTTACAAAACGCCGGTATAGGTAGGGAAATATTTAAAGAAATTAACCTTAGTGTCTATTCCGGCGTTATGGAAAATCATGGCATTTTTCCGAAATGCCGGAATAGAAACGTCGGGATAGACGTTATGTGGTTTGCAGTGTCTCTCTCCTCACCCCTCCCATTTTCTTTTTCCTTGCTCTAATTATATGTTTATCTAGATTGTTCGAAACTTTAAATCCTGAGTTATACATCAGCAAACCAAGAATTAGGTTAATACTATTGGATGTCATTTAATCGCATATGCTATTTCCCTACTTGTGAATCAAACGACCACCTGAATTTGATAGCTTTTGTTAACTCGGTTGTTTTACGGTTCTTTTAGTTGAAATATTATTATTATAATAACTTTTAGTTGAAATATTATTATTATTATTATTATTATTATATATATATATAGGAAAAAAGGGGTATGAGCAACTTGCTCATTTAGTAAATGAGCAAGTGATGAGGTGGCATGCATATGATTGGGAAATCCTAAAAGTGATTAGATACCCAATGTATCACATGCATGCCACCTCATCAATTGCTCATTTATTAAATGAGCAAGTTGCTCATATCCCTTTTACCCATATATATATATATATATATATATATATATAGAGAGAGAGAGAGAGAGAGAGAAAGGCTCCGTTGCACACTGGGCTAGTGTTCACGCCCGTGAACACTCGCTGTGGGCCGTCCGATCTAAGATCTCATCTTGAACAAGATCCAGCGGTTGAGAAGCATTCCGCTACTCTGCCTATTATGGGGGGGGTATAATCGTAATTTCAACCCCCCCCCCCCACTGTCTATCTGTCTCACTCTCTCCCTCTCTCTCCCGCTCTCTCCCGCTCATCTCTTCATCGTTCCAAAAACCCTAGCCCCCTTTACGACTCCGATCGCCTTTCCCTCTCTCTCCCGCTCACCTCTTCATCGATCGAAAAACCCTAGCCCACTTTCGCACCCATACTCCGATTGCTTTTCCCTCACTCTCACGCTCATCTCTTCATCGATCGAAAAACCCTAGCCCCCTTTCTCACACATACTCCGACTCCAGCCCCATTTCTCACCCCGAGATCGGAAAATATCCTCTATCTCCCCCTCATTTCAAACCCTAGCTGCGAAACCCTAAAGAAAAAACCCTAGCCCCCTTTTCCCCGATCGCTTCAGCTGCGATCCCCCTTTGTGTTTCGATCCTGTTCTTGAGGCTCTTTTCATACTCGATTCCCCATTTTCAGTGAAGGTAACCCTTTTTTTTTGAATTTTTTTTTCTGTTTTTTTCATGGTTAATTTTTTTTTATAATAGCTCCAATCGGCACCAATTTTTATTGCACATATTATACCCCCGATCTTGCTACTTTTGATCTTGTTGCTACCGTCGAATTTGCTAATGTAATTTTTTTTGAGTTAATTGCTACTGTTGAAATAGTTTGCTAATGAGATTGAATAACATTTCAATTTTGGTACAGGTATGGACTTAGGTGAAGGTTGCTCACAATTGGGTGACAATTTTTTACATGTTGAAGAAGGTGAATTTACCCCCACAGTTGAAGAACATCTAATCCCTAAGATTGGTATGATTTTTGATACCCTTGAGCTAGCAGAAAAATTTTATGATAACTATGCAAAATGTTCGGGTTTTCAAATGCGTAAAGGAGGTAATAAATTGAAGGATGGTCAGGTAGTGGAAAAAACTTTTTTATGTAATAAAGCGGGGATGACGAAAAGCAAGACTAATGAAATTAGAATTGGTACTACGTCCAGGACATCTTGCAATGCATTGGTTAGGGTTAGATTAAACAAAGAAACAAATTCATGGTCTGTTTATTCTTTCCATGAGGTGCACAATCATGCATTCACCACACCCGGTCGCAGGCATTTGTTGCCGCGTAATCGCGCTGTGTCAAGTTCAGATAAGATGATAATGGGGCAACTTACGGGTGCAAATATTCCTACATGCAAACAAATGCTTTATTTTGAAGGTTCAAGTGGGGGGTACGATAAGGTTGGATTTACTCTAAAAGATGTTAGGAATCATGAAAGAGATTTGAGGGAGTCATTAAAAGGTCACGACGGTCAGATGTTGGTAGACTTTTTTAAATGGCAAAAGGAAAAAGATCCTTCTTTCTTTTATGCATTCGAGCAAGATGAGTCCGGTAGACTGTCTCATTGTTTTTGGGTTGATGGGATTGCTCGTTTGAACTATGAGGTTTTTGGTGATGTAGTTTCTTTTGATGCTACACATAGTACAAACCGTTATGGTATGTTATTTGTTCCATTTGTTGGGATCAACCATCATTGGCAGTCTATTTTTCTTGGTTGTGGGTTCATCCCGAATGAGACTGCTGCATCTTTTGTGTGGTTATTCCAAACTTGGTTAGGAGTCATGAAAAAAGCTCCCGTTGGCATTGTAACGGATCAAGACCGGGGTATTGGTGCTGCAATTCAACAAGTTTTTCATCATATTCGCCATAGATATTGCATATGGCATATTTTAGATAAAATCCCTTCCGAGGTGCCTCAATTGGTACAAAATCCCAAGTTCATGGATGCTTTTAAAGCTAATGTTTGGAATTCTTATGACTGTGTCTCTTTTGAAGAACAATGGAAGGCTTTGGTTGTCGAATTTGGGGCTCAAAACAACAAATGGTTGAGTGATATTTTTCAGATTCGTGAAAAATGGGCCCCCGTATACCATAGGTCTCAATTTTGGGCGGGTATGTCTAGTAGTCAAAGAAGCGAGGGAATGAATTCCTTTTTAAAGAAACACACCCAAAAGAAGTATTCACTTCATGAATTTGCCTTGATTTTTGAAAGAGTTATTTGTAGGCAAAGAGAAGAAGAGGTTAAAGAGAACCACCGTACACTAGATAGGAAACCCAAATTGAAGACCGGGTGGTATATGGAGGAACAAATGGCTCAAGTCTATACTTTATCAATGTTTTTAAAGTTTCAAAAAGAACTCAAGGAAAGCCTGCTGTTTAATGTGAATTTATTGAAAGATGACGTGAATACTGGCAATACTTACTACACAGTGACATTCATTGGTAGGTCGGAAAAAGAGACCACCATTACTTACTCCAAAGAGACTACATATGGGTGTTGTTCATGTTGTATGTTTGAATTTGTTGGCCTTCCTTGTAGGCATCTCTTGGCATTCCTTAAATATTCAAATTGTAATGAACTTCCCAAACAATATATGATGAGAAGATAGAACCGTGAAGTTATTAGAAGAAGCTACACCCCCATTAATTTCGGTCAAGCCGATGGCAATAATAGCGAGAATTTTGCTTCTCGCTATTGTGAGTTAAATAACTTGTCCAAGCAACAACTTGTACAAGTTGAACTCATACCCTTGATCGCAAGAGAGTCCAATCTCAACTTGTTGCTTGGACAAGTTATTTAACTCACAATAGCGAGAAGCAAAATTCTCGCTATTATTGCCATCGGCTTGACCGAAATTAATGGGGGTGTAGCTTCTTCTAATAACTTCACGGTTCCATCTTCTCATCATATATTGTTTGGGAAGTTCATTACAATTTGAATATTTAAGGAATGCCAAGAGATGCCTACAAGGAAGGCCAACAAATTCAAACATACAACATGAACAACACCCATATGTAGTCTCTTTGGAGTAAGTAATGGTGGTCTCTTTTTCCGACCTACCAATGAATGTCACTGTGTAGTAAGTATTGCCAGTATTCACGTCATCTTCCAATAAATTCACATTAAACAGTAGGCTTTCCTTGAGTTCTTTTTGAAACTTTAAAAACATTGATAAAGTATAGACTTGAGCCATTTGTTCCTCCATATACCACGCGGTCTTCAATTTGGGTTTCCTATCTAGTGTACGGTGGTTCTCTTTAACCTCTTCTTCTCTTTGCCTACAAATAACTCTTTCAAAAATCAAGGCAAATTCATGAAGAGAATACTTCTTTTGGGTGTGTTTCTTTAAAAAGGAATTCATTCCCTCGCTTCTTTGACTACTAGACATACCCGCCCAAAATTGAGACCTATGGTATACGGGGGCCCATTTTTCACGAATCTGAAAAATATCACTCAACCATTTGTTGTTTTGAGCCCCAAATTCGACAACCAAAGCCTTCCATTGTTCTTCAAAAGAGACACAGTCATAAGAATTCCAAACATTAGCTTTAAAAGCTTCCATGAACTTGGGATTTTGTACCAATTGAGGCACCTCGGAAGGGATTTTATCTAAAATATGCCATATGCAATATCTATGGCGAATATGAGGAAAAACTTGTTGAATTGCAGCACCAATACCCCGGTCTTGATCCGTTACAATGCCAACGGAAGCTTTTTTCATGACTCCTAACCAAGTTTGGAATAACCACACAAAAGATGCAGCAGTCTCATTCGGGATGAACCCACAACCAAGAAAAATAGACTGCCAATGATGGTTGATCCCAACAAATGGAACAAATAACATACCATAACGGTTTGTACTATGTGTAGCATCAAAAGAAACTACATCACCAAAAACCTCATAGTTCAAACGAGCAATCCCATCAACCCAAAAACAATGAGACAGTCTACCGGACTCATCTTGCTCGAATGCATAAAAGAAAGAAGGATCTTTTTCCTTTTGCCATTTAAAAAAGTCTACCAACATCTGACCGTCGTGACCTTTTAATGACTCCCTCAAATCTCTTTCATGATTCCTAACATCTTTTAGAGTAAATCCAACCTTATCGTACCCCCCACTTGAACCTTCAAAATAAAGCATTTGTTTGCATGTAGGAATATTTGCACCCGTAAGTTGCCCCATTATCATCTTATCTGAACTTGACACAGCGCGATTACGCGGCAACAAATGTCTGCGACCGGGTGTGGTGAATGCATGATTGTGCACCTCATGGAAAGAATAAACAGACCATGAATTTGTTTCTTTGTTTAATCTAACCCTAACCAATGCATTGCAAGATGTCCTGGACGTAGTACCAATTCTAATTTCATTAGTCTTGCTTTTCGTCATCCCCGCTTTATTACATAAAAAAGTTTTTTCCACTACCTGACCATCCTTCAATTTATTACCTCCTTTACGCATTTGAAAACCCGAACATTTTGCATAGCTATCATAAAATTTTTCTGCTAGCTCAAGGGTATCAAAAATCATACCAATCTTAGGGATTAGATGTTCTTCAACTGTGGGGGTAAATTCACCTTCTTCAACATGTAAAAAATTGTCACCCAATTGTGAGCAACCTTCACCTAAGTCCATACCTGTACCAAAATTGAAATGTTATTCAATCTCATTAGCAAACTATTTCAACAGTAGCAATTAACTCAAAAAAAATTACATTAGCAAATTCGACGGTAGCAACAAGATCAAAAGTAGCAAGATCGGGGGTATAATATGTGCAATAAAAATTGGTGCCGATTGGAGCTATTATAAAAAAAAATTAACCATAAAAAAAAACAGAAAAAAAAAATTCAAAAAAAAGGGTTACCTTCACTGAAAATGGGGAATCGAGTATGAAAAGAGCCTCAAGAACAGGATCGAAACACAAAGGGGGATCGCAGCTGAAGCGATCGGGGAAAAGGGGGCTAGGGTTTTTTCTTTAGGGTTTCGCAGCTAGGGTTTGAGATGAGGGGGAGATAGAGGGTATTTTCCGATCTCGGGGTGAGAAATGGGGCTGGAGTCGGAGTATGTGTGAGAAAGGGGGCTAGGGTTTTTCGATCGATGAAGAGATGAGCGTGAGAGTGAGGGAAAAGCAATCGGAGTATGGGTGCGAAAGTGGGCTAGGGTTTTTCGATCGATGAAGAGGTGAGCGGGAGAGAGAGGGAAAGGCGATCGGAGTCGTAAAGGGGGCTAGGGTTTTTGGAACGATGAAGAGATGAGCAGGAGAGAGCGGGAGAGAGCGGGAGAGAGAGGGAGAGAGTGAGACAGATAGACAGTGGGGGGGGGGGGGTTGAAATTACGATTATACCCCCCCCCATAATAGGCAGAGTAGCGGAATGCTTCTCAACCGCTGGATCTTGTTCAAGATGAGATCTTAGATCGGACGGCCCACAGCGAGTGTTCACGGGCGTGAACACTAGCCCAGTGTGCAACGGAGCCTTTCCCTATATAGGGAAAGTATATATATATATATATATATATATATATATATATATATATATATATATGGGAAATCTTCTATATCAAACGTACTGTAGCGTTTGTAAACAGGTTCATTTTTACTATGTCATAACTTTTTATTGTCAATGATGTGTTAAGTTGTTTGCACGTTTGTAAACACTACACTAGCGTTTGCAATGAATGATTTTCCTCTGTGTGTGTGTATATATATATATATATATATATATATATATATATATATATATATATATATAGAGAGAGAGAGAGAGAGAGAGAGAGAGAGAGCTTCGGTTGCACACTACTTTGGTGAGCACTCCGTGAGTACTCATGAAATAGAGCACCTATAGCAAATCTGAACTGCTCATATTGTTCTATATACCTAAGATAGCCTAACAATAAAAAATCAATTAATTTGAAATTCATTTGTCCATGATTTACATCATCACAAAATTGTATGGCTGAAAATTCTAACAACATGATGGATGGGCAAATAAACTTCAAATTACTTGATTTTTTATTGTTAGGCTATCTTAGACATATAGAACAATATGAGCGGTTCGGATTTTTCATAGGGTCTTTATTTCATGAGTGCTCACGGAGTGTTTACCAAATGTAGTGTGCAACCGAAAGAGTGCTTATCCAACTCCTAATACTTGATTATTTTGTTTATCTTTGAATTTAGAGTAAGCATTCGGTACTTTTTTATTATTGCTGAGGTAGATGGGACAATCATTTTGATTGCATGATACTATGAGGGAAGTAATGAGACTTGAAACCAAGGAACCCATCTTGCACTTGAAGCAATGCACGTCAGATTTGAACTCATATATCTCTACTACTATAATGGGAGAAGGCCTTTGTCCTTAACCCAATCCGTGCAATGCACGTGTAGGTAAATTTTTTTTAGCCCTTTTCATTCCTCCCAATTTTTTCCCACGTGCACAGCACGCGTATAATACTAGTAGATATTAATACAAAATATCTGTTGTATAAGTAGGGGAAGGCATTTGATCATCAAGTAATAGTTGTAGATATGTATGAAATGAAAATTATCTCAGTAATGACTTTAAAATTAATCTGATTGCTATTGATTAAATTTAGGAACTCGACTTTACATTAGAGGAACTTGTTGAGGGAGATTATTATATAGATAATTTCACGTCTAGTAGGGGTGTGCACCGAAACTCGCAACCCGACCAACCGACCCGAAATTCGCAGTTTGAGTTAGGTGTCAATGTCAAATGGTTCGGATTCGGGTTCAATTTCTCCAAAGATTCATTCAGAAAAAATGATAGAAACCCAAAATTAAGTGGAGGGCTAGATTTTCTACCCTTTCTATGATCAGATGGCTAATAGTATTCCTATAAATGGTCTCTTCCATCCCTAACCTTCCATCCCTAACCTAACCTTTCAGATCCCGCGTTCTTGTTGGAATATTAATCTATCCTTGCACGAAGAGATGTTCAATATTCTTCATGCATGGACTTTTAGGTTTTTTGATGGTGCAAAAAGCATTATTGTGTCTTTAGTATTTTTATGCTGCATTCTCATTTAGTGAGACTTTTGATTGAATGTAATATATAGCCATATAGTTTCATGTTATGCAAGTAAGAAAGAAAGCAAGATAAAATGAAAAGAAGTCTAATATAATGAGTTATCTACCAATTATATAGTGAGTTAATATTTTGAGTGTTTCTACAAGAAAACAATCTTCTTATCTTGTCCTTTTTGCTGCAACAAAGTAATATCAGAGCTAGGTTAATCAAAAGTGCAGAAAATCAGTGAAGGTCACACAAGAATGGAGAAATTGAACTTATCCAATTATAGGAGATGCAGCATCATGACTCGATGCTATTTTGAAGCTTGTGATGTATGGGATACAACTGATGAAGATCCCAATTGGAAGATGTCCCGGAAAGTTAAAAGAAAGAAAAGAAGCTCATGCATTAGACTACATGAGAATGGCGGTGCATTCAGATGTTTGGAAGCTTGTTAAAGAATTGGATTTGTACGATCCTGCAAAATAGTATACAACTATTTTGCATATTAATCCGTGCACGTTTGAGACTCGCACGTATTAATAGAATTTTTCTCATTTTTTAAGTGAAAAAATAATGAAACATTATTCGGAATGTTTCGAAATTACGAAGGTGCATTTGTAAACTAGAATTGGGGTATTTCTCACTTAAATTGAATGCTTTCTCAATTATAATTGTGACAAACTATACATGTGTTTCTATTAACATTTGTTTTTTATGATAATTGTGTACATGTGCACTTGTCATGATACATGTATATATGTATGTAGGATATATATCATTTTATACCTACTAAATACCCTAATTAAACCCTAACCATAAAATAAAAACCATGGGCTAAAGAGTCCTAGTTTCTAAGGCCATAATGAAACCAAGTTTCAAAATGAGAATTGTGGAACACAATGCACCATCCCATCTTTTTTCCTTCTTGGGTTTTTAGCCGGCTACAAAAGAAGGAGAGAGAGAGAGCTCCATGGGTTCATTTTTTACTTCACTTTGCTCTTAGGTTTCATTCCTTCTAAAATTGCCTCCATTGTTCATTTTATTCCTACTCTTCAATTTCTTCTACAAAATTTTACTCAAGCCTTCTCCCCACACTCTCAACTCTCCAGCCTCCCTCGTTATTGAATTTTGAAAGATGAGTGCCAAAGAATGGAACAAGGAAACAAGGAGAAGGACTTGAGGAAGAAGAAAGCTTAATAGTAGAAATCATCTACTAAGTGGGTGTCTTTCTAAACTCTTTGCATGCTTGTTTTGTTTCAAATTGAGATGAAATGTTCTGATTTGGCTTACATGATGGTTTGAATTGAGATTATATGTGTGTTTATAATTAATAAGAGCACAAGGTGTACAATTGCTAGGAAAATGCTTAATCTTGTGGTAGTTTTGTAAAGATTATTTAGGAAATTCATATCTATGTGATCTGTTAGAATTTGGGGTTGAAATTTTTACACTAGCAACCTACATATGTCCTTGATAATCCCACAAAATTTAGTAATTTTGGAATAGGGTTTGATATTTTAATAAAATCTCAAATGTTGCTGGAACAAACCTAATTTCTGTTTTTACCTTCATTTTGTATGCTTGATTTCTAAAAATTATATCTCCATAATCATTTAGAAACTAGAACTGAAATTTTTATAGTATCTTCTTATACATGTCTATGGTAACTCCAAGAATTTTCGTAAGGATTGGATAATTTTTACTACTTTAAGAAAATATGAAAATGTTACTGGAATAGATTTATTTCCTGATTTTTTATTATTATTTCTCACCTAGTTACTGAATGCTATATCTCCATGATTAAAATATTTTTAAGAACAAAATTCTTACGATATTATCTCAGGTCAGTATAGAACATATCCACCAATTTTAATGATTTAGTATCATTTGATATTTTTATAAAATACAACATGTGGATGTTGTTAAGAAACAATATGTATGTTGTCTTGAAAAATATACCCAATTCGAAATATCATATCTTTCTGAATACTTGAAATTTTAGCTAAGATTTCGATATGTGAGGCTTCTCTGTGACTAGAACATTCCTACCAAATTTTATAAATTATTTGTTATTTTTAATTGAGTTTAATGAGCAACTAGTCAATAGTTTTACCAGTTCTGGAATTTTAACCTGCATATCAGTTTGAGGCCATTTCCACATTTGACTTGAAGTATTTTGAGAAAATATCCAACTAAGAAATTAAAGTAGAATGGTTGAACTTTCTGTAGAATCTAAGAACTTGAAATTTCATTAAGTATATGATTAATGATGATTTTTGCAAACGACACAAGATTTATGTTGAATAATTAGCTTGATGTTTTAACATATATAAGTTACCATCATATTAGGGTTTTGGAATGGACTTAGAAGGTTGACTATCTGACTCATGAATCATTTTGATCATATTAGAGTTGTGCATGTATACATCTATTGGGTTTTAAGATTAGAATAACTGTTTGTCTTATGTTTGCATCGGTGCAACTTGCTTGTTATCCTAAATTTTCTAACTTGCTTAAGTTTAGATTAGCTATGTACTGTTTAATTGATGATTGGGGATGATTCTATTACCCAAGAGTGCTTTTAACTTGCTGATGTTTGGGGTAGTGAATTGTACACTAGGACCTATTAAAGTTATACGATCATTCGGGTAGTTTATGGCTCTTGTCACCTCAAGTGCAACGGATGAAGCAGTCTTCGCGCGCTGTCGGATTCCTAACCAATGAGGGATAGATCGCAGGTAGGAGGCATGGTTGAGTTCCAAGCAAGCGGGTGAACGGCGATCGATGGGGGTCGAATCGCTTAGGCCACTATGTCAAGTATGGGCCAAGTTGGGCCAACCCTTGAGCCTAGTTTGGAGGCCGGGTTGGATTTTTCACTTGGGACAGTGTGAAATTGGATAAAAAGACTAGGTCAATTAACTAGCAAGTAACCATCTGGTATTCACTAATCATTTCACTAGTAAAAGATAATTAGTCACTTTAACTAAGACCAGTATAGGATTGGTGAACTAGTAATAGTATCTTAAGACTACAATCGTCATTATTTATTTGTAAGGACAGGCACTAGTGTTGGTGTTGTGCTCACCTGTCAGGAGGACGCATGGAGTCAACACGGCTGGCCAAGTCCTAGGTTTGTTTAATGCTGGCAAGAGACATCAAGTAAGACGTCTAACATAAGACTCTATTATCTTCAGTGAGGGGGTTACCGCGGGAAACCGCCTTTATGTCTGTAACAACCTTTGATGAGGACTGATTTGGCGACGTTGTCTCGACTACAAGTTCTGTCTAGTGTAAGGGCTAGAGCAGAGAGGAGATTAGGGAAAACCTAAAAAATCCACCATGTTCAGTGTTGCTCAATGCAGGCAGGGGGCTTAGGGTAAGACATCTAACGTAAGACCCTAATGCTTTCGGTGAGCGGGGGTTATCGCGGGGCCACCTTTATGTCCGTATAACAGCTTTTGATGAGGTCCAGGGCAGAATTACTGAGACACCATTACTGACAGTAGCGGTAGAAGTAAACCAAACAACTACGACCTGGGCATAGTTGAAAACATACGAGGATACCTGACACCACTACTGACTGCAGCAATGGGAGTGAACCATACGACTGCAACGTCTCATCACTGGAACGTCAGAAACAGGAGAGAGCACAAGAGTAGGATGCATGGCGAGGGATCGAACCCTAGTATTTGAAGAACGTCACTTGGCTGGGGAGTATATAGTATGGGATGCATATATCTCCAAATCAAGTGTGCATTAGAATAGGAGCATTCTGTGCATTGAGAACTATGCGTCAGATTCTAGGTCATGCCATACACTGACACTTGTGATGTGACTACACATTTTCCTTTACATTAATTTGACTGTTGAGTTTGGAGAGTCGTTGGTTTTATCAACATTGTGTCAGTTGCTGTAACCCCTGTTTTCCATTTTGTGTATTTTTGAGTGTGTTTTTCGTTTTGGTGTATTTTCTCTCTTTGTATTCCTCCTAGTATTTTTTTTGGACCGTATATTGGATTTTTATTTCAATATATATTTTCATTTTATTATTCTTGTCTTCTTTTATTTGGATTCTTGATTCTTGTTCGTCTCTTATTAGTTCCTTTTTGATCGAGCTGATATTTTTGATCCTTCTTATTGTTGTTCACCCCCCATATTATTTTTCTCTATTATTTTGTTCATTTTGCCATATTTATATTTTTTCTTAAATCCCTAATACCCATTTTGATTCCTTAATTATTCACTCAATCATTACCCTATATAATAAACCCAATACCTTGTTTTCAAATATACCCATTAACCCAATTATACTTAATCCTATACCTATTTCCCACCTAAACTACCCACCTAAACTACCCACCAAAACCCACTGTGTGTTACCCCATCCCCATGCAGACCCGAACCCATTAACTCTACCCACACCCGAAACCCCTATACTGTGCAGCTCTCTCCCCCTAACCCTAAACTCCTCCTATTTATATCGAACCCATGCACTGCCCCCTCCATCTGCCGCTATCTCTCCCTGCACACCTCCCCAACCCATCTACACCTCCCGCTCTCTCTCTCATTTGCACCCTAGCACCCTCCAGCTGTCCCTGCCTCCCGCTTTGTCTCTGTCTCTATTCGGTAGCAGCAGCCGGCAACGTAACCAGCGCCGCCAGCCGCCAGTCACCGCCGCTATTCTGTGGTCGTCATCTCGTTTTCCCATTCCCCGTGCTCTTGCATGTGTTGCCGTGATTCGTTGCTTGAGTTCTTGTTCGTTGGTTCTTGGTGCGCGTGTGTTTTCGTGCACTTGGATTTTGGTTGATTGTCGTTCATTCGTTGTGCTCGTTGTTGGTTTCGTGCTTCGCTCGTGGTTTGTGGGTATTGTTTGTTGTTGGCTCGTGTGTTTGTTGAGTTCGTTGGCCGGGAATCCGTTCCTGTTATTCTTGCTTGGGGTCATTTTCGTCGTCGGTTAAGGCAAGTAACTTGTATTAAATTTCTTTGCATATACAAGTACTAAATACTGCTTGTAGTGTGGTTGGGTTATAGAGACAATTTGTGTGTGAAAATCTCCTTATTGATATTGTCTCTATTGTGTTATCTTGACCATAGTTGCCTCACGACATACATGACATGATATAACTTAGGATTGACCACATCTTGTTGCATATATGCGTGTTGTTCATGTGTTATCTTGTGCTCGTTCGTGTTATTTGTGATAGACTTGTTGTGAACTTGTGAAATACTCTATAACGTGTTGCTTGGACATCTAGTATGCTCTATCTCATGTTTGGTTGTGTTTTGGATGAGTTCAATGTGAACTAGTGGATTTTGTGCATATGCGATATTTTTAGTTTTGCTGACTTTTCAGTATTTTAGACCCTATTAAGGTCAGTATTTGAAAATATTTTGTAAACATGATTTATAGAGAATTCTGTCTAGTTTCCAACCCTTTTGACGGATCTCAGTTTCGTTTTACGGTTTGTAAGTTATGTTGATTTTACTACAGTGGTGTCGAAAGATTCCCAGATTTTGTTTTTATGAATTCTGAAGAGTAATCTATTTTTATTATAGTGTTAAATTTATTATTTTGATCTGAAATTTTGCTCAGTACTTATAGACTTGATTGGGATTGCCTCAGAATTTTGATGCATTTATTTGAGATGTTTTACAAACTTTTTCATGTTTGCAAATAAAGATTTTACATACAGAATTTTACTATTGTTCAGTAAAGAACTTGATTTTCGACATATTTCTACTTGTTGTTTCTAAATTATTTCTGAATATGAAAGTTAGCTTACTGTATCTATTTTCTTACCCTATTGGCGGATTGGGATTTCGGTCTATGGTTTGTGAGATATTGCTATTTTCGTACTAAAGTGTTTGTGATTTCAGATTTACAAAACTACTGCATATTGATGTTTTCTAATTTTACTTGACTACCCTATTTTTATTGGAAAATTATGAAACTTGATTTTCTATTCCTATAAATATAGAGGAATATCCCAGATTTTTCATGGATTTATTTGATGAGTTTTCATGCTGTTTTCCTGTTCTTGAATCCAATCTTCTGATTTCTGGCTGAACGTGTTTTCTGGATGCAAACATGTTTTGAGTTATGATTTTGTGAAATACTATATGACTATATATGTTCGCTGGATTCATTCGGGAGTATATTTTCTATACCTTTTGACGGATTCAGATTTGCATTTTTTTAACAACGGAAATCTCAGTTTTACTGCAGTTTGATCTTACTGTCCTGAACTAGAAATTTGGTTATTTTATCCTTTTGTGTGTTATCTTTCACCCATACATGTTTATCTTGCAACTTGAACTTGTTACTTGATCATACCATGATATACTTGGCTTTTATCGTGAGACATACATACTTGTTTGACATTAATAATAAAATAACCAAGTCGGGGTTTAAAGGGACAAATCTAAAAGTGGAAAATATAGAATCGGGTACTCGGAAGAGGATCTATTGATCCTATGTGATACTTGGCTTGATACTTGTGACTTGGCTTGATACTTGATACTTGAGCACACTGCCCTCTATGGTCCACTATGACATCTAAAACGAAATTGCATTAATTGTAGCAACCATGTAGTAAAAGTATGGATGCATGAAGTGCTACCTAGATAGTAATAATACAAGACTTGAACATGATCACTTGACACTTGATACTTGATTACTTGAACATGATTACCTGATACTTGCTACTTGATACTTGTACTTGACTACTTGACACTTGTTTATCTGTTACTTGATTTCGTGATACTTGATTCGTGATACTTGTTACTTGTTTACATGATACTTGTTCACTTGACACTTAATACATGCCACATGTAGTTATTCATCTTGCCATGCTAGTATTCTATTTTGTTGTCATGTATATTCCATGTCATTAGTTAGTTTTTCCCATGTACTTGTATCCTGCATTACAAGCGGCCCATAACTTGCATTGATGGGAGTTTGTTTTCTCTTTCCTATTTCTGCAATTGTTAAATTGCAGATTTTGGTGAACAGGTACCAGATGGTGTTGGTGATATGAGATATTAGTGCTGAATTTTGCTATTATTATTTTTTATTGCTTGCTTTGAACAATTGTATTTTGATACTTGGATTATTTGTATTTGGACAATGTGACCCAGGATATTGACTTATTCAGATCTGAATTATTTGAGATTAATATATTTTGGTTTCAAGTATTCTGGTTGGTATTTTGGTTCATATGTGCATACTTGGTTGATTCTTTTGCTTCCGACTCTGATTATTCTTGTGAGATGTTGTAAAGATTCTTGAACAGTTTATGGATGATGAAAAACATTCGCTGGGATTTTGTCGCGTATCCGTATTCCGTATTCTCTTTTGGGAAGCGGGGCGTGACAGTTGCATTCAACTGACGTGCCCAAAGTCTAATCAGTTGCTGGACTACTGGATCGTGGAAGCAGGGGACTCGAGCTGCGTGGAGCATCCAAGCAGAGATTATAAATTTTGTTTAGAAAATTTTATTGATGTAATTCATGATGTAAAATTTATGTAAGATTGTATTGTACAATGTAACATTCTGGTATGAAATAAAAGATTTAATTTCCTGTCAATTTTCTGTGTTAAGCACTCATTTGAAGTAAGATTCTGGTCTGTGTCTCGAGTTTCCTTTGTATGAAATTTGGGGCTCTACAGAGTGGTATCAGAGCCGACTTCAATTCGTAGTCTAACACAGTAGGAAACTAGACTTGGATGCCCCAGTTAGATTCGGGTTTAGTTGGATAGCGGGATGATCGTAAATTATATTGTTGCATTTTTTGCAACTTATATTTATGATTTTTTCTACATCTGAACTAACCCCAGGTTATTTTTCTTTCTTTTACAAATAATTATGGTGCAATATGTCAAGGAAGCAAATCTACAGCCGGAAGTCAATTAAGGCAAACCTACAACTAGATGTCAGGGAGGCAGAATCTGCAACCGAACGTCCAAAAGGCAAACCTGCAACCGAATGTCAATGAGCCAAATCTGCAGCCTGATGTTAAAGTGGCAAGCCTGTAGCCGGACGTCAATGGAGGCGAACGCGCAACACAGAATTCAAGGAAGGAAGCGGCAGAGCCAACGACGGCGACCTCAATGTCGAGACGAGGATTTGTCGAGATACACTAGATGATGGGAGCATTCATGGTAGTCAACAGAAACCAGATGCCATAAGCTAAAGCCGCAGGCGGGATCCAAAAAATGATGGTCCAGGTCCTATCCACATGGTCGAGTCATGGAACCACATAGGTTCGAGAACCAAGCAGTTGGAAGAACTGCTGGGGAGATTCATTAAGCCTAGTGCTTCACCTGGAGGAGCACCATTTTTTTTTGTTTGTAGGAAAGAAGGATGGATCAGTGGGGCGAGGTATCAAGCAACATGAGTGAACCATCTTACGACTCGAGGTAGGTATCCATCGATGGCTTGTTCAAACAACATCAGAAAGCAGTGAGGTTCTCAAAAATCAGCTTGTAGTCAAACCACTACAAGTTTCACATCGGGATGTGCCAAAGACGAAGAAGGATCATGCCACGCATTTATCAGGAGTGTAGAAGAAGTTGCAAGAAGACTGGAGCTCCATTTATTAGCTTTGTCCCTTTTTCTACGGAGGGAGTGGCCACCGACCCAAAGAAGAAGTATCGAGGCATGGAGCAACATTGCTGGCTGGCAATGAGTATCTTGGAGGGACCAACTCGCCGAAGGAATCTGAAGACTGTTAGGGAACACACTTTCTTAACAATTAATAAATTGTATATTGTTTTTCTCTCCACTAAACGTCGTTATGAGGACAGAACGATTCTAAGGAAGAAGTAATGTAAGATCCTGCAAAATAGTATACAACTATTTTATATATTGATCCGTGCACGTTTGGAAGTTGCACGTATTAATAGAATTTTTCTCATTTTTTAATTAAGAAAATAATGAAACATATTATTCGATACGTTTCGAACTCAACGAATATGCATTTGTGAACCAGAATTCGGGTATTTCTCAATTAAATGGTATGTTATCTCAATAATAATTGTGACATACTATACACGTGTTTCTATTAACATTTGTTTTGTATGATAATTGTATATGTGTGTACTTGTAATGATACATATATATATGTATGTAGGATATATATCATTTTATACCTACTAAATACCCTGATTAACCCTAACCATAAAATAAAAACCATGGGCTAAAGAGTCATGTTTCTAAGGCCATCATGAAACTAAGTTTCAAAATGAGAATTATGGAACTCAATGCACCATCCCATCTCTTTTTCCTTCTTGGGATTTTGTCCGTATACAAAATAAGGAGGAGAGAGAGAGAACTCCATGGGTTAATTTTTTACTTCACTTTGCTCTTACGTTTCATCCCTTCTAAAATTGCCTCCATTGTTCATCTTATTCCTACTCTTCAATTTCTTCTACAAAACTTTACTCAATCTTTCTCCCCCACACTCTCAACTCTCTAGCCTCCATAGTTATTGAATTTTGGAAGATGAGTGCCACAGAAAGGAGCAAGGAAACAAGGAGGAGAATGAATTGAGGAAGAAGAAAGTTTGATAGCCGAAATCATCTACTAAGTGGATGTCTTCCTAAACTCTTTGCATGCTTGTTTTGTTTCAAATTGAGATGAAATGTTCTGATTTGGCTTACATGATGGTGTGAATTGAGATTATATGTGTGTCTATAATTAACAAGAGCAGAAGGTATACAATTGCTAGGAAAAAGGCTTAATCTTGTGGTAGTTTTGTAAAGATTAGTTAGGAAATTCATATCTATGTGATCTGTTAGAATTTGGGGTTGAAATTTTTACATTAGCAACCCATATATGTCATTTATAATCCCACAAAATTTAGTAATTTTGGAATATGGTTTGATATTTTAATAAAATCCCAAATGTTGCTGGAGCAAACTTAATTTCTGTTCTGCCTTGATTTTGTATGCTTGATTTCTAAAATTCATATCTCCATAATCATTTACAATTTAGAACTAAAATTTTTACAGTATCTTCTCATACATGTCTATGGTAACTATAAGAATTTTTGTAAGGATTAGATGAGTTTTACTATTTTAAGAAAATACGAAAATGTTGTTGGAACAGATTTATTTCCTATTTCTGTTTGATATTTCACACCGAATTCTGAATGCTATATCTCCATGATTACAAGAAATTTAAGACTAAAATTCTTACAGTATTATCTCAGGCCAGTATAGAACATATCCACAAATTTTTATGATTTCTAAGTATCATTTGATATTTTTATAAAATACAACTTGCTGATGTTGTTAAGAAATAATGTGTATGCTGTCTTGAAAACTATACCCAATTCAAAATATTATATCCTTATAAATACTTGAAATTCTTAGCTAAAATTTGGATATGTGATGCTTCTCTGTGACTAGAACATGCCTACCAAATTTTATAAACAATGGATACCATTTATTATTTTTAATTGAGTTTAATAAGCAACTAGTCGGCAGTTTTACCAGTTCTGGAATTTTTACCTGCATATCAGTTTGAGGCCATTTCTACCTCTGGCTTGAAGTATTTTGAGAAAATGTCAAACTAAGAAATTAAAGTAGACTGGTTGTTCTTTCTGTAGAATCTAAGAACTTAAAATTTTATAAAGTATATGATTAATGATCATTTTTGCAAACAATAAAAGATGTGTGTTGAATAGTTAGCTTGCTATTTTGAACATATATAAGTTATCTTCATGTTAGGGTTTTAGAATGGACTTAGAAGGTTGAACATCTAACTCATGAATCATGTTTGATCATGTTAGATTTGAGCTTGTATACATCTATTGGGTTATAAGATTAGAATAACTGTTTGTCTTATGTTTGCATTGGTGCAACTTGCTTGTTATCCTAAGTTTCTCTAACTTGCTTAAGTTTAGATTAGCTATGTACTTGTTTAATTGATGTTGGGGATGATTCTATTATCCAGGAGTGCTTTTAACTTGCTGGTGTTTAGGGTAGTGAATTTTACCCTATGACCTATTAAAATTACACAATCATTCGGCTAGTTAATAGCCCTTATCTCCTCGAGTGCAACGAATGAAGACAGTCTTTGCACCGTCAGATCACTAACCAAGGGGGAATTGATCGCGGGCCGGAGGCATGGTCGAGATCCAACCAAGAGGGTGAACAGCGATTGACGAGGGCCAAATCACTGAGGTCATTTGGTCAAGTATGGCTCAAGTTGGGCTAACCCTTGATCCTGGTTTGGAGGCCGGGTTAGATTTTTCACTTGAGACAGTGTGAAATTGAATTAAAAGACTAGGTCAATTAACTAGCAAGTAACCATTTGCTATTCACTGATCATTTCACCAGTAAAAGATAATTAGTCGCTTTAACTAAGACCAGTATAGGATTGGTGAACTAGTAATAATATCCTAAGACTAAAATCGTCATTATTTATTTGTAAGAACAGACACTAGTATGGGGGTTATGCTCACCTGTCAGGGGGACGCATGGCATCAACACGCCTGGCCAAGTCCTAGGTTCGTTTAATACTGGCAGGAGACTTAGAGTAAGACGTCTAACGTAAGAGTGTAATATCTCTGGCGAACGGGGGTTACCGCAAGGCCACCTTTATATTTGTAACAACCTTTGATGAGGACTGGTGTGGCGGCATTGTCTCGACTGTAATTTCTATCTAGTGTAAAGGTGAGAGAAGAGCAGAGATTAGGGAAAACCTTAAAAATCTGCCAAGTCCAATGTTGCTCACTGCGAGCAGGGGCTTAAGGTAAGACGTCCAACGTAAGACCCTAATGCTTTCGGTGAGTGGGGGTTATCGCGGGGCCACCTTTATGTCCGTACAACAGCTTTTGATGAGGTTCAGGATTGAATTACTGAGACACTAGTAATGACAGCTGCGGCGGAAGTAAACCGTACGACTGCAACCCAGGCATAGTGGAAAACATATGGGGATACCTGACACCACTACTGATTGCAGCAAGGGGAGTGAACCGTAGGAATACAACCTGTCATCACTGGAACATCAGAAACAGGAGGGAGCACAAGAGTAGGATGCATGAAGGGGGATCGAACCCCAATATTTGAAGAACGTCGCTTGGCTAGGGAGTATGTATTATGGGATGCATATATCTCCAAATCAAGTGTGCATTCGAATAGGAGCATTGTGTGCATTGAGTACTGTGCATTATATTCTAGGTCATGACATATACCGACACTTGTGATGTCACTGCACATTCCCTTCGCAATAATTTGGACAGCTGAGTTTGGAGAGTCATTGGTTTTATCAACATTGCATCAGTTGCATTCAACTGACGTACCCACAATCTGATTAGGTGCAGGACTACTAGATTGTGGAAGTAGGGGACTCAAGCTGCTTGGAGCGTCCAAGTGGAGATTATAAATCTTTTTCAGAAAATTTTATTGATATGATTCTTGATGTAAAATTTATGTATGATTGTATTGCACAATGTAACATTTGGGATGAAATAAAAGATTTAATTTTCAGTCAATTTTCTGTGTTAAGCACTCGGTTGAAGTAAGATTCTGGCTTGTGTCTCGAGTTTCTTGTGTACAGAATTCGGGGCGCTACAGGATTCTTCTATACAAGTTTGGAAGAAGCTTGAAGAGCTTGGTACATACCACAAAGGTATAGCTCTCTCGCATACCGAGTATTATTTTATTTCTCCCTTCATTGATATGCTTAATGTTTCTTTTGAAGAAGAAAGTGAGGAGAAAATCCTTGAGGAAGATAACAATACTGAAGGAAGTAAATTCATAGAGACAGAAAAAGAAGATAAAACAAAAATGATAGCAGAAGGTGGTAGAATAGAAAACATAGATGAAGAAAATGAAAAAGAAGAGTTGAAATATGAAAAAATAAAGCATGTAGAAGGTGTGGTTGAGAAAAAAATAAAAGAATGCATAGAAAGAAATGATGAAAAGAAGATAATAAAGAAAGATAAAGATAAAGAAGAGATAAACTATGAAAAACCGGAGTTTGCTGAGGTTTTGATTAAGAATGAAGTTGGGATGTTAAAAGTTTCAAACAGAACAAAACCATTAACTTTTGCAAAAATACATTGTGATTATTTGATAAAGTTAAAGATAGATGATCTTTCTACATATTTTGATGAACATCATTATGTGGTTCCTATTTACGATGACCTATCAAATTGTAATGAGAAAGTCAAAAATGGGGAAGATATTTATTGTCAACCTTCTCAAGAAATGTATATTCAAAAGCAATTGGAGGACTCTGCGAGTTGGGCGAATATGAAGCAGTCATTTCTTTTTCAAAGGAGATAGTAAAGCTGATGTTGAAGATCAAATTTAAAGTCACCGATGTCGTGATGCTCCATTACAATGAAATAAAAATAGCATTATTTCAAGTTTTCACCTCAACAAAAATGGCAATGGACATGGTTGCATATGATGTGGATGCTATTAAGTTAAAGAACTCGTCAAGGCCAATGATCAAGTTTCACGACTTAGTGATTTCAACAAAAATGAAGAAGAAGGTTGGTGCATGCAAGTCTAGCTTAAGGGGGGCCGTCAGAATATTAATCTATGCTTGCATGAAGAGATGTTCAATATTCTTTATGCACGGAAGTTTAGTTTTTCCCATGGTGCAGGAAGCATTATTGTGTCTTTTAGTATTTCTATGTTGCATATTCATTTAGTGAGTCTTTTGAATGAATGCTACATATAGCCATCTAGTTTCATGTTGTGTAAGTAAGTAACAAAGCAAGCAAGATAGAATGAAAAGAAGTCTAATGTAATGAGTTATTTTCCAATAATATAGTGAGTTATTATTTTGACTGTTTCTACAAGAGAACAATCTTCTTCTCTTATCCTTTTTTGCTACAACATTTCTTTTCTCTTCTTTTTTCTAGCACTTTCCACTTTTCTAGTTTTCCAATTCATTTCTAAGGTGAAATCAACTATTAGTCTTCTTCTTCGTTGATTCTGACCTCTATCTCGAGATTTTTTTATCCTCATCCTTCTCATCAAATAACGGTGATCACAATCATCAGAAATCAGATTAAGGAGTGATTAACGATGATCAATTTCGATCAAAGTAAAGGTTAGATCTCCATAGTTTTACAATAAAGAATACACATCATCTATTTGCTCCCACATAAAAAAAAACAACAACATATTGATGTTGTCTGTGGGAAGTTACAGATCTAACACATCGATCAGATTTCGACAGTAAAAATCTATTTTTTCCAGCCATGTCCCTAAAGGGAAAATGGAAGGCGGCGGCTACTACCCGACAAGCCAACCCTTTTGTCCACCTCCATGTCATACGGAGGACCCCCTTCAACCTCCTCAACCGGGGCACCCCCCTTATCAGCCTACTCAGCCTCCCTCCGAAGGGACTGCACCAGGGGGCTCCCGACGCAGTCATTATAAATTGCGCCATATGCAGCGTGTGACCTCAACCCCTTCTACGGTACCCTCTGATGTACCCTAGGCACAGCAAGACCTCTGTCAGGTCATCATCACCTGATAAAAGGTGTCTGATCTCCGAGGTCGCTTGAATAAAAGGCGAATCAAAGAGGAGGTCCCTCATCCAGAACATCAAGGAAGCATAAGGAGTCCATCTCCTCAAAGACCGAGGTCTAGAAGAACTCCCTCTCCTAGGGGGTGAAGAAGATCTCCATATCCCCTTCCCCACCTCGAGAGCAAAGAAGCTTGGCTCCATTAAGTCGACCAGTACCTAGGAACAACAGGGAAGAAGAGGCACTCCTCACCAGGGCAGAGTTCTAAAACTTCATAGATGTGGTCCTTCAAGCCCTGTACGATGCCCCTGGTAGGGGCTGACAAACTAGCAGTTGTCGCCCTACTCCTTCCCGACATGAGATGTCCCACGGATCTACTAGATCCGGGGAACAAGGCAACACAGTCTTTCATTGCCTTCAAGTGATAGAGGACCGCCCAGCACTAATTAGGCAAGAAGAGGGACAACAAGACAGAGCATATTACCCTCTATGGCCCCCTTCGCCAGATCAATCCTTAAAGCCCCTATTCTGGCAAACATCAAAATTCCACCTTTCTAATCATTTAATGGTGAGTTCAACCTGGTAGATCACCTTGAAAGTTTCAAAATTCTCGTGATGATCCATCAAGCCACCGACTCCCTCCTCTGCAAGACGTTTCCAGCAACCCTGAATGGATCGACACGAAAATAGTTCTCTCGTCTCTCTCCAGAGTCTATCTTATCCTTCAATTAGCTTGATGAGCTCTTCCTCACCCACTCTGCCACCAATCGCAAGATGGAAAAGACAAGTGTCTCCCTACTCGACTTGAAGCAGAGGGATGGAGAGTCTCTCAAGGATTATGTCTGGTGCCGCACAGCCACGTCGACCTCTAATAATCTCACATCAGGAGGCCTCCTTAGGATTTCTCGAACCTCCTGCAAAGGACTGAAAGTACATTCAAGTGGAATACGCAATTCATCTACAAGAACAGAAGGGGTCCTTCTTCGGGAACAAACGAAGGGGTACCATTGAAAAGGGATCCAGGAAGTCCTTGAAGGATGTCACAGGTAAGCGTTGTCCTCCTCCAACACCACACTTTGACAAGTCCCCCCCCCCCTCCCCCCCCAATGCCAGCATCTCCACTGTCCTCATGGAAGTTGAGAAGGACATACTTCTCTGTTCTCCTTCTAAGATGATCATGTCAAGCATGAGAATATACATGAACAAATAGTGTTCATTTCACAGGGAGCACGAATAGCTCACCAATGACTGTCGAACCCTCACCAGGGCTACTGTAACACCCTGGGTCCGCTCAATAGCATGCATGCCTACGCTCGTCTACAAGCCCTACATGCCTAAAGAACCTAACCACGGACCCATCATAGGGCACAACCTCACCAAAAGTGCTATAGCTTATTAGGTACTCTTGGATTGGTAATTCTATATAAACACTCATCACTCACTTTACAAATATGATATGGGACTATGTTAATCTAGGGGTATTACAATCACCTTCCTATGTACTTAGCGTCCTCGCTAAGCTCGGGACCCGCATCTAATCTAGGACCACCTATCTAGCCGATGTGATCCACATGGATGCCACTACCATGAACCTGCCATCGTATTGCCCTGACCTTACTGCCAGCGTACTATCCCTGGCCCTATCCGTGTGTACATCCACTATGGAACCACCATCGGTATCGAAAGTCGACACTGATACCAATCTGTAATGCCCTGAATTCCATGCATAGGAAATCTATGACTCATCCAGAATCTTTTACTTTATATTAGCACATACACAGTACAAAGTACAGGGAAAATTTATAACTTTCATTACATCATCGTTCATTACAAATATCACAGAATTTCACACACTAAATACAACTTGTTATAATATTCAAGCTTCAATCTTCCACTAGAGTCCACAACAAACTCAAGTCCATGCCACCCATTGACAAGAGTCCTGGAAAACTTCCAAACTATGGGCAAGTCAGTTGAATTCAACGGACACAATTGATATGGGTAAAAATAGAACCAAATCAGGACCATTCAAATCGAGCACGAATCTTAAAGCTGTTAGTGGTAGAACGGTAATTTTACTAAAATGGGTCTTTAAACGGGAATAGGGTCTCTTGCAAATCCAACAACCCAAAATAGGTTTGTCTAACTGGGTTATCCTAACAGCTCAATAAGAATGGGTCCAGATTATTTAAGTATGATTTAAACTCATAATTATCTATAAGAGACATTTTAACAACCATATCTCTTATCCTGGTGAGAGTTTAAAGGCAATCCCCTCAACCGCTCTTATCTATTCTTGAAGAAGAGATAACTGATTCAATCCAAATACACCCGGAAGTAGAGATAAATCAATATCTTGAAACTAACTAAAGCGGCTATAAATACCACCTACCTCCACTAGAAACAGGTAATTAATATTTTTCCACAAAAAGTTCCTTCATAATCTTCTTGATTTCCGACTTGAGCATCGGAGGGTCTGTCGCTGGGATCAACCCCGCTGTTTCAGACTTTTTGCAGGTCAGCGGAGGCGATCGTCACCACACAAATCAAATCCAATGGCGCAAACAAGTCAGATCGAGAAGTCAACTGTAGTCAAAGGTAGTTAACACCGTTGAAAGTCAAAAGGTCAGTTCTTGATTATTCCTTAAAAGAATCCATATCATCTGTTTGCTCCCACACAAAAAAAAGCAGCAAAGAATTGGCGCCATCTGTGGGAATAGCAAAGAAATTCCGACCATAATTGGCTAGAAACTAGTTATAACCATGCCTCCTAAGAGGAAAAGGAAGGCAGCAGCCTCAAGCTGGCGAACAAACCCTCTTTACGTTGACTCAACCACAACCCAATCTCTGTCAGTTCATCATCAGCCACAGCAGGAGTCTGACCTCCGAATCTGCCTCAACGAGACGAAACCTCGTGAAGAAGCCCTCCAACCAGAACAATAGGGAAGTTGGAGAAGCCTTTCTCCTCTAAGGCCACAACCCAGAAGAACTCTCTCTCCAAGGGTCGTGGAAGAACTCCCTCTCCCAGAAGGCGATGAAAATCCCCCTTTCCTAGGGGGCGAAGAAGCCACCGTTCCCCAAGGGACCACGGAAGAACTCCTTCCCGATAAAGGAGGCGTCCAACTCCAACTAGTAGAATAGTCCCTAGAAGAGGGAGGGAGGAAGAAGTACCTGTTACCAGAGCATAACTCCGAGAGTTCAAAGATTAAATTCTTCAAGCCCTTAACATAATTCCTCCCAAGACTCGACGACCCAGACCTCACCACTTTACCCCTCCACAACGCAAGGAGTCACATGGGTCTAGATCCAATCAGTAAGAGAGCGTCATCCTCTGATGCTTCCAAAAGATGGAAGATCTTGTAGCACTACTGAAGCTGGAAAGAAAGAAGACAGGAAAGAAGATACCGTCTTGTCAGACCCCCCATTCTTAAAGAATATCATTAAGGCTCATGTCCCCGTTAACTTCAAGATTTCGACATTTGAGTCGTACAATGTGGAGATTGACCCAGTAGACCACATCGAGAGTTTTAAAACTCTCATGATGATCCACCAAGTGTCTGACTCCCTATTATGCAAAACTTTTCTAGCAACTTTTAAGGGCACTACATGGGAGTGGTTCTCTCGTCTCTCTCAAAGATCTATATTTTCCTTCAACCAACTCGATGAGCTCTCCCTCACACACTTCATCACCAACCGCAAGTCAGAAAAGACTAGTGCTTCCTTGCTAGACCTGAAACAAAGGTACTGGGAGTCTCTCAAAAGCTATGTTCGGCACTTCACGCCCAAATCCATATCCATCCCCTCACTCGATTCAGCAGTGGTCACTACTGCGTTCAGGTACAATATGAAGCATGATGACCTCCAGGCCTCCCTCGTCAAAAGAACTTCTCGGGACTTCTCCAACTTTCTTCAAAGAGTCAAGAAGTACATCCGAGTAGAAGATGCAATCCGCCCCCATGAATAGAAGATACTTTCATCCGAGAACAAATGGAAGGGCCCCAATGAAGATGAACCTCAAAAATTACAGAAGGATGCCATGGGTCATCGTCGCACACCTCCATGCCTCGCTTTGAGAAGTACACCCCACTTAATGCCAGCATCTTCGCCATCCTTATGGAGGTTGACAAGGACGGGCTCCTTCAACCTCCCCCTAAGATGAATGCCTCGAGAAAGAAAAGAGATAAACCCAAGTGGTGTGCCTTCCACAAAGGTCATGGTCTCCTCAAAAATGATTGTCGAGCCCTCAAAGATGAGCTCGAAACATTGCTCCAATGAGGATACCTCACCAAATTTACACAAGTGAACAACACGGAACCTCTGCTTGTGAGGGGAGCCAACAAGTGAGCAGAAAGGCCAACTAAGTCCCAGGGATCGGGGGGATGGAGATATTTCACACTATTCATGGGGGACTTATGGGGGGCGCATCTATCTGCTCAAGGAAAACATTCGTCTGAGAGGTAAATTTAGTGCATAACATCCCGCCTACAAGGAGCACGGAAGCCAACATCACATTCTCAGATCAAGACTTAGAGGGTGTCTGAACACCTCACTGCGATGCACTCGTAATCAGCATCTGTATGGCGAACCATGAAGTACGTCAAATCCTAGTCAATAATGCCAACTCAGTTGATATCCTCTTCCTGAATGTGTTTGAAAGCCTCAAGCACAAGCGAGATCGCCTCAAGCCTGTTGGATACACCCTCCATGGATTCTCTGGAGCCCATGTACTAATCAAAGGAATCGTTACCCTTGATGTAACCTTAGGAAAGGCTCCAGCTACTCTCAAAGAAGCACTAGACTTCATGGTGGTTGACATGAAGTCCGCTTATAATGCCATCTTCGGTTGCCCGGGGTTAGTTGCCCTCCAAGTGGTTGCCTCGGCCAACCATTTGAAGATGATGTTCCCTACGGAAGCCAAGAAGCTACTCGGGTATGCTACACCACCATAATAGGGGGCTCGGTCCTCCCCTTCAATACCTTAGAACTCCCTCTCGATAAGGGACAAGCCAGCTCCGAACCCGCGAACGAACTTGCAGAAATCCCGTTCTCCCAAGAGGATCAAGCTAAGTGTTTCCGAGTGAGCAAGGCACTCCCTCGTAAATTCAAGGAGCAGCTCATCACTTGCATTAATGCATTTTTGCTTGGACAGCCGAAGACATGTCGAGTATTTTCGAAGATCTAATCATGCACAGTTTAAGTGTAAATCTGGAAGTCAACCATGTCCAGCAGAAGCGCTGCAAATTTGCACCTGAGAGACAACAAGCCATCAAGGAAGAGGATGAGAAGCTCTTAGCTACCCACTTCTGTAATGCCCCGAATCCCAAATACACTGAATTCGAGATGTTCTACAGGATCTTTTCACTTTCTTCAGTACAACTTTACAAGGAATTTAAACTTTTCACTTTACATCAGAGTTTACATCATTCATTACATTTACATTTGCACAGCAGAAGTAAAAATATACAACATTTACATAAATGTACAACAACATGATAAAATCTTTATGCATTCATTCCTCTTTACATGTAATTTACCTGCATACAAAACTGTGGGTACGTCAGTTTATTCAACGGACGATAATTATACATGGCCATCCTCTCTATGCCAGAAACAGTATAACGATTCTCATTTCTTAACAGATCACAAACTTGTTCATAGCAAAAATGTAAATCAAAATGGGGAAATCTTAATGATGTCGTGTTGTGATTGTGCACTTAGTCCTTAATGCAATTGTTTAATTAGATGACACTAATGCGCACTTGTTCGGATTCTATGCATCCCATACTACATAGGTCCGAGGGCAAGCCTCTTAATCGTTCTTCATTTTTGTAGGGTTCAATCCCTCACCATGACTTAATCTACTACTGTAATTACGGTAAGTATCTTAGATATTTTCCGACCTACGAACTCATGTCTAGGCACTCTGGAGGGAATCCCATCGCTGACATGACTCATCATGCAGACATCCTGTGGTAATTCAGCTCTCACCATAGACATGACACCACCCGTAGTCTTCAAACATCCCACGAGCGTCGCCACTGGGACGGTACTCTGGAGTAGTATCCTCACCCAGACTCATCATGGGAATTCCTGGGATACGCTCTCGCTGCTACCCAATAGCCCTCATACTCAATGTTTGTCTCTTACTTTTATCACATCTCCACTATGTACTAGTCCTTATTTTAATAGAATCATCAATAAAAATCAAAGCTCTAGAGTTAGCCTCTCCCTAGACCGGACTTATTCTTTCATTTCAATACATGACCAACCTTGGTCTTTAAATTCTCATTTTTCATTTCATTTCCATTGCCGGGGGAGACTTAACTACTCTTTCGTTTCAATTTCCAATTCACAATTTCCAGTTTGAGCAATTCTAACTCATGAATTCATTTTCAGTGCCTCAGCATATCATGTTCTTAGTTTTCATATTCATGTAACTCTTCATTCAAAGTATGACTCATTTCATGTAAGTTTCTTAATTCAAAATATGATTCATTTCATATGCATCCATGCAGCAGCAAATAGAGTTTAACAACATCAGTCACAAAGTTCACAATCTTTAACAGTAATCAAAATGAAACCTCTGACATATCAAAATCTACTCTGTACAGTCGACTTGGAAGACGACCAGTCGACTTGTACAGTCAAATCAAGTTCTTCATAAACACTCGGGAGAGTCGACTGCTGCACATGGCCAGTCGGCTGCTCCGCAACTTTTCATGTTCAAAATGTTATTCACGTGACAGTCGACTGTTATCTCATCAGTCGTCTGTCCTGGGGGTCTTAACAGTACATTTCTATGTTCAGCTCAGTCGACTTGCTACTCGCATTAAGTCGACTGGACAGATTCATACTTCAAATTAATAGATTATCTTCCCAACAGTTCTTACTTACATCATGGTGTCAATTTACAGTCTACATACATTCATGTTTCATAAACACAGAGTCTCTTACTGTTCAGTAACATCGCAACATGAAATTTCAAGTCACTATTATTGTCTTTTCTTCAGGGAAGCGTGTTAAACATGCATTTATACTTATTCATAACTTTCTTGTAGAGATGAAACCTTATTCTCAATTACACTAGAACAATCACAATGAAAACATATCTCATTTCATGGAATTACAGGCATATTCATAGTTTACTCGATGCATCGGTCGACTGTTCGTAACATCAGTCGACTGCACCAGTCGTTCACAGTTTATTAATTATCCCTAGTTCTTTTTCCACATGCTCATGTCTACTTAGTCATGTACATCATGAAGGATATGAGTTGAACCTTACTACTTCATTTTAATAATACACATATATGTCATGAAACTTCTAACAAACATGTAACAGATGTCTCGTACCAGTCGACTTATCCTTACGGCAATCGACTGTACCGACCCAATTCATCCTTGTTTTCAGTGCCATTTCTACACTATTAGTCATTCACAATTATCAACATAAACATACTCAAGCAATTCTAATACATTCGACTTTACTTCTCATGAGCATAGTAACAAACATCACAGTTATGGCATGTTTTCTACACTAGAAGTCCTGAGAAACACCCACCTTATTTGACGAAATAATCGAAATCCAGCAAAAGCTCTTTAATGTAGTGAACGACTCCTCGCTCCTTGCTCCTTGCTCCACACCGAAGTCTTCAGAATGCTACTCGGCCTCCACAGAAAAGCACACACACACAACTCACAAAATACCTCTCTTTACAATAATAATCTCATAAAACAATCTTAGTGTAAGGAATAATAGATGAGAGGGGGGGGGGGGGATATTTATACACCAAGGGGAGTGAGATGAAAGGCTAGGATTCATTAGATGGTTATAGGATCAAAGGCTAGGATTGACTAGGGGGTTGTAAAAACTACCCACACCTTGAATAACCACCCACACTCAAGCCCACTACTCCACCAAAAACCGGCCAAGAATTGTGCTTTATGCACGTGTACACGGAGTGCACGTGTAAGCACAAGCCACACTAATAAAACTTGTACACTCATAACAAGTCTTATAAAAAGAGGGTGTTACATAATACAAGTTGCAAAAAAATAGAAGGATTAAACCATGGGCTTACATTAATTGGGCCAAAATAAATATTTAAAAGAGAGATAGGTAAATTAAACTTTGGGCTTTAGTAAAAATAATATCCTTACACATCATGCTAAAAATAATAGTCAACATACTACACATGCACACCTTATATAAAAATAAATAATCTTTCATATATTTGGAAAATCAGGGTATTACATCACTCCCTCCTTAGAATAGTTCCGTCCCCGGAACTACAGCCAAAAGCGAGAAAACAGGAAACACAACAACAAGAGCAAAAAGATACAAAGATACAATCAAGCAAAAAGCTCAGGATAATCCTTCAACATCTTCTCCTCAGATTCCCAAGTAGCTTCTTCCACCAAATGGTTTCTCCAGACCACCTTGACCATCGGTATCGTCTTATTCCTCAAGACTTTCTCCCTACGGTCAATAATCTCGACAGGAGACTCGATGTAATTCAGATCCAACTGCAAACCTTCCGGCACTTCAGGCAAATGATGACTCGGATCTGGAATATAACCTCTCAGCATAGACACATGGAAGACATTGTGCACCTGAGACAACTCTTCCGGTAATTCAAGCCGGTAAGCAGTTTTCCCGATCCTTTTCAATATCTTATACGGGCCTATAAACCTCGGGGCTAACTTCCTGCCTTTGCCAAAACGAACCACACCTTTACTGGGTGATACCTTCAGAAAGATGAAGTCACCAACCTCAAACTCAAGGTCCCTTGTCTGGTTGTCTGCATAGCTTTTCTGCCTGCTCTGAGCTTCCACCAACCTTTTCTTGATCAGATCAATCTTCTCAGAAGTTTGCTGCACAAGCTCAGGACCAAACAACTGACGCTCCCCAACTTCATACCAACAAACAGGAGTCCTGCACTTCCTACCATACAAAGCTTCGTACGGCGCCATCCCGATGCTAGCCTGAAAACTGTTGTTGTAGGCAAACTCTACCAAAGGTAAATGCCTTTTCCAACTGCCTCCAAAGTCTAGTATACAACACCGAAGCATATCCTCAAGAATATGGTTGACTCTCTCGGTCTGCCCATCGGTTTGTGGATGAAAAGTAGTGCTGAAATCTGTCTTGGTACCCAAAGCTGTCTGAAGACTTCTCCAGAAATGTGAAGTAAACCGCGCATCTCGATCAGACACGATAGTTGAGGGAACACCATGAAGTCGGACAATCTCACCAACATACATCTCAGCCAACTTGTCCATCGAAGCAGTGAGTTTCATTGCCAAAAAGTGAGCGGACTTGGTCAGTCGATCGACTATAACCCAAATCGCATCATTGCCTTTCAAACTCTTAGGCAATCCCGTGATGAAATCCATACTGATGTTATCCCACTTCCATTCTAGAATAGGTAACAGCTGTAATAGACCTCCGGGTCTCTGATTTTCGGTTTTGACTTGCTTACAAACCTCACACTTCGCGACAAATTCAGCCACATCCCGCTTCAAACCTGACCACCAGAAATGCTGTTTGATGTCTTTATACATCTTAGTACTCCCAAGATGTACAGACAGAAGAGTAGCATGCGCCTCCTGAAGAATACTCTCTTTCAGGTCCGCCTGATTTGGAACACACAGTCTATCTCCGAACCACAGCACTCCATCCCTGGTTTGAAATCCGGGCAATCTGCCAGCACTGACCTGCTCCTTCATCTCCAAGATATCAACATCAACCTCTTGACTTGCAATGATCATTGCATTCAGAGTAGGCTGAAGCCTCAACCGAGCCAAAGATGCTCCCAATCCTTGCAAGACAATCTCAATACCTGCTCGGTCCAACTCCTCAATCAGATGCTTCTGAGTTGTAATCAAGCTGGCCAAACTGCTCTTGCGGCTAAGTGCATCAGCCACAACATTAGCTTTTCCAGGATGATACTTGATCTCAGGTCGCATATCCTTGAGCACTTCCAACCATCTCTGCTGCCTCAGATTCAGATCCCTCTGCTGATATATATACTTCAAGCTCTTGTGGTCCGTGTACATGCTCAACTTCTCACCGTACACGTAGTGCCTCCATTGCTTCAAAGCAAAGATAATCGCAGCCAACTCCAGGTCATGAGTCGGGTAATTCTTCTCATGCGGTCGTAGTTGCCTAGACCCATAAGCGATTACCCTTCCTTCTTGCATTAAGATACAACCAAGCCCACGATGTGAAGCATCGCTATAAACATCATACTCGACACCTGCTCTAGGCAAAGCCAAAATAAGTGCAGTAGTCAGCTTCTCTTTCAACTCCTGAAAGCTCGCCTCACATTGCTCGGTCCACTTGAAGCTCACATTCTTCTTGGTCAGTCCAGTAAGCGGTACGGCTATCTGAGCATAACCTTGAATGAATCTCCTGTAGTATCCAGTCATCCCAAGAAAACTTCTGACTTCCTTCACTGTAGTAGGCCTAGCCCAATCTCTCACTGCCTCTATCTTCTGAGGGTTAGTTGCCACTCCCTCCTTGGAAAGGATGTGACCTAGGAATGCCACTTCAGATTTCCAGAAATCACACTTGGATAACTTGGCATACAACTTCTGCTCTTCCAACTTCTGCAAAACTGCCGCCAAATGCTTGGTGTGCTCCTCCTCTGACTTGGAGTACACGAGAATATCGTCGATAAACACCACGACGAAAGAATCAATGAACGACCTCAGAACTCTGTTCATTAAATCCATGAAGATTGCGGGTGCATTCGTCACTCCGAATGGCATAACTAAGAATTCGTAATGCCCATGTCGAGTTCTAAATGCAGTTTTGTGCACATCTTCAACTTTCACTCGCACTTAGTGATATCCTGATCGAAGATCTATTTTGGAGAATACAGCTGCTCCTTGTAGACGATCGAACAAATCATCAATTCGAGGAATCGGATACTTATTCTGAACAGTGACCTTATTCAGCTCTCGGTAATCGATACACATTCTCATCGATCCATCCTTCTTCTTTACCAAAAGCACTGGTGCTCCCCAAGGTGACGCACTAGGTTGAATAAAGCCTTTCTCCAAAAGTTCCTTAATCTGCCATTTCACCTCATCCTGTTCTACTGGAGCCATCCTATACGGTACCTTAGAAATGGGTGCACTTTCCGGTTGAACAGTGATGCTGAACTCTACATCCCGATGCGGGGGTAACCCAGAAAAATCTTCCAAGAACACAGTTGGATAGTCCCGAACCACCGGAATTCCTTGCAATTCCACAGGAGTCTCTTCCTTGCGGATAGTTGCCACCAGCTTAGAACATTTCTGCTTCCCCTGGAAATTGACTTTAGGTCCACCTGGAGCCTTCACTGTTGCCGTCTTGGTCTTGCACTCGATGCTTGAACTGTACACCGACATCCAATCAATGCCAATGATAACATCGACTCCCAAGATAGTCAGCTCGATCAGATCAATCTGAAAGATTCGATCTCCAATCACGATCTCGCAATCAACATAATACCGATCAGTGGTCAAAGTTTCCCCTGACGGAGTAGCTACTGCTAAGATCTTGCCTGGAAAAATCTTCGGTTCAACTCCCAACACTTTAGCAAATCTAGGAGACACAAAAGTATGAGAGGATCCAGTATCGAACAATACAACAGCTTTCATTCCATTAAGATAAAGTTCTCCTGTTACATAATACATACCATTATATAACAGTTTCACAATATGAACGGGAAGAAGAAATGACAAAAACCACTAAACATCAGCCCTCGTACCAGAGATGACCTGATCTGCCTCATCAGCATCAGCTTCCGTCAAGGCAAATACTCGCCCTGGTTGGTACGGCCTCTTCTCAGTCTGCTGTATTGGCACATTGTGATTGCCAGCCCGTGGTTTGAGACATCGAGATTTGTAATGTCCCGTCTCACCACAGTTGTAGCAAGTGACTGCAGAAGGTCTCCCCACATTGTTTCCAGGTCCTCCAGCTACACTAACAGCGTTCGCCCCTGTCGGTTTGAACCTTTGTGCAGATGGTTGCCCCTTGAAACTCCTAGAATTGGTGGGCCTCTTCCCGGACTGCTAGTTGTTTCTCTGGTGCTGAGCAACATGGAACTGCTCCATATCCGTCTCCGTCGCTGCTGCCCTCTTGACCAACTTGTCAAATCGCCTGATACCAAGAGGTATCATCCGGAATCTCAAGCTAGGTCTCAGACCATGCTCGAACTTGCGAGCCTTCTTCGCCTCATCCATCACCAGTTCTGGAGCATACCTGGAGAGCTAAGTAAACTTAGTCTCATACTCCCTCACTGACATGCTGCCTTGCTGAAGTGACAGAAACTCCATGGCATTCTTCTCCTGAACATCGGAGGGGAAATAATGACTGCGGAATTCTTCCAGAAATTCCTTCCAGCTAAGCACTATACCTCCCATGGTCCTCTTCATCGACTGCCACCAAACAGCCGCATCCTTCTCGAATTGCAAAGTCGCCAACTTGACCTTACTGCCCTCCGGTGTCTCCAACACCTCAAAGATTGTCTCCACTTGCCGAATCCAGTTGTTAGCAGCATCTGGGTCTGACTTTCCCTCGAATACGGGTGGTTTCATTCTCTTGAACGATTCCACCAGCTTAATCGCCTCGGGCACTGGATTCACAGGCCCCCTTCCTTGGTTCACAGCCACTGCATTCAGCGTCTGGTAAACCCTTGCAAGTTTGGTCTCCAGATCCAAACCTTCCCCATTCCTAGCTCCTCTTCTCGACATATTCTGATGCAAAAGATCCATTAAATTCGAAGTATAAGACAAGAACTTAAATCAACTTGCATTTCATTGAATTCCAAACTTTATACATTCGAATAAAAACATTTTTGACATCAGAATGGAAGAAAATAGAAGCTACAACAATCTAACTCCTACGGTTCCTCTTCGCTTCTCGAAGTTCTCCCCGTAGTTCATCAACTTCATCCTTCAGCACATCTGTCAGGTTCTTTCTCTTCTCAAGTTCCCAAACCCGGTGACTGAAAACAGAGAAGTCGTCCTTTCGCTTCGCCAGTTGAGCTTCCAATACTCCAACTCTCTCTTTCAGGATCTCCACCTGCCTCTGAAGAGAAGCCACAGTGCTGCTCAGAGCTGGTCCCTCTTCTTCATCAGAAGAAGAATCGTCGGATGAATCCGGAGGTGGGGTAATCTCTCGAGATTCAGGCCACTCCTCCTCATCAGAATCTGCTTGTCCAGGGTGATACTCGTCCTCAGAATCAGCCTGTCCAGGATGGTACTCTTCCTCAATGATATGCCAGTCGTCGCCTCCAGCAGGGTCGAAGTGATCAGCCATCTTAGAAATAGAGAGGAAGAAGCATAAGTCATAGAGCAACACAAATGTAAGTCACTTACATTTAAATCTCCAAACTCAGACACACACTCTAATGTCCACTTCTAGGGTGTCGTTCCTTATAAATTTGTACCAACAGGAAAGCGTAGAAAGCGTGGCTCTGATACCACTCTGTAACGCCCCGAATCCCAAATACACTGAATTCGAGATGTTCTACAGGATCTTTTCACTTTCTTCAGTACAACTTTACAAGGAATTTAAACTTTTCACTTTACATCAGAGTTTACATCATTCATTACATTTACATTTGCACAGCGGAAGTAAAAATATACAACATTTACATAAATGTACAACAACATGATAAAATCTTTATGCATTCATTCCTCTTTACATGTAATTTACCTGCATACAAAACTGTGGGTACGTCAGTTTATTCAACGGACGATAATTATACATGGCCATCCTCTCTATGCCAGAAACAGTATAACAATTCTCATTTCTTAACAGATCACAAACTTGTTCATAGCAAAAATGTAAATCAAAATGGGGAAATCTTAATGATGTCGTGTTGTGATTGTGCACTTAGTCCTTAATGCAATTGTTTAATTAGATGACACTAATGCGCACTTGTTCGGATTCTATGCATCCCATACTACATAGGTCCGAGGGCAAGCCTCTTAATCGTTCTTCATTTTTGTAGGGTTCAATCCCTCACCATGACTTAATCTACTACTGTAATTACGGTAAGTATCTTAGATATTTTCCGACCTACGAACTCATGTCTAGGCACTCTGGAGGGAATCCCATTGCTGACATGACTCATCATGCAGACATCCTGTGGTAATTCAGCTCTCACCATAGACATGACACCACCCGTAGTCTTCAAACATCCCACGAGCGTCGCCACTGGGACGGTACTCTGGAGTAGTATCCTCACCCAGACTCATCATGGGAATTCCTGGGATACGCTCTCGCCGCTACCCAATAGCCCTCATACTCAATGTTTGTCTCTTACTTTTATCACATCTCCACTATGTACTAGTCCTTATTTTAATAGAATCATCAATAAAAATCAAAGCTCTAGAGTTAGCCTCTCCCTAGACCGGACTTATTCTTTCATTTCAATACATGACCAACCTTGGTCTTTAAATTCTCATTTTTCATTTCATTTCCATTGCCGGGGGAGACTTAGCTACTCTTTCGTTTCAATTTCCAATTCACAATTTCCAGTTTGAGCAATTCTAACTCATGAATTCATTTTCAGTGCCTCAGCATATCATGTTCTTAGTTTTCATATTCATGTAACTCTTCATTCAAAGTATGACTCATTTCATGTAAGTTTCTTAATTCAAAATATGATTCATTTCATATGCATCCATGCAGCAGCAAATAGAGTTTAACAACATCAGTCACAAAGTTCACAATCTTTAACAGTAATCAAAATGAAACCTCTGACATATCAAAATCTACTCTGTACAGTCGACTTGGAAGACGACCAGTCGACTTGTACAGTCAAATCAAGTTCTTCATAAACACTCGGGAGAGTCGACTGCTGCACATGGCCAGTCGGCTGCTCCGCAAATTTTCATGTTCAAAATGTTATTCACGTGACAGTCGACTGTTATCTCATCAGTCGTCTGTCCTGTGGGTCTTAACAGCACATTTCTATGTTCAGCTCAGTCGACTTGCTACTCGCATTAAGTCGACTGGACAGATTGATACTTCAAATTAAGAGATTATCTTCCCAATAGTTCTTACTTACATCATGGTGTCAATTTACAGTCTACATACATTCATGTTTCATAAACACAGAGTCTCTTACTGTTCAGTAACATCGCAACATGAAATTTCAAGTCACTAATATTGCCTTTTCTTCAGGGAAGTGTGTTAAACATGCATTTATACTTATTCATAACTTTCTTGTAGAGATGAAACCTTATTCTCAATTACACTAGAACAATCACAATGAAAACATATCTCATTTCATGGAATTACAGGCATATTCATAGTTTACTCGATGCATCGGTCGACTGTTCGTAACATCAGTCGACTGCACCAGTCGTTCACAGTTTATTAATTATCCCTAGTTCTTTTTCCACATGCTCATGTCTACTTAGTCATGTACATCATGAAGGATATGAGTTGAACCTTACTACTTCATTTTAATAATACACATATATGTCATGAAACTTCTAACAAACATGTAACAGATGTCTCGTACCAGTCGACTTATCCTTACGGCAGTCGACTGTACCGACCCAATTCATCCTTGTTTTCAGTGCCATTTCTACACTATTAGTCATTCACAATTATCAACATAAACATACTCAAGCAATTCTAATACATTCGACTTTACTTCTCATGAGCATAGTAACAAACATCACAGTTATGGCATGTTTTCTACACTAGAAGTCCTGAGAAACACCCACCTTATTTGACGAAATAATCAAAATCCAGCAAAAGCTCCTTAATGTAGTGAACGACTCCTCGCTCCTTGCTCCTTGCTCCACACCGAAGTCTTCAGAATTCTACTCGGCCTCCACAGAAAAGCACACACACACAACTCACAAAATACCTCTCTTTACAATAATAATCTCATAAAACAATCTTAGTGTAAGGAATAATAGATGAGAGGGGGGGGGGGGGGCATTTATACACCAAGGGGAGTGAGATGAAAGGCTAGGATTCATTAGATGGTTATAGGATCAAAGGCTAGGATTGACTAGGGGGTTGTAAAAACTACCCACACCTTGAATAACCACCCACACTCAAGCCCACTACTCCACCAAAAACCGGCCAAGAATTGTGTTTTATGCACGTGTACATGGAGTGCACGTGTAAGCACAAGCCACACTAATAAAACTTGTACACTCATAACAAGTCTTATAAAAAGAGGGTGTTACACAATACAAGTTGCAAAAAAATAGAAGGATTAAACCATGGGCTTACATTAATTGGGCCAAAATAAATATTTAAAAGAGAGATAAGTAAATTAAATTTTGTGCTTTAGTAAAAATAATATCCTTACACATCATGCTAAAAATAATAGTCAACATACTACACATGCACACCTTATATAAAAATAAATAATCTTTTATATATTTGGAAAATCAGGGTATTACAACTTCATCCAGGAAGTTAGCTACCCCGAGTGGCTAGCATATATGGTAATGGTCAAGAAAGCCAATGACAAGTGGAGAATCTGCATAGACTTCACCGATCTCAACAAAGCATGTCCGAAGGACCCCTTCCCCCTGCTGAGCATAGACGCTTTGATAGATGCCACCTCAGGCCATGAGTTATTGAGCTTTATGGACGCTTTTCAGGATACAATCAGATCCGAATGTTTCCGCCTGACATCTCAAAGATGTCCTTCATCACCAATCAATGGCACTATTGCTACCGAGTCATGCCCGCTGGGCTAAAGAATGTTGGAGCTACATATCAACGCGTGGTGAACAAAGTCATTAATGTAACGCCCCGAATCCCAAATACACTGAATTCGAGATGTTCTACAGGATCTTTTCACTTTCTTTAGTACAATTTTACAAGGAAATTAAAACTTTTCATCATACATCAGAGATTACATCGAATTACATCTTTCTTTTGCACAGCAGAAGTAAATTTTACAACAATTGAAATAAAGTACAACAACATGATACAATCTTTGAGCATCCATTCTTCTTTAATCTTTAATAAGTCTTTTACCTGCATGTCAGACTGTGGGTACGTCAGTTTATTCAACCGACGAACATTATACACGGCCATCCTCTCTATGCCGGAAATAGTATAACTTAACTTTTCATATTTATCCAACACAAACTTGTCACATTCAAACTAAAGGGACTACCCTATTGATGTTGTGTTGTGATTGTGCACTTAGTCCTTAATGCAGTTTATTATGTTACATGACACTAATGCACACTTGTTCGGATTCTATGCATCCCATACTACATAGGTCCGAGGGCAAGCCCTTATTTGTTCTTCATCTTGATAGGGTTCAATCCCCCGTTATGTCTTAAACTACTACTGTAACTACGGTAGTGTCTTAGATGTCCTATGATCTATGAGCCCATGTCCAGGCAGCCTGGAGGGGAATCCCACGCACTGTCACGACGCATCGAGCAGGCAACCTATGGACAATTCAGCCTCCGCCATGGAACAATGGCACCACCCATAGCCACTCGAACATCCCACGAGCGTCGCCAACGGGACGATAATTCCGGAGTAGCGCCCACGCCATGTCTTGACGCATCAAGCAGGCAGCCTGTGGATCGCTCTCACACCGCTATCCGATGGCCCCCATACTCATGTTTTTCTTCTACTTTCATCACATCTCCACTATGTACTAGTCCTTAGTTTTATTTAAAAATCATGAACAAAATAATCTCTAGAGTTAGCCTCTCCATCAACCGGACTTATTCATTTGTTTCATCATGACCAACCTTGGTCTAATTTCATCTCAATTCATTTTTCTCAATGCCGGGGAGACTTAGCTACTCTATTTCAAATTTCATTTCACAATCTTCAACTCATGACAATTTCCATGTCGAGTTCTCAAACTCACATGTATATTCTCTTTCAATCCATGATTACACTTTATTCACAAGTCCATAATGAATACCTTTAACTCACAAAGTTCATATGTATAGCCAACAATTTCTTTTTCCCTTTCATACATCATGATTTTAATTTCATAATTATACATGAATTCAAGCAACTTCATAATATCACTAGTCACATCCATACTTCACATTATGCACAATATTCATAAGTGAGGATAAGTAATATCATGTTACACAACAAAGTACTTTTTCCAATTACTTTATAATAGCCTATTTCACTTAATCTTTATAAGTTATAAACTCCAAAGTATGTATCTTATAACCAAAGCTCTAATTATGCCTTTTATTCACAAACCATATTGTATTCCATTCAAATGATACCCAAATCACTCTTATAAAATTCCTTGTATTTTTATGAGAAATACCATATTTATTTCATAATTTTTGGACTTCAAAAACTCCCAAAAAAAATATTTTTTCCTATATGCCGAACCCAAGAATCGAACCAGGCACAGCACCGTGACAGCACAGAGCCCCAACCGCTAGGCCGGTCGCCGAACACGATATAAGAGCGACTGAGAGTAATAAATACTCTCGGTTCGCTGTTAACTAGTTTTTGAGAATTTAAATAAAAAGGGTGTGAATACTGGGATTCGAACTGTGCAAACCAGAGAAGCAAACCGCAGTCCAAGACCACCTGAGCCACTGGCTCGGGTTGTCACTAACCCAATTAAAAATCGATTTGAATTATATTCACACTACTTTAAAAACAACTCGATATTCAAATAACCATAGTTTCTTATTGCTTTGGTAAAACTTTTCTAAAGCTTCCAGATTAATCCCCATTTGTATAAAATTCATACCAGTAAAAAAATATAATTTTTTGGTACTAATGAAATGTATTTTTCACACACAAAATCCAAGAGTTATTTATTAAACTACAATATATTGTATTTTCGACATTGCCATATAATTAATCTACTAGCCTTTTTATTCAATAATTTCATGGTGATAATTTACTGATATTAGTTCTTAATTCAACCAGCACATATGATTTCAATAGTCCATATTCATATCAACATAAAGGTCTATTCATCACAAATTAACTACTAATTTTATGAGTAGTACTTTCATTAATCAACCTATGTCATAATGAAGTATACTCACTCATCGATTATACAAATCACATCTCAAACATACAAGTATTTCATTTTTCTTCAAAATAAGGTGTACTCTTTCTTAATAAGTTCCATGTCTCAATTTCACAATTAACAAGCATGCATTATGTCTCTAATCATAATAACAACATTCTCAATTAAATTTAGTCACCATCATAACTTCATACTAATAAACATGGAGCAATCTACACACAATTTAATTTTAACACTAGAGCCATATAAGTTAATCACCACATTTCAAACCATTCACATACTAACTACTCAATTCAAGTGGGCTCTTATTAATATTTTTCATGCATCTTTGATGGTTGAAACTTAGCATGAATCTACTTTAGAAATATGAAATGTTTTACCCACCTTAATTGGAGAGAAAAACCCAAACAAAAGCAACCAAGTCCTTGTAGATGAGAACACCTCCTCCTAGCCAAAAGGGTGCACAACTCCAAGCTTCCAAGCCACCACCGAATGCTTCTCTAGCCCTAGCCGAAAGCTTCCCCTCCTTGTGATGCCGGCCACTCCAAGCAACAACAACACCCACAACTCTTTTATCTTTTATAACTCTCACTATTACAATGTTATAACTTAGAAATTATACTTTGCATATGAAAAATTAGCCATGAGAAGGGGGGTATTTATACTAGGAAATGAGTGAGATGGAGGGCCAAGATTGTTTTGGTGGTTGTAGGATGGAGGGACTAGATCAAAGTAGGAGTTAGAAGAACTACCCACTTCCTTGAAACTACCCCCATGATCACCACACCCAAAATCAAAAATCCCTCCAAAAAGAATGAAACCCGGCCTCCAATAGTGAGTGTGCATTGCACGTGTACGTGTAGTGCACGTGCATGCAACTAGGCCAAATTTGTACATTCTTAAATTTGTATAAAAATAATTTAGTAAAAAAAAGTCTTCTACATGACAAGTTTAATTAAAATAAATTAATTCATGGGCTTTCTTTGTGGGCCAAAATAGTTTATAAAAATAAATAAAATAAAATACTTTTGGGCTTTTTTAAGAAAAGGGCTTTTCATTAAATTAAAATAAAGCTTTAAAGAAAGGCTTTTTGTACTAAAATAATTTGAGAAAATATATTTAAATATACACATCATGATAAAATAATCCAAACAAAATATTGCACGTGCACACTACGTGCAAAATAAATAATTTTTCATTAATTGAAAAATCAGGGTATTACAATTAAAGAACAGATCGGGTGGAACATGGAAGTGTAGGTGGACGATATACTTGTAAATAGCCTCAGGAAAGAAAACCATGTAGCCAACCTCCAAGAAGCATTCAATGTACTTCGGATCAACAACATGAGGTTGAACTGTCACGCCCCGCTTCCCAAAAATACGGAATACGGCACGTAACAAAAGCCCAGCGAATGATTATTATCATCCTTAAGCTGTTTCAGAAATCTTACAACATATCTCAGGCAGTATATCAGAGTCAAAATATCGCAGTCGGAAGCAAAGAGTGGGACCAACATGCAACATCGAGAAAATTTCACCAACAGGAATTAATTGAAATCAAATATCTTGTTCTCAAATAAAACAGAGTCTGGAAACAAATATTCTGGGTCACATCGCCCAAAACAAAATAAATAATACACGTGTCTCAAATACAGAAATGAATCAAGTCTCAGGAATACAGAATAATGTTATAACAGGAAACAGAAATAATAATATCAGCATCTAATACTGCGAACCACCAGAACCTTCTTGAATCTGTCCACCATAATCTGCAATCATCGAATACAGGAAAAAGGAAAAGAAGAAAACACAGTACCCGTCAATGGCAAGTCCGGGTCACAAATAGAATAGGATACAAGCACATGGGAAAAACTAAACAGATCTAACTAATCATCAGAAACAGACTTAATATGGTATGGTAAACTCAACTAACATAGTATCCTAGCAGATGTCTCAGATATTAAGTGTCAAGTGTCATATAACAGATATGTCAGGTAAACAGATATTCAGATAAGTCAGGTAAATCAGATAACAGGTTTCATATAATAGGTATTCAGATTCAGATTCAGATTTCCATATATCAGATTCAGATTTCCATATATCAGATTCAGATTCAGACTTCAGAAATATAATCAGATCTCAGATTTCAGATTAATGTAAGTCTTGTGTGATTACTATCTAGGTAGCACGACATGCATCCCAGTTTATACTACATGGTTGCTACAACAAAACAGTTTCGCTTTAGATTTCGTAGGGGATATTATAGGGCCGTGTACTCAGGGTCAGACAGATATCAGAACAGACAGATAGAACCTAGTGGTTCTCTTCTACTCTACACCTTCTTACATAAGAAGCAATGTAGACAGGGTCAGAATACAGATAATTATATGGGAAACACGGGCCCCCTTCTAAGTACACATTTCTATGCTTTCCCACTACTAGATCTTTCCCATACCCCGGCTTGATTACTTTTGTTATGGTTATTAAACAGACATAAATGTGATCAAAAGGGTGTCAAACTAACATCATATGATCAGGTTTAGGTTTAGGGCATCAGATCAGTAAGTATGGATACCAAACATTCACAAATACGAGCAAAATGGTGTATGTCTATAAACAGGACAGCAAGACCAGTCTGTACATAAACAGTGATCCAAAGATCTACAGGCATGCAAATAATGATCCGTCGAAGGATCTGGAAACTAGACTTCCTCACGCTTCTAACGGGTATAATAAATCCATATGCTATTTCACAACGTCTCGACTCAAAACACAATTCAACACAGTTTGCATGTACAGTCAGAAAACAGAGGAATAACTTAAACCACATGAAAACAGCATACAAAGTCATTAATTAAATCCACGAAAATTCTGGGGTAATCCCCTATATGTATAGTCTCAAAATATAAATTTTCATATTTTTCCAGGAAGTATAGATATGTTTTCAAAAATAGAAAGTAACACATAACACAGTTTTGATGGATCTGGAATTCTTCAACACCGCTGTACAAAATCGAACACATCTTGCAAACAGCGCATCAAAATCCACTTCCGCCAAAACGAGATGAAAGTAGATAAAATTAACCAACTTTCATATCTCACATAAAATATTCATACAGTAATTAGAAATAAGGTGAACACGGCATTCAACATACAATCACACGCAGTTTACAGCAACAACGATCTATAGAAAAGGATATAGGACACCACTCAAAACTCATCTTTTAATTATCACAAAAATCAGGGAACTACCTAACATCATATTGAAACACTGGACAAAATCTTGTAGCATGAAATTATGTCTAACTTAGATCTTGAAAATAAATTGTCCACAAAAATTACCCCGAACTGAAACTGGAAACTACTAACATACAGTTACTAAAATAATCATAACTATTCCATACGAACTCCAAACAGGGTGAAATCAGTGGGATTAGAAATTAGATTCAATTCTCTACAAATTTCTCAGAAATAGTCATGTTGAGATTCGGACTTTAATCTAGGTAAAAACTGCACTCAATCCAGTTCAATCCAAATTTCCAGATTTCTCAATTAAGTTTCAAAACATCATAACTTCCTCAAAAATCATCCAAACTCTTCCAAATTCAAAACACTGTCTACCCGTTGTCTAAATATCACATCTAAGGGTTTCTAACCTGTCAAAATCCAATATTTCTCATATAGGTGTTCAAACATGCATCGGGTATACAATATGTCACATACGCGATAACAGTCGTGTTTGGGTGAATCCTAAGGCATAAACCTATCAACTTCATGTCCTAATACATCCATGGCCTGTTTTGAACCTTAGAGACGAAACCCATAATTAAAAACATGATCTTTGTCCGTCTCTAGTCTCAAACTATCCTATGTGTGAACTTTCTACTTGTATCAACCTAAGAAATTTAAGTACAAGTTACATGCCTTTATGTGACGACGAACGCGACAAATCCAAGCCTTTCAAAGAGAATCCACGAGCAAGACGCCTTCTAGCGCGATTTCGAGCGAAACCCACGAACAAAATGCGCCAACGGTTGATCCCTTTGACACACGAACCGAAGTGGAAGATGCCCACAACCCAAAACAGCGAGGGGGGATGTTGAGGTGCTGTTTTGGGATGGTTGGGTGCTGCCTTGGGTGTTGGCCGAACACAAGAAGGAGAGGAGAGACGAGTTTTTGAAGCGGAGTTGTATAAAATAGCGGAGAGGGGAGATATGGGTGGTCGGCTATGCAAGAAGAAGGCAAAGGAAAGTAGGGGAAGGTCGGCCTAGGGTAGAAGAAGGCAGGCCGGGATGGTTTGGGGAAAGAGGTAGCCGGCACACAATAGGAGAGGGAAGAAATAGATTAGGGTTAGGGATTATTTAGTATTAGGGGTATATATATGAGATCAAATGTGGGTTAATGGGTAGTGGATATCAATAGGAAACAATGGGTATACAATTGGGTAATGGATATTGGGTAGATTTCAAATGGGGATACAAAATACAATGAATCTTATAGCTCCTAAAAATCTCAAATTGGTCAAAACTCTCCTAAAAATTCACCATGACCCTAAAATAACATTTATACATGAACAAGATCAAGAAATTGAGAAAAAGAGCTCAAAATGTCGAAAAACGGCCAAACGGCGCACAATCAACAAAAGAAAGTCAAAACTGCCAGAAAAATATTATAGAATAAAAATAATTAAATTTATTGTTCCGAAAAATACAATAGAAAAATAATAATTCACAAAAATAAAAAATACCCTCAAAAATACCAAAAGTGAAAAATAGGGGTTACAATCCTACCCCCTACAAGAAAATTTCGTCCTCGAAATTAAAAAGAAAGGTACATAGGATAACCCCAAACAAAACCAAATAGCCAAACACAAAACAAACAACTACTCAAACAAGTGAGGAAACTTCTGCTGAATTTCCTCCTCCTGCTCCCATGTCGACTCACCAGGCGAGTGAGGATTCCAAGAAACACGAACCAGCTTAATGACCTTGTTCTTAAGCACTTTCTCCTGCCGATCCACAATAGCAACTGGCGGAATCTCACAAGTCAAATCCGGCCTAACGGTCAACTCTGAATAGTCGATCACGTGGCTCTCATCTCGGATATATCTCCTGAGTTGTGAGACATGGAAAACATCGTGCACTCCCGATAAAGCTGGCGGCAATGCGAGACGATAGGCCACCTTGCCTACTCGCTCCAAAATCTCGAATGGTCCAATAAACCTCGGGCTAAGCTTGCCCCCGCCACCGAACCGAATGACACCACGCCACGGCGATACCTTGAGAAAAACATGGTCACCAACTGCGAACTCCAACGCCCTGCGATGAACATCAGCCCACCGCCTCTGCCTGTCCTGAGCTGCTTGCAAGTGCTTCCTAATCTGAACCACTGCATCAACTGTCTTGGTGATCAACTCTGGACCCAACAACTTTCTCTCGCCAACATCATCCCAGCAAACTGGCGATCTACACTTCCGTCCATAGAGTGCCTCGAACGGAGCAGCTTTAATACTAGCTTGTAAGCTGTTATTGTAAGAGAACTCTACCAGATGCAAGTGATCTTCCCAAGACCCACCAAACTGAAGCATGCAGGACCTCAACATGTCCTCAAGAATCTGAATAGTCCGCTCTGACTGTCCATCAGTCTGGGGATGAAAAGCTGTACTGTACTTTAATTTGCTCTCCAAACTGCTCTGAAGACTCTCCCAAAACTGAGACCTGAATCTCGTATCCCTGTCGGATACAATACTAACTGGAACCCCATGAAGTCTGACAATCTCTTGCATGTACCTCTCAGCAAGGCTCTCAGTAGACTGACCGACACGAAAAGGAATGAAGTGAGCACTCTTCGTCAAACGGTCAACAATCACCCATAGAGCATTATGACCCTTCGGACTCCTCGGCAAAGCAGTCACAAAATCCATGGTGATATGTTCCCACTTCCACTCTAGAATAGGAAGCGGTTGAAGAAGTCCTGCGGTTCTCTGATGCTCCGCTTTAACCTGCTGACAGATCAAACACTGCGAAACAAACCGCGCGACAGCCCTTTTCATACCATGCCACCAAAAATGAAGCCTCAAATCCCGATACATCTTAGTACCGCCGGGATGGATAGAATATGAAGACTGATGAGCTTCTTCAAGCAACCTCTGACGAACTTCTCCTTTAGGGACACACAACCGGGAACCAAAACGAAGAGAACCATCTGCATGAATAGCCATGTCCGTCCTGGACCCAGACTCAACCTCAGTACGAAGCTTCTGCAACTGTGCATCGCTAGCCTGCGCCTCTTTAATCTGCTCAACAAGAGACGACTGCAGCTGGAGCGCCAAACAACTCCGACCAGAACTCGGCAACACAACCTCAAGCTCCAACCTTCTCATCTGCTCAATAAGATCTCTCTGCTGAGTAAGAAACGAAACCGCTGGTCTCCTGCTCAAAGCATCAGGCACCAAGTTTACTTTACCAGGATGGTATTGCAAATTGATGTCATATTCGGCCATAAGTTCCAACCAACGCCTTTGCCTCATGTTCAACTCCTTCTGGGTGAAGACGTACTTGAGACTTTTGTAGTCTGTAAAGATCTCCACTCGGTCTCCAAGCAAATAATACCTCCACAGCTTCAAAGCAAAGATCACTGCCGCTAACTCCAAGTCATGAGTAGGATAGTTCTTCTCATGCGGCCTCAACTGCCTTGATGCATACGCAACAACACGGCCCTTCTCCATAAGAACTGCTCCAAGACCCTTACCAGAAGCATCACAGTGAACTACAAATCCACCTGAACCATCTGGAATAGTCAACACAGGCGCTGACGTCAGTCTATCCTTCAACTCAACAAAAGCCACATTGCACTCATCAGACCAACAAAACTTCTGATCCTTCTCAGTCAATTTAGTCAAAGGTCCTGCTATCTTCGAAAAATCCTGGACGAACTTCCGATAATAGCCAGCCAAACCCAGAAAACTCCTTACTTCTGAAACTGACTTGGGAATAGGCCAATCCTTCACAGCTTCAATCTTGGCAGGATCCACCGAAATACCATCGCTAGAAACAATATGCCCCAAGAAAGAAATTCTGTCGAGCCAAAACTCGCACTTGCTCAGTTTACCATAGAGTTGATGCTCTCTCATAGTCTGCAGAACCACTCTAAGTTGCTCAGCATGATCTTCCCGATTCTTAGAATACACCAAAATATCATCAATGAAGACCACCACGAACTTATCCAAATACTGCGAGAACACCCGATTCATAAGACTCATGAATACAGCCGGTGCATTCGTGACTCCGAACGGCATCACAAGATACTCATAGTGCCCGTATCTAGTCCTGAAAGCAGTCTTCGGTACGTCTGCAGCCTTCACCTTAACTTGGTGATATCCAGAACGAAGATCCAACTTCGAGAAAACAGAAGCTCCACTCAACTGATCAAACAAATCATCGATCCTGGGCAAAGGATACCGATTCTTCACCGTAACTCTGTTCAGCTCTCGGTAATCCACGCACATCCGACGACTTCCATCCTTCTTATCAACAAAAAGGACAGGATCACCCCAAGGCGAAACACTGGGTCTGATGAAACCCAAATCAAGCAACTGCTGAATCTGCACCTTAAGCTTTGCCAGCTCAACCGGTGCCATCCTGTAGGGACTCTTCGATATCGGTTCTGTTCCAGGCTGAACACCAATACCGAACTCCACTTCCCTATCAGGGGGTAAGCCAAGCAATTCATCTGGAAAAACATCCAAGAAATCCCGAACAACTAGAGGTGCAGCCTCACAGCCTGATTGCAATTCCATTGCACAATCCACCTGCTCAACTACAGTCTTTGTTCGACCAAGAGAAGATTCTCCGGCATGGAACTCAAATTCTGCACGATCTGGAATTCTGAAGACGACTTTCTTGGCACGGCAATCAATAAAGGCATGGGCTTCTCCCAACCAATCCATACCAAGAATAACATCGAATCCTGAATTTCCAATTATAATCAGGTTGGCTTTGAAATCTGCATCTCCAATAGCAACGGAACATTGCCTGCACTCACGGGAACAACTGACAATTCCTCCACCCGTCACGATGTTCCAAGCCTCTGACATGTTGCTGCATTCTAACTGATGTCGAGCGACAAATCGAGAGGAGACAAATGAATGGGTTGCCCCAGAATCAAAGAGAACATATGCAGGAAAAGAGCAAACAAGGATGATACCTAGCAGAAATCAAATCAAGGAAAAGCATAGAAGACCAAGGTTGAGGGGAGAACTACAATGCAGGGAACAAAGCAAAGGAAGCAAGACAAAGCTAAGGGAACAAGAAGAAACAACATCAAGCCATATAACAAAAATAAATATACCTGCCACAACTCCTTCAGCAGTCTCAGCATCTGCGGCAGTCAAGTTGAAAGCTTGACCTCTCCTCGGAACAGCGGTACCTTGTCCGACAATCTGGCATTGAGGAGGAAGTGGTGGCCTAACTGGACCACGAGCTGGACCTGCCTGCTGATTAGGACCCCGGGCTGGAAGAGCCATCGGTTGAAATGCTTGGGGACAATCTCGCACTCCATGCTCCGCAGAACCACATCTAAAGCATCGACGGGAAGCACGGAAACAGTTCTTGCGCTCATGCCCAGACAAACGACAGAAGTCACAGTAAGCCTTCCTCTGAGAACCAGCAGCAGAGTAAGGAGTTGCCCTGACTGGATGGGCAGAAACAGGCCTTCGAATAGGACCACCAGAAGACCTAGCAGCCGAATGTGGAACAGTCCGCTGAGAAAGGGACGAATCACCACGAGCCTGCTCCTGAGCTCGAGCTGCTTCAAGGGCCTCAGCATAAGTATGCAGACGAAGAGAGACCAGATGCCTCTTGATATCCTGCTCAAGACCATTGGTGAACCTGCGAGCCCTATCCTCTTCGGTTGCCACAAGAATGGCAGCGAATCGGCTAAGCCTCGTAAACTCAGCAGCGTACTCATCCACTGTCCTGGAACCCTGTTTTAGGGCCAGGAATTACTGTTCCATCTCAACTCGAGTACTGTTGGGGAAGAATTTCTCCAAGAATCCCCGAGTAAAGGTAGCCCAAGCAATAGGCTTCACCAGGCGCTCAGACTCAGCCATCCACCAAATATGTGCTAAATCCTCCAGCTGGACGGAAACAACGTCCACCCGATCAGCCTCTGCAACACGAGCTGCCGCCAACAAACGCTCCGTCCGGATCAGCCATTGTTCAGCCTCCAAAGGCGTCTCAGTGCCGGAAAAACGATCGGGATGCAGCCTCATAAAGTCCGTAACAGTCCCTGGGCGAGGCAGAAGAGTTGCCTGCACAGGCGCAACAGGAGGCAGAACCCGAGCAGCTTCAAGTGCAGCCATCACCATATCACTGTGGTTTTGCTGCTGATTAATCAGCCGCTCAAGCACAGCAATGACAGCCTCAATCGGATCAGCTTGAGATTCAGAGGTAGAACCTTTACGAGCCATAGTCTGCAAAAACCGAAAACAGTTAGCATCCAGAATCTGTGTTGGTGTCATATCTCAATTTTGCATGTATGGTTGGTGATATATTGCACAGATTCCCGTTCGAGCCAAGCTTGTCTAATATATTAGCTGCCTAATACATTAGCCAAACCTGGTGCTCTCATACCACAGAAAACCCTGTCACGCCCCGCTTCCCAAAAATACGGAATACGGCACGTAACAAAAGCCCAGCGAATGATTATTATCATCCTTAAGTTGTTTCAGAAATCTTACAACATATCACAGGCAGTATATCATAGTCAACATATATCAGAGTCAAAATATCGCAGTCGGAAGCAAAGAGTGGGACCAACATGCAACATCGAGAAAATTTCACCAACAGGAATTAATTGAAATCAAATATCTTGTTCTCAAATAAAACAGAGTCTGGAAACAAATATTCTGGGTCACATCGCCCAAAACAAAATAAATAATACACGTGTCTCAAATACAGAAATGAATCAAGTCTCAGGAATACAGAATAATGTTATAACAGGAAACAGAAATAATAATATCAGCATCTAATACTGCGAACCACCAGAACCTTCTTGAATCTGTCCACCATAATCTGCAATCATCGAATACAGGAAAAAGGAAAAGAAGAAAACACAGTACCCGTCAATGGCAAGTCCGGGTCACAAATAGAATAGGATACAAGCACATGGGAAAAACTAAACAGATCTAACTAATCATCAGAAACAGACTTAATATGGTATGGTAAACTCAACTAACATAGTATCCTAGCAGATGTCTCAGATATTAAGTGTCAAGTGTCATATAACAGATATGTCAGGTAAACAGATATTCAGATATGTCAGGTAAATTAGATAACAGGTTTCATATAATAGGTATTCAGATTCAGATTCAGATTTCCATATATCAGATTCAGATTCAGACTTCAGAAATATAATCAGATCTCAGATTTCAGATTAATGTAAGTCTTGTGTGATTACTATCTAGGTAGCACGACATGCATTCCAGTTTATACTACATGGTTGCTACAACAAAACAGTTTCGCTTTAGATTTCGTAGGGGATATTATAGGGCCGTGTACTCAGGGTCAGACAGATATCAGAACAGACAGATAGAACCTAGTGGTTCTCTTCTACTCTACACCTTCTTACATAAGAAGCAATGTAGACAGGGTCAGAATACAGATAATTATATGGGAAACACGGGCCCCCTTCTAAGTACACATTTCTATGCTTTCCCACTACTAGATCTTTCCCATACCCCGGCTTGATTACTTTTGTTATGGTTATTAAACAGACATGAATGTGATCTAAAGGGTGTCAAACTAACATCATATGACCAGGTTTAGGTTTAGGGCATCAGATCAGTAAGTATGGATACCAAACATTCACAAATACGAGCAAAATGGTGTATGTCTATAAACAGGACAGCAAGACCAGTCGGTACATAAACAGTGATCCAAAGATCTACAGGCATGCAAATAATGATCCGTCGAAGGATCTGGAAACTAGACTTCCTCACGCTTCTAACGGGTATAATAAATCCATATGCTATTTCACAACGTCTCGACTCAAAACACAATTCAACACAGTTTGCATGTACAGTCAGAAAACAGGGGAATAACTTAAACCACATGAAAACAGCATACAAAGTCACTAATTAAATCCACGAAAATTCTGGGGTAATCCCCTATATGTATAGTCTCAAAATATAAATTTTCATATTTTTCCAGAAAGTATAGATATGTTTTCAAAAATAGAAAGTAACACATAACACAGTTTTGATGGATCTGGAATTCTTCAACACCGCTGTACAAAATGGAACACATCTTGCAAACAGCGCATCAAAATCCACTTCCGCCAAAACGGGATGAAAGTAGATAAAATTACCCAACTTTCATATCTCACATAAAATATTCATACTGTAATTAGAAATAAGGTGAACACGGCATTCAACATACAATCACACGCAGTTTACAGCAACAACGATCTATAGAAAAGAATATAGGACACCACTCATAACTCATCTTTTAATTATCACAAAAATCAGGGAACTACCTAACATCATATTGAAACACTGGACAAAATCTTGTAGCATGAAATTATGTCTAACTTAGATCTTGAAAATAAATTGTCCACAAAAATTACCCCGAACTGAAACTGGAAACTACTAACATACAGTTACTAAAATAATCATAACTATTCCATACGAACTCCAAACAGGGTGAAATCAGTGGGATTAGAAATTAGATTCAATTCTCTACAAATTTCTCAGAAATAGTCATGTTGAGATTCGGACTTTAATCTAGGTAAAAACTGCACTCAATCCAGTTCAATCCAAATTTCCAGATTTCTCAATTAAGTTTCAAAACATCATAACTTCCTCAAAAATCATCCAAACTCTTCCAAATTCAAAACACTGTCTACCCATTGTCTAAATATCACATCTAAGGGTTTCTAACCTGTCAAAATCCAATATTTCTCATATAGGTGTTCAAACATGCATCGGGTATACAATATGTCACATACGCGATAACAGTCGCGTTTGGGTGAATCCTAAGGCATAAACCTATCAACTTCATGTCCTAATTCGTCCATGGCCTGTTTTGAACCTTAGAGACGAAACCCATAATTAAAAACATGATCTTTGTCCGTCTCTAGTCTCAAACTATCCTATGTGTGAACTTTCCACTTGTATCAACCTAAGAAATTTAAGTACAAGTTACTTGCCTTTATGTGACGACGAACACGACAAATCCAAGCCTTTCAAAGAGAATCCACGAGCAAGACGCCTTCTAGCGCGATTTCGAGCGAAACCCACGAACAAAATGCGCCAACGGTTGATCCCTTTGACACACGAACCGAAGTGGAAGATGCCCACAACTCAAAACAGCGAGGGGGAATGTTGAGGTGCTGTTTTGGGATGGTTGGGTGCTGCCTTGGGTGTTGGCCGAACACAAGAAGGAGAGGAGAGACGAGTTTTTGAAGCGGAGTTGTATAAAATAGCGGAGAGGGGAGATATGGGTGGTCGGCTATGCAAAAATAAGGCAAGGGAAAGTAGGGGAAGGTCGGCCTAGGGTAGAAGAAGGCAGGCCAGGATGGTTTGGGGAAAGAGGTAGCCAGCACACAATAGGAGAGGGAAGAAATATATTAGGGTTAGGGATTATTTAGTATTAGGGGTATATATATGAGATCAAATGTGGGTTAATGGGTAGTGGATATCAATAGAAAACAATGGGTATACAATTGGGTAATGGATATTGGGTAGATTTCAAATGGGGATACAAAATACAATGAATCCTATAGCTCCTAAAAATCTTCTTAAGGCCAAAAATCTCAAATTGGTCAAAACACTCCTAAAAATTCACCATGACCCTAAAATAACATTTATACATGAACAAGATCAAGAAATTGAGAAAAAGAGCTCAAAATGTCGAAAAACGGCCAAACGGCGCACAATCAACAAAAGAAAGTCAAAACTGCCAGAAAAATATTATAGAATAAAAATAATTAAATTTATTGTTCCGAAAAATACAATAGAAAAATAATAGTTCACAAAAATGAAAAATACCCTCAAAAATACCAAAAGTGAAAAACAGGGGTTACAATCCTACCCCCCTACAAGAAAATTTCGTCCTCGAAATTAAAAAGAAAGGTACATAGGATAACCCCAAACAAAACCAAATAGCCAAACACAAAACAAACAACTACTCAAACAAGTGAGGAAACTTCTGCTGAATTTCCTCCTCCAGCTCCCATGTCGACTCACCAGGCGAGTGAGGATTCCAAGAAACACGAACCAGCTTAATGACCTTGTTCTTAAGCACTTTCTCCCGCCGATCCACAATAGCAACTGGCAGAATCTCACAAGTCAAATCCGGCCTAACGGTCAACTCTGAATAGTCGATCACGTGGCTCTCATCTCGGATATATCTCCTGAGTTGTGAGACATGGAAAACATCGTGCACTCCCGATAAAGCTGGCGGCAATGCGAGACGATAGGCCACCTTGCCTACTCGCTCCAAAATCTCGAATGGTCCAATAAACCTCGGGCTAAGCTTGCCCCCGCCACCGAACCGAATGACACCACGCCACGGCGATACCTTGAGAAAAACATGGTCACCAACTGCGAACTCCAACGCCCTGCGATGAACATCAGCCCACCGCCTCTGCCTGTCCTGAGCTGCTTGCAAGTGCTTCCTAATCTGAACCACTGCATCAACTGTCTTGGTGATCAACTCTGGACCCAACAACTTTCTCTCGCCAACATCATCCCAGCAAACTGGCGATCTACACTTCCGTCCATAGAGTGCCTCGAACGGAGCAGCTTTAATACTAGCTTGTAAGCTGTTATTGTAAGAGAACTCTACCAGATGCAAGTGATCTTCCCAAGACCCACCAAACTGAAGCATGCAGGACCTCAACATGTCCTCAAGAATCTGAATAGTCCGCTCTGACTGTCCATCAGTCTGGGGATGAAAAGCTGTACTGTACTTTAATTTGCTCTCCAAACTGCTCTGAAGACTCTCCCAAAACTGAGACCTGAATCTCGTATCCCTGTCGGATACAATACTAACTGGAACCCCATGAAGTCTGACAATCTCTTGCATGTACCTCTCAGCAAGGCTCTCAGTAGACTGACCGACACGAAAAGGAATGAAGTGAGCACTCTTCGTCAAACGGTCAACAATCACCCATAGAGCATTATGACCCTTCGGACTCCTCGGCAAAGCAGTCACAAAATCCATGGTGATATGTTCCCACTTCCACTCTAGAATAGGAAGCGGTTGAAGAAGTCCTGCGGTTCTCTGATGCTCCGCTTTAACCTGCTGACAGATCAAACACTGCGAAACAAACCGCGCGACAGCCCTTTTCATACCATGCCACCAAAAATGAAGCCTCAAATCCCGATACATCTTAGTACCGCCGGGATGGATAGAATATGAAGACTGATGAGCTTCTTCAAGCAACCTCTGACGAACTTCTCCTTTAGGGACACACAACCGGGAACCAAAACGAAGAGAACCATCTGCATGAATAGCCATGTCCGTCCTGGACCCAGACTCAACCTCAGTACGAAGCTTCTGCAACTGTGCATCGCTAGCCTGCGCCTCTTTAATCTGCTCAACAAGAGACGACTGCAGCTGGAGCGCCAAACAACTCCGACCAGAACTCGGCAACACAACCTCAAGCTCCAACCTTCTCATCTGCTCAATGAGATCTCTCTGCTGAGTAAGAAACGAAACCGCTGGTCTCCTGCTCAAAGCATCAGGCACCAAGTTTACTTTACCAGGATGGTATTGCAAACTGATGTCATATTCGGCCATAAGTTCCAACCAACGCCTTTGCCTCATGTTCAACTCCTTCTGGGTGAAGACGTACTTGAGACTTTTGTAGTCTGTAAAGATCTCCACTCGGTCTCCAAGCAAATAATGCCTCCACAGCTTCAAAGCAAAGATCACTGCCGCTAACTCCAAGTCATGAGTAGGATAGTTCTTCTCATGCGGCCTCAACTGCCTTGATGCATACGCAACAACACGGCCCTTCTGCATAAGAACTGCTCCAAGACCCTTACCAGAAGCATCACAGTGAACTACAAATCCACCTGAACCATCTGGAATAGTCAACACAGGCGCTGACGTCAGTCTATCCTTCAACTCAACAAAAGCCACATTGCACTCATCAGACCAACAAAACTTCTGATCCTTCTCAGTCAATTTAGTCAAAGGTCCTGCTATCTTCGAAAAATCCTGGACGAACTTCCGATAATAGCCAGCCAAACCCAGAAAACTCCTTACTTCTGAAACTGACTTGGGAATAGGCCAATCCTTCACAGCTTCAATCTTGGCAGGATCCACCGAAATACCATCGCTAGAAACAATATGCCCCAAGAAAGAAATTCTGTCGAGCCAAAACTCGCACTTGCTCAGTTTACCATAGAGTTGATGCTCTCTCATAGTCTGCAGAACCACTCTAAGTTGCTCAGCATGATCTTCCCGATTCTTAGAATACACCAAAATATCATCAATGAAGACCACCACGAACTTATCCAAATACTGCGAGAACACCCGATTCATAAGACTCATGAATACAGCCGGTGCATTCGTGACTCCGAACGGCATCACAAGATACTCATAGTGCCCGTATCTAGTCCTGAAAGCAGTCTTCGGTACGTCTGCAGCCTTCACCTTAACTTGGTGATATCCAGAACGAAGATCCAACTTCGAGAAAACAGAAGCTCCACTCAACTGATCAAACAAATCATCGATCCTGGGCAAAGGATACCGATTCTTCACCGTAACTCTGTTCAGCTCTCGGTAATCCACGCACATCCGACGACTTCCATCCTTCTTATCAACAAAAAGGACAGGATCACCCCAAGGCGAAACACTGGGTCTGATGAAACCCAAATCAAGCAACTGCTGAATCTGCACCTTAAGCTTTGCCAGCTCAACCGGTGCCATCCTGTAGGGACTCTTCGATATCGGTTCTGTTCCAGGCTGAACACCAATACCGAACTCCACTTCCCTATCAGGGGGTAAGCCAAGCAATTCATCTGGAAAAACATCCAAGAAATCCCGAACAACTAGAGGTGCAGCCTCACAGCCTGATTGCAATTCCATTGCACAATCCACCTGCTCAACTACAGTCTTTGTTCGACCAAGAGAAGATTCTCCGGCATGGAACTCAAATTCTGCACGATCTGGAATTCTGAAGACGACTTTCTTGGCACGGCAATCAATAAAGGCATGGGCTTCTCCCAACCAATCCATACCAAGAATAACATCGAATCCTGAATTTCCAATTATAATCAGGTTGGCTTTGAAATCTGCATCTCCAATAGCAACGGAACATTGCCTGCACTCACGGGAACAACTGACAATTCCTCCACCCGTCACGATGTTCCAAGCCTCTGACATGTTGCTGCATTCTAACTGATGTCGAGCGACAAATCGAGAGGAGACAAATGAATGGGTTGCCCCAGAATCAAAGAGAACATATGCAGGAAAAGAGCAAACAAGGATGATACCTAGCAGAAATCAAATCAAGGAAAAGCATAGAAGACCAAGGTTGAGGGGAGAACTACAATGCAGGGAACAAAGCAAAGGAAGCAAGACAAAGCTAAGGGAACAAGAAGAAACAACATCAAGCCATATAACAAAAATAAATATACCTGCCACAACTCCTTCAGCAGTCTCAGCATCTGCGGCAGTCAAGTTGAAAGCTTGACCTCTCCTCGGAACAGCGGTACCTTGTCCGACAATCTGGCATTGAGGAGGAAGTGGTGGCCTAACTGGACCACGAGCTGGACCTGCCTGCTGATTAGGACCCCGGGCTGGAAGAGCCATCGGTTGAAATGCTTGGGGACAATCTCGCACTCCATGCTCCGCAGAACCACATCTAAAGCATCGACGGGAAGCACGGAAACAGTTCTTGCGCTCATGCCCAGACAAACGACAGAAGTCACAGTAAGCCTTCCTCTGAGAACCAGCAGCAGAGTAAGGAGTTGCCCTGACTGGATGGGCAGAAACAGGCCTTCGAATAGGACCACCAGAAGACCTAGCAGCCGAATGCGGAACAGTCCGCTGAGAAAGGGACGAATCACCACGAGCCTGCTCCTGAGCTCGAGCTGCTTCAAGGGCCTCAGCATAAGTATGCAGACGAAGAGAGACCAGATGCCTCTTGATATCCTGCTCAAGACCATTGGTGAACCTGCGAGCCCTATCCTCTTCGGTTGCCACAAGAATGGCAGCGAATCGGCTAAGCCTCGTAAACTCAGCAGCGTACTCATCCACTGTCCTGGAACCCTGTTTTAGGGCCAGGAATTACTGTTCCATCTCAACTCGAGTACTGTTGGGGAAGAATTTCTCCAAGAATCCCCGAGTAAAGGTAGCCCAAGCAATAGGCTTCACCAGGCGCTCAGACTCAGCCATCCACCAAATATGTGCTAAATCCTCCAGCTGGACGGAAACAACGTCCACCCGATCAGCCTCTGCAACACGAGCTGCCGCCAACAAACGCTCCGTCCGGATCAGCCACTGTTCAGCCTCCAAAGGCGTCTCAGTGCCGGAAAAACGATCGGGATGCAGCCTCATAAAGTCCGTAACAGTCCCTGGGCGAGGCAGAAGAGTTGCCTGCACAGGCGCAACAGGAGGCAGAACCCGAGCAGCTTCAAGTGCAGCCATCACCATATCACTGTGGTTTTGCTGCTGATTAATCAGCCGCTCAAGCACAGCAATGACAGCCTCAATCGGATCAGCTTGAGATTCAGAGGTAGAACCTTTACGAGCCATAGTCTGCAAAAACCGAAAACAGTTAGCATCCAGAATCTGTGTTGGTGTCATATCTCAATTTTGCATGTATGGTTGGTGATATATTGCACAGATTCCCGTTCGAGCCAAGCTTGTCTAATATATTAGCTGCCTAATACATTAGCCAAACCTGGTGCTCTCATACCACAGAAAACCCTGTCACGCCCCGCTTCCCAAAAATACGGAATACGGCACGTAACAAAAGCCCAGCGAATGATTATTATCATCCTTAAGTTGTTTCAGAAATCTTACAACATATCACAGGCAGTATATCATAGTCAACATATATCAGAGTCAAAATATCGCAGTCGGAAGCAAAGAGTGGGACCAACATGCAACATCGAGAAAATTTCACCAACAGGAATTAATTGAAATCAAATATCTTGTTCTCAAATAAAACAGAGTCTGGAAACAAATATTCTGGGTCACATCGCCCAAAACAAAATAAATAATACACGTGTCTCAAATACAGAAATGAATCAAGTCTCAGGAATACAGAATAATGTTATAACAGGAAACAGAAATAATAATATCAGCATCTAATACTGCGAACCACCAGAACCTTCTTGAATCTGTCCACCATAATCTGCAATCATCGAATACAGGAAAAAGGAAAAGAAGAAAACACAGTACCCGTCAATGGCAAGTCCGGGTCACAAATAGAATAGGATACAAGCACATGGGAAAAACTAAACAGATCTAACTAATCATCAGAAACAGACTTAATATGGTATGGTAAACTCAACTAACATAGTATCCTAGCAGATGTCTCAGATATTAAGTGTCAAGTGTCATATAACAGATATGTCAGGTAAACAGATATTCAGATATGTCAGGTAAATTAGATAACAGGTTTCATATAATAGGTATTCAGATTCAGATTCAAATTTCCATATATCAGATTCAGATTCAGACTTCAGAAATATAATCAGATCTCAGATTTCAGATTAATGTAAGTCTTGTGTGATTACTATCTAGGTAGCACGACATGCATTCCAGTTTATACTACATGGTTGCTACAACAAAACAGTTTCGCTTTAGATTTCGTAGGGGATATTATAGGGCCGTGTACTCAGGGTCAGACAGATATCAGAACAGACAGATAGAACCTAGTGGTTCTCTTCTACTCTACACCTTCTTACATAAGAAGCAATGTAGACAGGGTCAGAATACAGATAATTATATGGGAAACACGGGCCCCCTTCTAAGTACACATTTCTATGCTTTCCCACTACTAGATCTTTCCCATACCCCGGCTTGATTACTTTTGTTATGGTTATTAAACAGACATGAATGTGATCTAAAGGGTGTCAAACTAACATCATATGACCAGGTTTAGGTTTAGGGCATCAGATCAGTAAGTATGGATACCAAACATTCACAAATACGAGCAAAATGGTGTATGTCTATAAACAGGACAGCAAGACCAGTCGGTACATAAACAGTGATCCAAAGATCTACAGGCATGCAAATAATGATCCGTCGAAGGATCTGGAAACTAGACTTCCTCACGCTTCTAACGGGTATAATAAATCCATATGCTATTTCACAACGTCTCGACTCAAAACACAATTCAACACAGTTTGCATGTACAGTCAGAAAACAGGGGAATAACTTAAACCACATGAAAACAGCATACAAAGTCACTAATTAAATCCACGAAAATTCTGGGGTAATCCCCTATATGTATAGTCTCAAAATATAAATTTTCATATTTTTCCAGAAAGTATAGATATGTTTTCAAAAATAGAAAGTAACACATAACACAGTTTTGATGGATCTGGAATTCTTCAACACCGCTGTACAAAATGGAACACATCTTGCAAACAGCGCATCAAAATCCACTTCCGCCAAAACGGGATGAAAGTAGATATAATTACCCAACTTTCATATCTCACATAAAATATTCATACTGTAATTAGAAATAAGGTGAACACGGCATTCAACATACAATCACACGCAGTTTACAGCAACAACGATCTATAGAAAAGAATATAGGACACCACTCATAACTCATCTTTTAATTATCACAAAAATCAGGGAACTACCTAACATCATATTGAAACACTGGACAAAATCTTGTAGCATGAAATTATGTCTAACTTAGATCTTGAAAATAAATTGTCCACAAAAATTACCCCGAACTGAAACTGGAAACTACTAACATACAGTTACTAAAATAATCATAACTATTCCATACGAACTCCAAACAGGGTGAAATCAGTGGGATTAGAAATTAGATTCAATTCTCTACAAATTTCTCAGAAATAGTCATGTTGAGATTCGGACTTTAATCTAGGTAAAAACTGCACTCAATCCAGTTCAATCCAAATTTCCAGATTTCTCAATTAAGTTTCAAAACATCATAACTTCCTCAAAAATCATCCAAACTCTTCCAAATTCAAAACACTGTCTACCCATTGTCTAAATATCACATCTAAGGGTTTCTAACCTGTCAAAATCCAATATTTCTCATATAGGTGTTCAAACATGCATCGGGTATACAATATGTCACATACGCGATAACAGTCGCGTTTGGGTGAATCCTAAGGCATAAACCTATCAACTTCATGTCCTAATTCGTCCATGGCCTGTTTTGAACCTTAGAGACGAAACCCATAATTAAAAACATGATCTTTGTCCGTCTCTAGTCTCAAACTATCCTATGTGTGAACTTTCCACTTGTATCAACCTAAGAAATTTAAGTACAAGTTACTTGCCTTTATGTGACGACGAACACGACAAATCCAAGCCTTTCAAAGAGAATCCACGAGCAAGACGCCTTCTAGCGCGATTTCGAGCGAAACCCACGAACAAAATGCGCCAACGGTTGATCCCTTTGACACACGAACCGAAGTGGAAGATGCCCACAACTCAAAACAGCGAGGGGGAATGTTGAGGTGCTGTTTTGGGATGGTTGGGTGCTGCCTTGGGTGTTGGCCGAACACAAGAAGGAGAGGAGAGACGAGTTTTTGAAGCGGAGTTGTATAAAATAGCGGAGAGGGGAGATATGGGTGGTCGGCTATGCAAGAAGAAGGCAAGGGAAAGTAGGGGAAGGTCGGCCTAGGGTAGAAGAAGGCAGGCCAGGATGGTTTGGGGAAAGAGGTAGCCAGCACACAATAGGAGAGGGAAGAAATATATTAGGGTTAGGGATTATTTAATATTAGGGGTATATATATGAGATCAAATGTAGGTTAATGGGTAGTGGATATCAATAGAAAACAATGGGTATACAATTGGGTAATGGATATTGGGTAGATTTCAAATGGGGATACAAAATACAATGAATCCTATAGCTCCTAAAAATCTTCTTAAGGCCAAAAATCTCAAATTGGTCAAAACACTCCTAAAAATTCACCATGACCCTAAAATAACATTTATACATGAACGAGATCAAGAAATTGAGAAAAAGAGCTCAAAATGTCGAAAAACGGCCAAACGGCGCACAATCAACAAAAGAAAGTCAAAACTGCCAGAAAAATATTATAGAATTAAAATAATTAAATTTATTGTTCCGAAAAATACAATAGAAAAATAATAGTTCACAAAAATGAAAAATACCCTCAAAAATACCAAAAGTGAAAAACAGGGGTTACATGAACCCTTCGAAGTGTGCCTTCAGGGTCTCCTTGGGAAAGTTGTTGGAGTTTATGGTGAGTCAAAGGGGAATAGAAGCCAACCCTGAGAAGATCAAATCCATACATGACATGTTTCCCCCAACCACAATCAAAGAAGTTCAAAAGTTTACAGGCCGCCTCACTACCATCGGGCATTTTCGCTCCAAGTCAAGGGAGAAATGCATCCCTTTCTTCAAATCTCTCTAGGGAGCAAAGAATTTCGAGTGGGGGAAGAGCAGCAAGTAGCCTTTGAAAGTCTTAAAGAACACCTCAATCCTCCTCTCTTAAGCAAGCCTACACCAGGAGAAATTCTCTACCTCTGTTTAGCCACTTCGGATCAAACCCTAAGCACTGTGTTGGTAGGAGAAGAAGATCAGGCACAGAAGCCAATCTACTATGTAAGCAAGGTGCTCCATGATGCCGAGCTTCGGTTTCCCGAAGATGGAAAAGATGGTCTATGCTCTAGTGAAAGCCGCCCAAAAGCTCAGACCCTACTTTCAAGCACACTCCATCTGGGTCCTCACCGATCAACCACTCAAGTAAGTCCTTTACAAGCCCAAAAGCACCGAAGGACTCATGAAGTGGTCCATTGAGTTAAACCAACTCGATATCACCTATCGCCCCAAAACTGCAATTAAGGCCCAAGCCTTAGCCAAATTCATCATCGAAAGCTTAATCCCTGACCCTTCTGAGGAAGGATACAACTCCCCACTTTGGAGTGTCTACATGGACGGGTCCTCTTGCCTCGAAGGGAGAAGAGCCGAGGTTATTTTAATCGGTCCCGATGAGTTCATTCTCTATTACTCGCTGCGCCTCAGTTTTCTAGCTTCTAACGACGAGGCCAAGTATGAAGCCCTGATCGCCGGCCTCCTCCTAGTAAAGAAGGCAGGGCCACAAAGAGTCGGAGTATTCAGTGACTCACAATTAGTAATGAACCAAATCTGAGGAGAATACGAGGATAGGTGTAACTCCCATTTCCGTTTATGCATATTTTATATTTTCTGATTTTTTAGAAATTCTTTTCGCTTTAAAATTCATTTTTTTAAATCTATTTTTGGATCCCCTATTAAAGTCTTTTTCTAATCATTAATTGCATTTGTAGCTATTTTAAAATGATTTTTTTTATATTGTGATACAAATCGTATTCAGTTCAATGAGTTTATCTTATTTCTTATTTGGTTAATTATTTATGTTTTAACCAAACCAAATATGTTGTTATTATTGGATTATGTTAATAAATGTGTTAAGCCCAAATCCTATTTTGTTATATAATTTTATAATTATTGTTGTTATCATTCTTCCTTTGATTGTTTATTAATTTGTGAAAGCCCATCGGTCTTAATCCATCTTTTATTATTATTTAGTAATATAAAGACCGTTGATCCAAGCCCAAATCCTTTTGAAACCCTAACACAAAACCCACTAAGCAAACCTGAAACCCTTTACTAACCACTCCCTACACTAACTGCATATACCCCACTAAATTACCCCCATTGTCTAACTAACGTACCACTAATCCCCTTAATTGTCTCCTTCATTAACCAACTGCCTAAACAACCCCCCCTCCTATTCTTCTTCCCCTATTCATTCTGAAACCCCACTTTCAAAACAAAACCAAACCCCCCTGACTTCTTCTTCCTGTCCTTCCTCCCGAAACTCCTTGATGCCCCCTACCTCGCACCTCGACACTCCTCCTCAGCCCCACCTCCATCACAGTCCCCTACGTCACTCGAGAACCACCCTAACACTCTGCACCACCTCCTAAACTCCATCGTCGGCCACCACCATCGCTACACCATTGCTACCCTCATTAGCTGCCGAACCCACCATCGAACGACAGCCCCGACGCACCCAATCGCTGCTCCTTCTTCCTCGAGCTCTCTTCCTCCCACCGTAGTCACCCTTGTACCATCCCCAATGCTGACCCCCACTATTGCTGCCACTCTCCTGTACTGCACCGTCTAGCTGCTACAACCCATCGACAATTGCCACCTTTCACCATCTTCTCCACCGAGCCATCAACGACAACACCCGAAGCTGACCCCGACATCGTCTTGCCGTCGACAGCCCCACCATAACTTGTTGTCTCTCCACCGCTGCTAGCACCCTCAACCCGATGCCTCCCCGAAGCTCCTCGCTACCCCTTGTCACCGACACTACTGCCTTACAACTCCACCACCTTGCTCACAACCAGCATTATTCTGATAGCAAGACGTCGCTGCCATCTCCCTGTTGTTGCTGTGGTGCAGCTGTCTCCTTGCCATACCATCGCTCTGCCTCGTCGCTCGGGTAATCATTGAATAAGCAAACATCTCTTGTACACATTTTATAATTCGTGTGCAAGTATTTTTCTTGACATCCGGCAAGTAGTTATTGTTTTGAATGTCGAATGTAATTGAATTCCATTATTGACATTATTGATTCATGATTTTCTTTATTGTACCAAGTTATTGATTCAGTCTTCTTATCGTGCCACATTATTGTTCAAGTCTAGAACCGTTAAATCATCAAGTTATTGAATACTTGAATATAGTGCCATGTCTCTAACCTGAGCTTGTACTGAGGTTTTGACCAAGTTTCCGACACTGGAATTTAGAGCTTTATACATAGAAATTGTAGCACACTGAGTCTGAAATCCGAAACATCTTACAGATTCTCAATCCGAATTATAGATTGTAAGTTATTGACATTTTAATACTATCATGTTATAATTTCCAAGATCAAGATTGTGCACGAAACCAGTAAAGAATGAATTTATATGCATAGATATTGTAACTATAATGTATCGTATGAATATGAGTTGAAACCGGAAGAGAGTCTATTTTCTAGAATCTCTAATGGATTGCATTCCTGTGGCAGCGGAAAAGTGAATTTGAGTACAAATAGGTGTTGTTGTCCAGAACTTGCATTATTACGTTTTTGCATATAAACTAAGTATTTTCCATATTTAATGAATTGAACTATGTATATTACTTGTACTACATAGCCTTGATATCTTCTTAATATTGTATTAATACTACCGTTCTCATTAATTATACCCATTGCATAATTCTTGACATTACCGTTCTCATTGATCATATTGATTGCATATCTATAATTGATCATAATAAAATGATAACAAGCTGGGGTAATAAGGGTTAACTTAGTAGTGGACAATATAGGAGAGTGTACTCGAAAGGGAATATTGGTTACAACCTATATTGGTCATTGTTATCGGTCATATAAATCATCAATTGATTGCAGATTATTGACTACAATATCCTGATCTATCGTGTATTGGTCATCGGTGATTGATCATTGATATTGCAAGACCCAAGTACATGAGCCTGTAGAATTTACCACTATAGTCTAAACGTTCACTTGATTATATGCACCGAACCTTTGGTATGGGACGTAAAATTGTTTGTATTAGATAGGTTAATAAAAGACTGGTAGACCTAAAGATTGACACTAAACATCTACTATTAATTTAATTATTATTGATTATTGTTTATCGACTATTGTTTATGTAACACCCCTTATTTTATAATTTCAAAACAGTCGTTTGTAATTCTTTTGTTATTATCATATATTATTATTATTGTTATTATTATGCATAAATATGCAATTTTATTTTATATATATTCCTTAATTTATTTATTCATCCGGTGGAGTGGGTTTTAATAGAGTCTATTTTGAAAAATAGAAATATACGGGTATATAAATAATAGGACAGCTTTTGAGGGGTTTTGTCACGCCCAGCTTCCCAAAATACGAGAATACGAGTCCGTGATGAAGGCCCAGCGAATGATATTAACATTATTCATAAGTTGTAACAGTCTTACACAACAACATAAAAGCAATAATCACAACCACGCAGATAGATATAATCACATAAACAATAACTGAGATAAAAACATGCAATAGTCAACATAATAACCAACAACTGGATTAATAAACAACAGTTATGAGTCAACAAGCTCAGGATACAAAGTTCAACAAAAGAATAACTATGCGATAGAAGAATAACATGGAAGAAGATAATTTATTTTAAAGCGACTCCTGCTCCAATCCTAGAAGAACTGCTCACCAATGCCTTCTGGTAATTCTCCTTGTGCACCTATAACTGGATCAACTAGAATGAAAAAGAAAATGTCCTTAGAGCAAGTATGGATAGCAAGTAGTGAAAAGCAAAGAGTAAGGGAACATGATATATCAGGGAATATGAAGCAAGATCAAAGTCCAAAAGCAATAATAATGTCAATAGACAATGGTCAAGTATACAAGTGTCAACTTAGGTTTATTAGCATTTTATTTTCCTATCTAGTGCACATACTACTGTGTCCCATACCACAGGTTCGGTGAACGCAAAACAGTGTACATTTTAGACATAGTGGTGGGATCTACAGAGCGTGTACTTGGTGCAATGGGATAACTTGATAACAAGATAACAAGTCCACAATTATTTCTCCACCTTCCATGTCAATAGTACGAGTACACAAGAAGGACCCTATCGAGTACATTTTCTGAGATTATCCACTACTAAGTCAACTCTTATTAACCCCGGCTTGTTTAATATTTTATTATTTCATTCATGGTAATGCAAGTGTATATATAAGAGTGTCAAGGCAATGATAAAGGTGTAAGAAAATGATACAATGCATGATAAAATACAAATAATTATAAATTTGAAAAAAGCAGACGAAGCAGTACTAACACAGCAGTAACTCACAAACTATAACTCAGAATTCGATTTCGCCAAAAGGGAAAGTAAACTAGACATCCGAGGCTACAATTTATATTCAGCATGTTTTTATTAATTCTGACTGTAACTAGATCAATTATCCTAATCTTTATAAGTTAACTGTTCTGATAGCAACTTATAGTCAAAGTTTAATGGGTAAAAACTAGGTGTAAAATCAATATAAAAATCTACAAAAATTAGGAATGGGTCCTAAGAATGTCTAATAAGTTTCTGAAGAGTTTCAAGTCATTATACTACTGTTATCTTGGTGTTTCAACTGAAAGTTGTGTCGGTGTTTCATTAATTTGCAATCTGAAAAGCACAGACCAGCAGTGACTAAAACTGCGATGTCTCACAGCTCACAGATCGGAATCTAGATCCGTCAAGTGTTCTGGAAACTAGATTCATTAGGCTATCATTTATATGGTTTTGGTTGATTCCTATTGTAACAGGGTCAAAACCTCAGTATAAAACAGAATAGGCAGCAAGACATAACAAAGGTCATCATATATATTAGTCAAAGTGAATAATCAACATGTTCTTGTTATCATGCAATGCATTATCATTAATATACAGCAAGTTGAGGTGAAATTCTACTATATGTAAGGCAATATTATAATGTCACGATTCGATTCATGAGATCTCAATTAATTAACATGTATTCATATCATCGTATATTTCTCATATGCAAGTTCTAATCAATTTGTTCATGTCGTGTGTGCATGTAAGTTTGGGTTTGAATAAAAGGATATTGGCATGAGTCAAGGATACTTCGGGTTAGCTCATGTAAACCCTAGATATCCCCAACGGAAAGTATACAAAGCAATATTAAGATAATCGAAGTGGAACTACTTGCAAAGGAGATCAATAATCTTGAACTAGAAAAATAAACCGAGTTCAAGTGGACTTGCCTTTTGTGTGAGAGATCTGAATAACTAGAATAACGGGATTAGAATCCCGGGCGACGATCCAAAATACGGGCGAGACACGTGCAAAACACCAAATGGCAAAACTCGAAGACCGAACAACAACAGCAACACAAGCACACACACAGCGGGTCCCATAGCATAGCAACACACCGAAACCCAAGCACACACGGAACAGCAAGATCGGATCCTCCACATGCCGAACACCAAACAGCAAACACACCCACTCACACATCGTCTCCTTCCTTTCGACAGAAAGAAAGAGCGCGGGAGGGACTCGGTGACACTGGCGGTGGCTAGCAATGGGGCTCGCGATGCTGGCAGCGACGACGTCGCTGTGGTCGGGAAGCAGTGGCAGCAGCGAGGGCGAACTCCGTTTTCGTTCGAAAATAGGGGAAGACGACGACTAGGGAGTTCTCTGTGCTTCAATGGGTTTTGGCGATGCTCGGAGCTCGATCAGAGGAGGAAGAAGACGACTGCGACAATGGCGGTAGCTCACAGCGGTGCAAGCGGTGGGTTCGAGCGGTAGGCTCGAGGTTGGAGACGAGCGGAAGGTGAACAGTTGGGTTCTTTGGTGGCATCGATGAGGTAGGCAGCAATTTCAGCGGGAGGATGAAGACGAGTAGGGAGGGAGGATTTCTGCGGTGGATGCGTGGTGAACGGGGAGGGGACCACAACGGCGACGAGGAGAGGGGAGCGACGAGGTGGATGGGTTCGAGCGGAAGCGGCAATGGCGATGGGTTCAGCGGAGTGGGTGAGCATTGTTGTGGTGGGGCTTCGAAGGGATGACGATGGGTTCTTCGAAGGTTGGGTTCGGCTGGCAATAGCGAGGGGTGAGGTTGAAGGCAATTACGGAGATGAAGATGAGGGCGATGGAGGAGTAGCAGAGAGGTGTTGGGTGCTTGCTTGACGAGGATGGAGAGGATGACGATGGGGTTGCAGCGACGTTGGAGGGAGGAATTGGGGGTCGATGGAGACGAGGGCATCGAAACGGGGCTCAGGGAGATGACGAAGCTTGGGCGACGAGGATGGGTTTTGTTTTGGTTTTTGGAACAGAGGAGGGAGAGAGAGTATGGGGAAGGTGAAGAGTGAGGGGAGAGAGAGAGAGTTTAATAAAATAATAAAGTAATGGGTAGTTTGAGATAGTGGGGATGTAGTTACGGAAACTGTGAAGAGTGGGTGAATGTGGAGAAGTTATATACGGGGCAGTGTGCAGTTGAGGAGATCTGGGTTGGTTGTTAGGGGGAAGATGGGTTTGGGTATACTAGGATTTGGATTCAGGATCCAATAAGGAGATGGGTTTGGGTAGACAATAGTATGAGCTTGCAAATGAATTGGGCTAATAAAAGATAACAAAGATAGTAATAATAATAACAATAATACAAGAAATAATAAATTATAACAGAAGGCCCACAACAAGCCCAAGACCCAAAATACATTAAAACAGAAAAGAGAACACCACAAAAATACAAGAAAAATCTGTACAACCAAAAATAAGGGTTACAGGTTTATAATTAATTTTACTATTTAATTCTCAATTCCACCCCTCCCCATCCTCCTGCTCATTTCCATCCAGAACTCCATGGCCAACCTCCTCCCTTTTACTTTTCTTCATTAGGGTTTTCTAATTCCCACAAATTCTTAGCCATTTTAAGAAGCTTTTAAGGGGTATAACCAATTTGATGGTGCTCTTCAATATCCCAGCATTGGTTTCTCGAATTGGCAACTTGGAAGGTGAGAAATAATTTCTTTAAATTGTATAAGGTTGTATATTTTCAATTTTTAGCTAGAAAATTAGTGTAGTAGGGAGATTAGGGGATTATCTCCAGGTTAGAAGTGATTAATTCTTTAATTGATATGGTAGGAATAAATTTGAAAAGAGTTAGGGTTTGGGGTTAGAAATTAAAACAGATTATGTCTGAAATTGGCAATAGAAATTGCTGTAAATTATGAGGAAATAATTTAGAATAATTTTTGGAGGATTTTATAGGTTTACAACCTAGTTAATAGAATTGTGAGTGTGTGCATACGTATAATGCATGCCTGACTTTCGATGAAATGCATGTAAGAACTCAAAGTATTTCCAACTGTAAATTTGGACTGGTTTGGAAGTATTTAACACTAATTGATATATAATTTGGTAATAGACGGTGGTAGCGACCTCGGACACATAGTTGAGAAGCCATATACCGAGTTTCTGCGTTTTGGCAGGTGAGTATGATTCTGCTCATTTTACATATGATATTTTATTAAATTGTTCAAAGGATGGACACACGCATATATATAGAGGAATAGGCAAAATGGGGTGTAATGCATGATGTATGTGAGTACGATTATACCTATTATTCTTCATGTTCTGGTAGGGTTTTGTGGTTACTTGAGCTGATGTATGGCATATATGTTGAATTGGAGTTTTAATCGAGAATACAGAAAATTATAGTTTATTATTAGCCTAAATGGTTATTTACGTGTTGGGTCATGTGTGTATCTTACACTTTGATAGTTCATGATATAGATATGAAGTTAGATTGATTATATACTGGGTGTATGTTATCCATGTATGTACATGAGGGCTATGGAAAGAAATAATGCTATATACTTGGTGTTATATTATCCTAATGGGATGCAGGTTATATAACCTAAATATATGAGTGATATTCTTGGTGATATTATTAGCGGTAGTATATGGGTAGTAGTATATTGGTGAATTTATTTTGACTGAGCTATCGGTTTTAGTCTTCACGGACGCGTAGGACCCTTGGTAGGCAGTGATCCATGTATTTTCGAATGCGTAAGACCCTTGATGGGCAGCGTTGTGTGAATTTATTTGACTAAGCTATCGGCTGTAGTCTTGACAAATGCGTAAGATCCTTGGTGGGCAGTGTTATGTGAATTTATTTGACTAAATTATCGACTTTAGTCTTGACGAATGCGTAAGACCCTTGGTGGGCAGCGCTGTGTGAATTTATTTGACTAAGCTATCAGCTTTAGTCATGATGAATGCGTAAGACGCTTGGTGGGTAGCATTGTGTGAATTTATTTGACTAAGCTACCGGCTTTAGTCTTGATGAATGCGTCCCTTGGTGGGCAGCATTGTGTTAATTTATTTGACTAAGCTATCGGCTTCAGTCTTGATGAATGCGTAAGACCCTTGGTGGGTATCGTTGTGTGAATTTATATGACTATGTACGACCCTTGGTGGGCAGCGTTGTGTGAATTTATTTGACTGAACTATCGGTTTTAGTCTTGATGAATACGTAAGACCCTTAGTGGGTAGCGTTGTGTGAATTTATTTGACTATGTAAGACCCTTGGTGGGCAGTGTTGTGTGAATTTATTTGACTGAGCTATTGACTCTATTCTTGACGAATGCAAAAGACCATTGGTGGGTAGCGTTGTGTGAATTTATTTGACTAAGCTATTGGCTTTAGTCTTGACGAATGCATAAGACCCTTGGTAGGCAGCGTTGTGTGAATTTATTTGACTGAGCTATCGGCCTTAGTCTTGACGAATGCGTAGGACCCTTGGTGAACGGCGATCTGTGTAATCATATAACGTTGGATACATACACACACACACACACACACACACACACACACACACACACACACATATATATACACACACATGTGGTGTTAGTATATTGGTGATATTCATTATTGGTGACATTGTAACCCCCATTCCTGCAAATACATATTCCTAAATACTTTCTGTATTTTGAGAATTTATAAATTCATTTTTGTTTTAAATTCATTTTGGATCTTCTATTAAAATCTTTTCAAAATAAAAAATTATATTTATTTCGAATGATTGTATATTTTAACTTTATTTTCTATTCCTAATTGATTGACTATTTATATTATTATTATTTGGAATATTTTAATAAATTTGTTAAACCCAATTCTATTTTATTATATAATCTTATTATTACTATTATTGTTATTGTTATTATTATTATTATTATTATTATTATTATTATTATTATTATTATTATTATTATTATTATTACTTTCGAATGTTTGTTAAAATTCATCTTTCGTTATTTATTAACTTGAGAAAGTCTATTGGTTTCAATCTATATTTTATTATCATGGAGTATGAATTTTATGAATACTATTTGATTTAATTAATTAATGTGTACTACTATACTGCTATCTATTATATTTTAACCAATTAAATCCAATCGTATTTATTTTGTGAATCCATACATTCTATTGTATTTATTTAATAGTTGAGTATTAATGTAATCCATACTATTTGATTTATTTGTTATATTACTATTGATTGATTTGTTCAATTTTAATCTAAATTTTATTTTTATTTATTTATTTTATTCCCTATTGGATTTTTAACCCATTAACCCTAAAACCCATTTCTTATCGGATCTCAACCCGCAACCTGCTAACCCAATACCCTCATTCTACTCCTATATAAACCCAATGTTAACCCTAATCATCATTATCGCCCTTAATCACCCTAACCAGCCATCATCCTTCTCCGCTCTCCTCTGCCTTTTTTTTTCGAAACCCATTTCCTGTCACCTTTTCCTCCTAATCATCCCGAACTCCCTTCATCTTCATCTCCTCATCGCCCTCCGCAACCACCTCCCTCCTCCGTCCATGTCTCCTCGTCTTCATCCCCGCCATTGCCAACCGCCCTCCATCCGTCGACTGCACCCTCCCGCTCGACCTCCGACGACCCACCATTGCTGCATGTCACACCTCGCTTCCCAAAAATATGGAACACGAGCATGTAACATTGGCCCAGCGAATGACCAACGCCACCCATAAGCTGTTTATCCGATCAACTCAACAATATAAATAATACAGAACAATTGCGCAGGCAATAATAATAATCTCATAAACAATAATACTTGGAATGAAGCAATAAAAATATCCAAATACAATAATAATCCAACGTCTGGAAATAAATAACAATATTCGAGACATAAGCCCAATACAATGAAATAACAATAGCTCAATAATTAAGTCTTCATGACAAAAATAATTATTTATTAAGCGGCGATGCAATCAATTATTTTACCAATGTTGTTCTTCCAATCCATCAGGCAATTCTCTATCTACACCTGTAAACACTTCATCTAAAAAGAGGAGACAAATTGTCCTTAGAGCAAGTCATGGACAAGAAAGCAGGAAACAATGGAATAACGGTATAATAGTGAAGTCAATGGACCAATAGGAATCAATAACATGGCACGATAGCAATAATATATATATCATGGTAGTCAATGCAATGGATATAGACAATGATTCAATATTCAGTAACAATATTCAACGGTCAATATCAATAACACTTAGATAATATTTGGTATCAACAGAAATAATGATGTACAATATGCAATGTCGGTGTCATGTGATTCTTAAGTCTATTATTCATTTTAATCCTAACTAATGCACATACTACTGCATCTTATACTACAGGTTCGATGCATACAATCAATTTTGTTTAGACTGAGTGGTGAATTCTATAGATCATGTGTCGGTACGGTAATCACTGATACGATAATAATATTTTTGCAAAATTTATTATAATGATACGCTAATACACTGATTCACAAGTTCACGAGTTCACGGGTTCACGAGTTCACGAGTTCACGGGTTCACGACACGAAAGATTAGGGTACCGTAGTCAGTGCTCCACAATCATTCGATAAACACTGGCCGACACAGTCACTATATTATCCACTACTCAAGTCAATACCTTAAACCCCGGCTTATTAATTATTTTATTAATGCAACAATACAATATGCAATTATGAGACATGAGATGAACGATGACAACAATAGGGAAATAATAGGATAATAACATGAAGTAAGACAGCTAGAATGATGACAATAACTCTTTAGGATCATGCAATGCAACACACATACATTAAATCATTCAATACTACAATAGAGGAATAATTAATCTATTAAAAAATTGAAAAGTGAAATTCTGGACAGCAAGAGTAGTCTGTATAAAAATACTGTTTTCCGCTAACTCAGAAACCAAAAGTTGAATCCGTCATAAATTCTTAAAACTAGACTCCCACACAGTTCCAACGCATATTTAAAGTTCAAAATCCGACAATAGTAGCTAGGTCAAACACATGATTCTTTACAGATTTTATGTTCAAGCAGAAACTCAACATCATGTTATTTTATTTTTTGAATCAGCAAAAACTCAAGATAAAATTCATTAAAAATATATATTATGTTCCTAAACATGTTAAGCAAAAATCTGGAAATTATCAGAGAAAAGTTTTAACATTTGATCAGCCTTTTTACTGTTTAAACATGAAAGATACTAGAATCTGAAAATCTGGAATTTAAAACACAGCTGTAGTAAAACGGGCATAACTTTTGCTACATAACTCGGAATTCAAAAATTCAAGATGTTCTGAAAACTAGAAAGATAAGGCTACAATTCTTGTTCAATAAGTAATTTAATTTGAGGTCAAATACTGGGTCAAAAACAGCAACCAATATACAACCAACGCTTAAGATACGGGTTTTAGGGTAATTTTTCACAAAAATAAATTAATTAAACATGATGGGTATCGATTCTTTAGTCAATAAATTATATAATCAGCATGATGAGTATCAAAACATGATAAATAAAATTAAAATACATACATACACTAATTTATCATCAATCAACCATCAATTAATTAAATAACATACAACCTAGCAATTATCTCTACAATAATTAATCGTGTTATGAGATGCATGAAAATTTCCTATCATCAATACTATATGATGTATGAAAGATTCAATATTTTTGGAGTCAAATTGGCATGATGTCAAGAATATTAGGGTTAGCTCGTGTAAACCCTCAATAAATCCAACGAAAGATATAGACAATGTATAATACGATGAACAAGAGATCTACTTGCAAGAGTTTCACTGAGACTTGAATTTGATAAAATTAACAATTCAAGAGGACAGTGACTTGCCTTATAAACGGTCAATTTGAATACCAAGAATAATGGAATAAGAATCCCGAAGCAACGAACCCACGAACACACAAGAATATACGTGCACGCAGAGAGCCAAAGCAACAACAGCAAGATAAAGAGACAACAGCACAGCAACAGCACAACTCAAAGAAACACCAACAGCCACATCAGCAAAGGCCAAGGGCTGCTCGACGTCGACGATGGGCGTCGCGAAGGCGGCGCGAAGTCGGCGACGGCTCATAGGGGTCGCTGTGGTCGGCGATCGAACAGGGAGGAGGGAAGGTCGAGGCTTTTGTTGTTGCTGTGCTTGGGCGGAAACAGGAAAGGAGGTCGGAAGTTGGGTCTTGGGATGTTGGGCGCGGACGAGAGGTCGCGACGGGGGGGTTACGGTTGGAGGATGACGACGCAGCGGGGAGTGCATTGCGGTCGACAAGAACCAGAGGAAGAGGGAGTCGGGGTTCTTGGTTGTTGTCGATCAGAGGACTATAACCCCTGTTTCCCCAAATATGTATTTTTCGTGTATTTTCTGTATTTAAATTTTCGTAAATTATTTTTACCGCCTTCAAATTCTTTTGTGAAATTGTAATTATTGGATCTCCTATTAAAATTTGCTTTCGATCAAAAACTTTATTTGTGACTATTTTATATGATTTTTATATTGTAATACAATTCTTACTTTTATTATTATTACTCTTATTATTAGTACTATTATTATTTTTGCTATTTTTTGACTGGTTATTAAAGATCTATTTTTATGTACAAATTGTATTAGTAGTTATTTCAAATTATTTCCACATTGTAGTACAAAATATATTTTTGTTATATAACCCTACATTTTATTGGTTAATTATTTTTCTATTAGTTTTTAAAACTGTATTTTCCTTATTGGATTTTTATATAAACCCAATACCCCTATACCCTACCCAAATACCCATTTAATACCCATACCCCATTTTAACTCCCTCAACCCGTTACCCTATCCCTAACCCGAACCCGTTTACACCTATTACCCTAAACCTGTTATCACCCTCCACATAACCCGTTTCCTTAACCCCTACCCGAAATGCCATATATCTGCCATCACCCTAAAAACCCTTCTTCACCAACCTATATATACCTGCACCCATGCCTGTTCATGCCTGTTCATCTTCCCAAACTCCCTAAGCCGCCTTCGTCTTCCTATCTCCCTCATCCTCCTGCACACCCCCATGCCCTTCTCCTTTGGCCCGCCCTGTGCCCTGTCACCCTGAAGTCACGACGCACGCCGGTGCGCCGCCTGCCTTCCTCCTACAGCGACAGCTGGCAGCTCCCCACAGCAGACGACACCGCAGCCTCCCTGTGCAGCTTAGCCCCGACTTCGTGCCTACCCCCTAGCTCCCTCCGAGCATTCCCATGTCTTCTTTTGTGTCACGCCCAGCCAACGACAGCCCCCCTGTGCCGCTCCCAACCTCCTGTTGTGAGACCAGTTCCCCGGCGCTCCCCTCAGCCGATTGCGGTGCTCCCGTGTTGTCCTCCCGTTCGTCGCAGCGAGCCGAGCCACAACCAAGCTTTTGGCTGTTTGTTTGAAGTTTAGATCATGGGTTTGATCATGTTGGATATGGGTCATCCGTTTGATTGTGATCATGATCTCTTGACCTTGATCTTGATTGATTGATGGATTCCTAGCCGTCGGATCTACTTTGATCATCATCATCTTGATCGTCACCATCGGGGTGATCTTGGACGTTCGATCGCGATCACCATCAACTTCATCATCACCTTGATCTGGACCATCTGATTTTGTTGATCTTGATCTTAACCTTGGTCTCATCCGTGCCGATCTGCCCGATCATTGTTTGATCATCTTGATCTTGATCGTCATCATGAACCGTTCGTTGGTTTGTGTTCGTAATTGGTTCGTGATTGGTTCGTGATCCGTTCGTTGTGTTCGTTGCCCGAAAATTCGTTCCCGTTATTCTTGCTTTTGCTTCGTTTTTGTCGTCGTATCTCAGGCAAGTAACTTGTATTAAATTCCTTTGCAAATACAAGTACTAAATACCGCCTGTAGTGTAGTTGGGTTCTAGAGACAATTTGTGTGTGAATCTCCTTGCTGATATTGTCTCTATAGTGATGATTTTACCATAGTTGCCTCACGACACATATGACGTGATACAACCTAGGATTGACCACTTTTGATGAATATGTTCATGCTATCTTGAGATATCTGTGTCTGATGTATTATTCGTGATATACTTGTTGAATACTTGTGAAATACCCTATATCAATATTGTTTGGACATCTAGTACATTATATTTCATATTTGATTGATTTGGATGAATTTCGTATGGTCTATGTTGATTCATGTATGAAGAACAAATCTGTACTTTTCTATTTCCCTGATGTTGATCAGTATTTTAGACCCTATTAAGATCAGTATTTGAAGATATATTATGAACATGATTTGTATAGAATTCTGTCTATTTTCAAACCTTTTTGACGGATCTCAGTTTTGATTTCTTGTTTGTGAGTTATGTCGATTTTATTACAGTAGTGTCGAAAGATTTCCAGATTTTGTTTTCTATGAATTCTGAAGAGAAATCTATTTTTATTATGGTACTAAAATTATTATTTTGATCTGAAATTTTGCTCAGTACTTATAGACTTGATTAGGATTAACCTTGAGTTTTTATCGATTTATTTGAGGAGTTTTACAAACCTTTTCATGCTTGCAAATAAAGATTTTACATGCAGAATTTTACTACTATTCAGTAAAGAACTTGATTTTCGACCTAATTCTACTTGCTGTTTCCAAAATATTGCTGAATATGAAAGTTATCCTATTGTATCTATTTTCTTACCCTTTTAGCGGATTTGGATTTCGATTTATAGTTTATGAGATATTGCTGTTTTTGTACTGCAGTGTTTACAATTCCGGATTCACAAAACTACTACATCTTTAAGTTTTTTGATTTTACTTGACTACTCTATTTATATTGGAAAATTATGAAACTCGATTTTCTGTTATTATACATATAGGGGAATACTCTAGATTTTTCGTGAATTTATTTAATGAGTTTTCATGCTGTTTTCCTGACTTTGAATACAATCTTCTGATTTCTGATTGAACATGTTTTCTGGATTCAAACCTATTTTGAGACTTGATTTTGTGAAATACTATATGACTTATATATGTTCGCTGGATTCGGTCGGGAGTCTATTTTCTATAACTTTTGACGAATTCAGATTTTCATGCTTATAACAACAGGAATCACTATTTTACTGCAGTATGGTCTTGCTGTCCTGAACTAGAAATTTGGTTATTTTATTCTTTTATGTGTTATCTTGCACCCGCACATGTTTATCTTGCAACTTGAACTTGTTACATGATCATTCCATGTTATTATTGATATGTTTTGCACACATACATGCTTGTTTGACATTAATAATAAATAACCAAGCTGGGGTTAAGGGAAAGATCTAATAGTGGATAATTCAGAAATGTGTACTCAGAAGGGGATCCACTGAGCCTACGTGATTACTTGATACGTGATACTGGACACGTGATTACTTAACACTTGCATGCAAGACACGTGATTACTTGCCACTTGCACAACTTGACACGTGATACATGATACTTGTAGCTTGGAGCTCGATTACTTGATACTTGTTCCTGAGTACACTGCCCTCTATGGTCCACTATGAAATCTAAAGCGAAATTGATTGTTGTAGCAACCATGTAGTATGAGCTGCATGAAGTGCTAGCTAGATAGTAATAACTACAAGACTTGATACATGAAACTTGAACTTGATACATGCTCACTTGATACTTGACTACATGATACATGAGACTTGTTACATGACACTTGATACATGATACTTGAAACTTGTTACTTGTTTACATGATACTTGTTCACTTGACACTTGATACATGCTACTTGTTCTTGTTCACCTTAACATGCTAGTATTCTATTTTGTTATCATGCATATTCCATGCTATTTGTTAGTTTTCCCATGTACTTGTATCCTGCATTACAAGCGACCCGTAACTTGCATTGACGGGAGTTTGTTTTCTTTTTACTTTTCCTGTAATTTATTAAATTGCAGATTTTGCAGAATAGCTGCCAGATGGAATAGGCGAGATGAGATATTAGCTGCTGGAATTTTTCTATTATTATTTATTATTGCTTGTTTTGAACAATTGTATCATGTACTTGGATTTATTTTGTATTTGGGCAATGTGACCCAGGATATTTGACTTATTCAGATCTGGATTATTTGAGATTAATATATTTTGTTTCAAGTATTATTGTTGGTATTTTGATTCATATGTGCATGCTTGGTTGATTCTTTGGCTTCCGACTCTGATTATTCTTGTGAAATGTTGTAATGATTCTTGAACAGCTTATAGATGATGAAAATCATTCACTAGGCTTAGTCACATATCCGTATTCTGTATTCTCTTTTGGGAAGCAGGGCGTGACAAGGACAGAGGAGGGGGACGAAGTGGTGGTTGTGGGTGTGGCAGCGCGGCGATGGGGGTCGCCGGAAGACGGGGCGGACGAAGGGCGCCGGAGGGATGGTCAGAGAAGAAGGGTGTACAGTAGTGGGTTCTGAGTTGGGCAGGATTGAACGGGAAGAGAGAAACAGAGAGGAAAGAGAATAGGAGAGAGGATAGGTGGCTCTAGGTTTTTAAAATTGTGCAATTTTTAGGGTTTGCATTAGGGTTGTATTTTTAGAGTACAAGTGGGATGTTGGGTTACTGGTTTAGGGTCCAATAAGAGTGGTTTTGGGTCAAGAACAATTCAAATTGGGTTTTATGCTTCAAATAAGGGATAGATCAAATTCAATAGGGTTCAAATAAAAATATCCATAATTAAATAAAAGATGATAGGTTCAATCAAGAAAAGCTCAATCAAGAAGAACGAAAATTTCATGAACGAAAATTTAATCAAAAAGAAAATAATCAAGAAAGAAAAATAGGGTATTTAAAATATTCATATATATACATTGAATCAAACAGTGAAATGCATATAAAATTGAGCATGTTCGGGCTTAAAACAAAATAATAATAATAATAATAATAATAATAACAATAATAATAATAATAATAATAATAATAATAATAATAATAATGCTGAGAATAATGATAAAAATAATAATACCAATAATAATAATAATAATAACAATAATAAAAAATATTAACACTAATAGCAATAAGAATAACAATAATAATAACAATAACAATAATAATAATGATATGCATCAAAATAGGATTTGGGTTAACAAATTTATTAAAATCCGAAAATTAATAATATAAATATTCGATCAATTAGGGATAGAAAACCACTATTCTAAATATATATGGATTTCGATTAGAAAAGATTTTAATAGAAGATCCAAATTGAATCTAACACAAAATAAACTTACAAAAATTCAAATTATAGAATATACGCGGAAAATACTAGATATCGGGAATGGGGGTTACACTGCACCGCCTGCAAACCTCTCTCTCGCCTCATCGACAGCCCCGAGCGTACTTCGCCCTGCTGCCCAAAACCACCGTCGACCACCTCGCAGATCCCCCCTCGCTGCCCTTGACTGCCTGCCACCACACCACAACCAGTCCACCGTCTCCGCTCCTGCCATGACTGCTACCGCCTCACCTTGCCGGCGACCACTGCCGCCCACCGTCAGAGCTGAGCCAGAGCCACGCTTGCGTTGTTACTGTTGTGGATCTGATGTTTGCTATTGGAGATCTCAGATCCGCCGTTTGCTATTTTGGGTTTCAGAACTGGCTGTTTGCTGTTGTGGCCGCTATCTTGCTGTGTGTGGCTTTTGCACGTGCTACACGTGTTACGTGTGTCATTCGGGATCCTAATCCTGTTATTCTACTAACTACTGGATAATCGTCATTAAGGCAAGTCACCATCTCTTTCTTGAATCGTTCTTTGTGTCTGTGTTCAAGAATGTTTATTGAAATTCTCGCAAGTAGATCTCATCGTATTCATCGTATATTGTTATTGTCTTGTTCTTTGTTAGGAATGTAGATGATTTTCACGAGATAATCCCCTTATTTTTGACTTCGTGCCGATATTTGACTTTAAAGATTGTGTCTTTCATGCATTTTGTGTAGATCTTTTGATATTAGGAGTTATTCATGCATATCATTCCATCGATAAACTATTATAGAGTTGTATCATAGGTTGCTAGTGATTGAACTACTGATTTAATGTATTGTTTGGCATTAGATTGATATATATTGTGTTTCTTCGCTGTGATCTCATGCTTACCATGTTAATCTAAGATAATCGACTAATTGAATTGATAACTATAACACTAGATCACTTTTATACCATGAAATATGTTGATCCAGAATGTTTACTGTCTGTCTGAAATTTGCATGATCTTTTGACCCATCTATTGACACTAAACCATGAAAGTTTGTAATTATGAAATGTAGCCCTATGTTTCTAGTTTCCAGAACACTAAAAATTATTGAATTCCGACTTATATTGCATGAGTTATGATGATTTTACTACTGCTGCATTTTATCCCCAGAATTTCCTGATTTATGATTATACCATATTAAATTAATTAAATAGATGAACTAATGATCAAATATTGTCATGATAAATTCCAGATTGATAGTTAACATTCTTAAGGTCATGATAATTATTTTTATTGATTTTTAAAGTGAATGTTTACTGATTTTATAATTGTAACAAATTGACATCGATAGCCAGCCAGAATCAGTAATTTGTAAAGAACCCTGTAATTAACTTAGCCACTGTTATCGGAACTTTGACTTTAAATATGCGTTGGAAATAGGAGGAAGTCTACTTTCTGAAACTTCCGACCGATCCACATTTGCTATTCTGTAACAGCGGAAAATCCGATTTTGGTACAGTAACCCACTGTTGTCCAGAATCAAGTTTCTATGTTTGATAATATAATCGAATCTATATTGTTGTATTTGATGCATTGAATTGTATGAATTGCATTGCATGTAACCTCTGTTCCCAATTAAACAAACTTTCATTTCTCTTTTCTTCATACTCTTGTATTTCAATTTCTTTTGTGTCCTTCTATTCTTTTGAACCCAATTGCATTTATTTGAGCAATCGATTATTTTTGTTTGAGCCAGACCCATTTCCGATTGTATTTTCCAATGTTACATATTTTATGTATATTCATGTATTTTGATTCATTACAAAATCTTTTCTGCTCTTAAATGCATTTATTTTAATTCGTTTTCGATCTCTATTAAAGTCATTTCTAATCAATCATTATATTGTAGCTAATCCTTTTCAAATGATTATTGATTTTCCAGCCGAAATTCTATTCCATTTTATAATTTAAATTCTTGTCTACTTAAGTATTTATTTATATTGTAAAACCTAAATCATATTTCATTTTACGAACGGATTATGTTATTATTTTTATTTTTATTCATTTATTTATTTATATAATGGAATCCAGAAAATTTAGAACATACTATTATATTAATACTAGTTGGTTGTTTGATTATTTTGTGAAATCCAAAATTGAATTTCATAATTCAACCTATTCTACATAAATTATTTGATTTTGTTATTGTTATCTTTATTGTATATTTTGTATTGAATAAGCCTAAATTTTAATCGATATTATATTATATTAATTGATTTATTAATATTGATTTGTATTAGATGAGTTTATTATACATGTATTTTTAGATTAAATTATTAAACCCTTTTAGCCATCTTCTTATTGGATTCAACTCGTACCCGCAACCCTATATATATACCTAGTCTACTGTGCTAACCCTAACCCTAATAACCTAGCCGCCTACTGTATAAACCCTCACCCCCGTTCACCCTCATCTTCAACCTCGCGCTCCCCCCTCGAACCCACCATCAACCCATTCCACCATTGCCTCCTTCATCTCAACCTCCCGCTCAACCCTCCACCCGTCGCAGTCCTCCTACTCACCCTCGCCTCCACCATCGGAGGTCATCTCCTGTAACACTCCGTAATTTCAAGAGATATAATATATAAAAAATATAAAAGAAGTGGAGTTGTCCCCATAGGATTTCCTATGGGGGTTGTATATGGAATTGTTGAAGGAGGGGCCCACGTGAAAGAAAAAAAGGCAATGTTGCTACCTTTGCTGCTATTATGGGTGGTATACCGTACCATCATCGCTCTACCATTTACCGCACCGGAGTACTTGGTACACAAATTTTTCTACCATTACCGTGCCAAGATTTTGGTACTACCGAGTTCGGTAATACCGAAATGTCGGTATGGTAATGGTAGTACCATGGTAGTACCGGACATCAATTAGGTCAAAAAATTAACATTCACATAAAAGATAAATAAATGAAAAAAGAAGGACAAATAAGCTCAACATAAATATATATATATATATATATATATATATATGAAGAAGTTTTTAGCAAACACAGAGTTTATACTGTCAACATAAAGAACTCATTGCTATTAGGAATTTAGAATCACTACAAGCATATCAAAATTAATAGACATAGAAATAATAAAAGGAGTGTGTTAGAAATGATATGAAATAGGGAATTACCTGATCATCAAACCATCTGCAGTTTAAGATTGACTTCATCCTTGGAATCTCTATGATGATCACTTAAGAAACTAGGGAATAGAGGATGAACTTGTGCAGACAACCTTGTTGTTAAATCTTTATCCCCATAACTAGTACTGGTATGCCCTTCACCATTAGGTCTTTCACCATATCGTAGCCTCTTCAGTTCTCTATCTTCATCTATATAGAATCACTGTCTCATTACTATTCTTTATTACATTCGCCAATTTGTTATTTGATCTCTCCTCCCAGCTCAGTTGTGGGTCATCATAAAAGACACCTTCACTTTCCATGGAGATGACCTGAATTCCTGTTCTGTTGGCATTGCCACTTCTGCTGATATTCATACCTGTTAATCAAGTGAAGGAAAGGTTGAACAAAATTATATGATATGCAAGAACTTGTACGATGTCATTTAGGATTTCATGTACAGTTAGTTACATTTAATCTTATCTGAAGTTAAGGGTGAGACTAATGCTCGACTACACCCGAGGTGTTGATAAGTTGCAGGAAAATGAGTTAGCGGGGCAGCAGATGCGACAGCATGTCTTCCTCCAGAATCATCCTCTAAATTTATCTCCATGCAAATCAGAGTACATTAAGCAACCATTTTATGCACATAAATTGGAGAAAATAATATATATTTCTACAGTTTCCATAATGTCAACAAGATAGATTCAGTTTAGAACCTAAATACAATTGATAGCAATTAAAAACCAATCAAGAAACATTTACAATGTTCAACATAAGGCATAAAATATGTTATAATGAAGAATTTTACCAACTCAGATGAAATTATGCTTGTGAAAAATAAATAAAACAAAGATTTACCAGACAAGTGTCTTTATTCTTCACATTTTTTGACTCCTACGTCATCTGTATTCTAAATTTCTAATATTTTTTGACTGAGAAACAAATAATTCATAGATCATACCAAAATACAAATTAAATTGGCTTTCGCAACCTTATTTAAGATAACAAGCAACTCAGAAATTTTTAATAAGTGTACAACATGATAACAGATACATCTATTTTATAAGTTTCCTTCTCTCAGTCGTACTTGTACCATCTCCACAAACATACATTTGAATCTATCATATAGCTCAAAACTTTAGGGCAATGTGACCAAACCTTCAATAGAATCAATACTCACTACCACTCCATCTCAACCCACATGGAAAATCAATTAGAAGATCTTGTACATCCTAAATTCTTAATTACTTGTGAATAATATAATTAGTAATTTACAATACCCAAGATCTCAAGAAAACTCAACAAGAACAAGAAGAAAATGGATCTTATATTAATACACCAACAAAACCCTAAATATCCCTAATTCGCCGAAAAGTTTTCTCCAAAAATACAAGTGTGATTTCAAGAAATGGATCTTTACCTTCGCTAGAGCTTTAGAAGTTGGCTATCCTTTTTGAGGGCCGATGGTGCTGAAGAAGGCAGGTGGCAGCGTGGTGCGTCGAAGCGTGAACCCTAGATTCAAAGAAGGAAAAAAAAGGAAGAAGAACAAAAGAAGAGGTATACCATACTATGGTGAAAGTTAAAAAAGAAATAAGAAATAGGCATGGGACTAGGACTGGGCCTGGACCTAGGTCTAGGCTTGGGTTTTAAAATTAAATATATATTAAATATACTTGGTACGGTACGGTATACCATGGTATCTATATTGGGTACCAGTATCATACCATATAATTTCGGTATGGTACAATACCAAGATTTCGGTACGGTATTACCAAGTTTTCAGTAATGTTTGGTATGGTAATGTATGGTACGGTATGGTATGGTAATATGGTATTTTTTGACACCCCTGCTACTGTCACTGTTGTGACGTGGCAGCTTCTGTGGGGCCCGCCTAGTCTGAGTGAGGCAGCAACTACTAACATAAGTAGTGGGGCCCCCGTTGGGGGGTGTTGTGCTGTTTTGCTCATAGAGAGAACGGGGGAGAGATACTGGGATTGTGTTTGAAAATTATCCCATATCAGAAATACAAATAGATTAATTAAATATAAATAATAATGCTTATAATCAAGAGTCACCAATCCGGTTAACCACCTTCTGAGAGGCAGCCTGTGATGGGCAGTTGTACTAAATAATAAATAATTTGTCTGATAAATTGTATAAATTGTCTGAGTTTGGGGCAGGGGCGTTACAAATGGTATCAGAGTTGACTTTCGACACTGAATGTGGGTACAGAATGGTGGTTATGCCTAAGATGGAGCGAGGTTGGGTTAGATCACTCGATAAATCTACATGCGTGGGCTAGGGGTAGGCCGGTAAGGTCAATGAAATGGCCGGTAAAGGACTGCGGTTCCTAGGAATGTTCACGACTGGGGATACGCCCGGTAAATCCTTAGTGTAGGCTAGGGAGCTGGACAATCCGTAGAATCACGATACGCCATTCATTATCGGCTAGAAAGGAGATCCTGCACTAGGTTGTGCATGCCCCGTACTCAGCGAGGATGCTGATTTCTAAAGGGGGGTGTATGTAACACCCCGTAATTTCAAGGGATATAATATATAATATTATATAAAATATATAAAATAATTGGAGTTGGCCCCATAGGATTTCCTATCGGGGGTTGTATATGGAATTGTTGAAGGAGGGGCCCACGTGAAAGAAAAAAATAGGCAGCGTTGCTGCCTTTGGTGTTGTCACTGTTGTGACGTGGCAGCTACCGTGGGGCCCACTTGGTGTGAGTGAGGCAGCGTCTGCTGACGTAGGCAGTGGGGCCCCCGTTGGGCGGTGCTGTGCTGTTTTGCTCAGAGAAAGAATGGGGGAGAGATAGTGGAATTGTGTTTGAAAATTGTCCTATATCGGAAATACAAATAGATTAATTAAATATAAATAATAATGCCTATGATCAACAGTCACCAATCTGGTTAACCACCTTTTGAGAGGCAGTCTGTGGTGGGTAGTTATACTAAATAATAAATAATTTGTCTGATAAATTGTATAAATTGTCTGAGTTTGGGGCAGGGGCGTTACATCGCCTTTGCATCGCCCAGTCAGTCGAAGTTCACCCCCTGCTACCTCTCCACTCGTCTTCCTCTGCCTTGCTCCGAAACCCCTCCCCACGCCGTCAGTCAGCCGCTCCCCGAAGCCACCTTGACAGCAACCATCGCCATCACCCTGATCGACAACCATCTCTCTTCCTCTGTTTCTCCCAAAACTGAGCACCCCGCAGCCCCGCCGCACTCCGCCAGTACAACCACCTGCCCTCGACTGTAGACCACTACCTTCCGCCATCGAACCTCTCACTACACCGTCGTTGGAGTCGAAACCGACCGCCGCCAGTGCATCACTTGCATCGGGGGGGATTCTTGATCATTTGAATCTCAGCCGTCTAATCCATCCGATCGCGATCATCATCATCATCAAAGCGATCTCCAGCCATTGATCATCTTGATCTTGATCACCATTAAGATCCGTGCCAGAATTGATCCATCCGATCCCAATCATCAATCAGCATCATCATCAAGTTCATCATCCAACCAAGGCAAGTAACTTGTACAAATTTTCTTGTTCCTCGTACAAGCATAAATACCGCAAGTAGATCTTCGTTATAACTTGTTCTTCATGTTCTTACTCATTGATGATCTTGATTCTATTCGTTGTTTGGCTTCTATCAACCCCATAGTCAAAAAGAGTTACAAACAATCCATTATTATATCCATCACACAAACACTATGTAGATCTAGGAGAATTATCCATATGAATGCATGTTATAGATGTTTGGTTGTGTGTTGAGCATGTGAATGATATTTCCTTTGTTAATGAGTTGAAATACATATGACTTCTGATTAGATACTTGTTACACTCTGATTTATACCATACATCAACTCAAATCCATCATAAATACTAATCATGTTATGATCCATGCAAAAGTAACTTCATATACTGTTGTCCTGATTTTTCCTTCTGTTTTCGACCCTGTTACTGGAAGAATTTTGACTTGAGTTCTAAATATGAATCGTAGCCTCAGATGTCTAGTTTACAGAACTTTTGACGGAATTGAATTCCGAATTATATTTTGTGAGTTATGGCTGTTTTAGTGCTACTGGGCCTGAATTTTCAGATTCATAATTTTGATGCATCACCTTATTTACAATTTAATTTGAGCATGCTATCTGTAATATAATAAAACTAAATTTATCTTGTTAAGACTAGACATGTCAAGGAACCTCCCTAAATTTTCCTGGATTTATTTGAAGCATTTTCAGACCTCTTTCCTGCATGTAAACCCAACGTTAAGAATTCTGGCTGAACATGAAATCTGTATAGAATTCTGTTTTGACACCAGTTGCTGCAACTTATATATATCATGTGTATGTGCGCTGGAATCGGAAGAGAGTCTAATTTCTAGAAATTTTGACGAATCCAGATTTTCATTTCTTTAGCAACGGAAATCTCAGTTTTGGTACAACAACGTCCTACTGTCCAGAATTGGAATTCTCGTCGTTCTTGTTAATTATAAATTGTGTTGACACTCGAACATGCTTCCTGCCTAGCCTAAACTTGTTTCTTGTTTCCTATTATGTTTACTTGCCCTGTTTTCGCACCTTCATACTTGTTTAGATAATGATAATAAGTAATCAAGTCGGGGTTTAAGGAAAAGGTTTAAGTAGTGGACAATATAGGTAAGTGCACTCGGAAGGGGGGGCCCGTGTTTCCCACTTGTTACTTGATCTATGAACTAGTTATATGATTATTCGATTCATGGACTTGTTATATTAACACTTGATCATGAACTAGTTATGTTATTATTTTATTCATGGACTTGTTATATTAACACTTGATTCATGAACTAGTTATATGATTATTCGATTCATGGACTTATTATATTAACACTTGATTCATGAACTAGTTATATGACTATTTGATTCATGAACTTGCTTTCCTGATACATGACGCCTGAGTACACAGCCCTATAAAATCCACCACTAGGCCTAAACGTAACTTATTTGTATGCAACAACCATGTGGTAAATAAATGGGACGCATGAAGTGCTACCTTAGATAGGATTAAACAATAGACTTAAGAATAACATTTTACTTGTACACACTTGTTACTTGTCTCGCATGTTACTTGATACGTGATACAAATTACATTCTTACTTGGTTACATGATCCTGTTACTTGACTCGATTTACTTGCTTGCTAGTTCATTAGACCTCATTACTTGTTGCATCCCTACCATGTCATGTTGTATATTCTTAATTCCAAATCTCTGTTTCATACTTTCTTGTGTTTGTTCCTATACCCCCTGCTTGTACTACTTGCGGCCCGTAACTTGCACTAACGGGCGTCTGTCTCTTGTTTCTCTATTTTCTTCCACATGATAAAATACAGGTTTTGGAGATCAACTACCAGCAGGAGTTGGTGAGCAGACATTTTAAGCTTTGCCTGGAAAATCATGCTTTAGTTATTTGTTCTTTGAGTTTATTTAGTCCATGTTGCTACTTAAACTTGTAATGGGCTTGTTGTCCCGAAGTTTTACTTTTGATCCAGATCTTATATTTATTTGAGGATTGTGTATTGTTTTTTAAATAATTCTGTTGATTTGAGTTTTATTTCATGTATGCGTGGTTGTATATCTTTTATATTCCTCTTATGTTGTTGAGTCGATCCTTACAGCATATGAATGATGAAAATTATTCGTTGGGCTTTGTCACGTACTTGTATTCTGTATTCCTTTTGGAAAGCGGGGTGTGACATTGCATAATCTTAGTATTGTATTGTCATCGTTCTAGTGTTCCCTATTGATCGTCTTATCGTTCCCCATTGATATTATTGTCCATATTGTTCACTATTGGTATATTAATATTGCCAACCGTTATTGCATATTGATTGAATAAAGAATTGATAACAAGCCGAGGTTTAAGGGTGACCTAGTAGTGGAGAATATCGAAGACTGTACTCGGAAGGGAGCTCGTGGTTTCCCTATTGTTACTGAACAACTGAATAACTGGGTAACTGAATAACTGAATAAATGGATAAATGCATATTATTCCATGGACATTGATACTGAATAACTGAATGACCGAATAACTGAATAACTGAATACTGGAGAAAATCGTTTACATGTTTTCCCGAGTACATGATCTATAGAGGACACCAGTAGAGTCTAAACGACATTGATTGTACGCATCAAACCTGAGGTATGGGACGTAGTGGTACGTGCATTAGTTAGGACTAAATTGAATAATACACTTAAAATTGTCATCGCATCATCATTGCACATTGTCATCGGTAATTGAACATTGTTATCGTTATTGTTTACTGTTATTGTTATCGTTTATTGTTATTGTTATTGACCATCGTTATTGCATATTGAATCATTATCATTTTGACACTGTTCATTGCTATCGATCCTATTGTTTTATTGAATTCATTGGTTTGTCGTTATTGCCATTGTTTTCACTACTTTCCTCTACTTGCCATCCATAACTTGTTCTAAGGACATATTATTCTCTCTTTTATATGAACATCTTACAGGTAATCCAGAAAAAATTACCTGATGGATTGGAAGAACAACATTGGTGAAGGAATAGTTAGCATCGTCGCTTATTTATTTATTGTTATGTTATTGAGAAACTAATCACCTGATTGTTGTCTATTTTTATTGTATTCGTGGATATTTGACCCAGAATTGTTACTTTTTCCCAGATTTGGTATCATATTGTGTAGCACCCAAGAATTTTAAACAATCTTTTCTCTTGAGATCTAATAAATGAATTAAAGTGATCTTTTGGTGATTTAATAAACATTTTTCTTAAATTTATCTTGTTGCATGTGCAAATATTTTCTTGAGAAACATCAAAGTCAGAAATTATTTGGGGGAACCCTAATATTTGTTAGTAGGTATTATTTACGGAATTTTCCTGGATTTTTCTGATATTTCATTTGGTATATTTGCAAATATTACAAAAAATGGGCTTTTGTGCAAAATTATTACTTGGAGTTAAAAACTCTAATTTTCGGTTTTATGGCCTGAGCATGATGGCTAACCAACTCAAAGGTAAAGATTCATTTTTTATTCTAATAGATCTTGGTCTTAATTCGCAAATTTGTTAAAGAAGGTTCTTTGTTTGCAACATTGCCACTTAGAGGCAAAAAGTTACAAAATTTATTTTTGCTGATTAGATATGGATGTCGGCTAGATCTAGAGAGTCTATTTTTTATTTTAATCCCAGCTACATAGGTTAAACGAATTTCCTAGTAAAAAGATTTATTATATGTAAAGATATATCCTAAAGGAATATTTTGCAAAATCTTCTTAAAAACCCTAATTACCCAGATTTTGGCCTATTAAAAGAACAGTTGCAGCTGTCTCTTTGCTGCACAAACAAAAGGGGTATTTTATTATTGATTTTCTTGGAGTTTAGAGGCCGATGATCTTGAATTTTTGCGAAAGGAGGAGCTTTTTTCTTATTCTTTATTATT